>JAWNOR010000039.1:77500-669980 GCA_035045885.1 Drosophila borealis | reverse complement strand
GATTTACTTTGAATATCTCGGGTAAATGCTGTCAGATTTTTAAATGTTATACCTTTTTGAATTCGTAGGGATCCCTACTATCAATCTGCATTCAAACATTTTAAAAATCGATGGGTTAAAAAACGTGGTTGACCAAAAACCGATTAGTTTGTAAAGTCAACCTTTTTTGATGATTTTTTGGAATATCTCGGCCAAATAATGTCCGATTTGGAAATTTTATACCATTTTGGACTCGTAAGGATCAGTACTATCGATTGGCATCAAAAAAATAAAAATCTAATTTTTGGCCAAAATCATCAAAATGGCAAGGGGTTACATCACGTTTTTTCTCAAATTCGGGGTCGGTTCGAAAATCGAAACTTTTTTGATGATTTACTTTGAATATCTCGGGTAAATGCTGTCAGATTTTTAAATGTTATACCTTTTTGAATTCGTAGGGATCCCTACTATCAATCTGCATTCAAACATTTTAAAAATCGATGGGTTAAAAAACGTGGTTGACCAAAAACCGATTAGTTTGTAAAGTCAACCTTTTTTGATGATTTTTTGGAATATCTCGGCCAAATAATGTCCGATTTGGAAATTTTATACCATTTTGGACTCGTAAGGATCAGTACTATCGATTGGCATCAAAAAAATAAAAATCTAATTTTTGGCCAAAATCATCAAAATGGCAAGGGGTTACATCACGTTTTTTCTCAAATTCGGGGTCGGTTCGAAAATCGAAACTTTTTTGATGATTTACTTTGAATATCTCGGGTAAATGCTGTCAGATTTTTAAATGTTATACCTTTTTGAATTCGTAGGGATCCCTACTATCAATCTGCATTCAAACATTTTAAAAATCGATGGGTTAAAAAACGTGGTTGACCAAAAACCGATTAGTTTGTAAAGTCAACCTTTTTTGATGATTTTTTGGAATATCTCGGCCAAATAATGTCCGATTTGGAAATTTTATACCATTTTGGACTCGTAAGGATCAGTACTATCGATTGGCATCAAAAAAATAAAAATCTAATTTTTGGCCAAAATCATCAAAATGGCAAGGGGTTACATCACGTTTTTTCTCAAATTCGGGGTCGGTTCGAAAATCGAAACTTTTTTGATGATTTACTTTGAATATCTCGGGTAAATGCTGTCAGATTTTTAAATGTTATACCTTTTTGAATTCGTAGGGATCCCTACTATCAATCTGCATTCAAACATTTTAAAAATCGATGGGTTAAAAAACGTGGTTGACCAAAAACCGATTAGTTTGTAAAGTCAACCTTTTTTGATGATTTTTTGGAATATCTCGGCCAAATAATGTCCGATTTGGAAATTTTATACCATTTTGGACTCGTAAGGATCAGTACTATCGATTGGCATCAAAAAAATAAAAATCTAATTTTTGGCCAAAATCATCAAAATGGCAAGGGGTTACATCACGTTTTTTCTCAAATTCGGGGTCGGTTCGAAAATCGAAACTTTTTTGATGATTTACTTTGAATATCTCGGGTAAATGCTGTCAGATTTTTAAATGTTATACCTTTTTGAATTCGTAGGGATCCCTACTATCAATCTGCATTCAAACATTTTAAAAATCGATGGGTTAAAAAACGTGGTTGACCAAAAACCGATTAGTTTGTAAAGTCAACCTTTTTTGATGATTTTTTGGAATATCTCGGCCAAATAATGTCCGATTTGGAAATTTTATACCATTTTGGACTCGTAAGGATCAGTACTATCGATTGGCATCAAAAAAATAAAAATCTAATTTTTGGCCAAAATCATCAAAATGGCAAGGGGTTACATCACGTTTTTTCTCAAATTCGGGGTCGGTTCGAAAATCGAAACTTTTTTGATGATTTACTTTGAATATCTCGGGTAAATGCTGTCAGATTTTTAAATGTTATACCTTTTTGAATTCGTAGGGATCCCTACTATCAATCTGCATTCAAACATTTTAAAAATCGATGGGTTAAAAAACGTGGTTGACCAAAAACCGATTAGTTTGTAAAGTCAACCTTTTTTGATGATTTTTTGGAATATCTCGGCCAAATAATGTCCGATTTGGAAATTTTATACCATTTTGGACTCGTAAGGATCAGTACTATCGATTGGCATCAAAAAAATAAAAATCTAATTTTTGGCCAAAATCATCAAAATGGCAAGGGGTTACATCACGTTTTTTCTCAAATTCGGGGTCGGTTCGAAAATCGAAACTTTTTTGATGATTTACTTTGAATATCTCGGGTAAATGCTGTCAGATTTTTAAATGTTATACCTTTTTGAATTCGTAGGGATCCCTACTATCAATCTGCATTCAAACATTTTAAAAATCGATGGGTTAAAAAACGTGGTTGACCAAAAACCGATTAGTTTGTAAAGTCAACCTTTTTTGATGATTTTTTGGAATATCTCGGCCAAATAATGTCCGATTTGGAAATTTTATACCATTTTGGACTCGTAAGGATCAGTACTATCGATTGGCATCAAAAAAATAAAAATCTAATTTTTGGCCAAAATCATCAAAATGGCAAGGGGTTACATCACGTTTTTTCTCAAATTCGGGGTCGGTTCGAAAATCGAAACTTTTTTGATGATTTACTTTGAATATCTCGGGTAAATGCTGTCAGATTTTTAAATGTTATACCTTTTTGAATTCGTAGGGATCCCTACTATCAATCTGCATTCAAACATTTTAAAAATCGATGGGTTAAAAAACGTGGTTGACCAAAAACCGATTAGTTTGTAAAGTCAACCTTTTTTGATGATTTTTTGGAATATCTCGGCCAAATAATGTCCGATTTGGAAATTTTATACCATTTTGGACTCGTAAGGATCAGTACTATCGATTGGCATCAAAAAAATAAAAATCTAATTTTTGGCCAAAATCATCAAAATGGCAAGGGGTTACATCACGTTTTTTCTCAAATTCGGGGTCGGTTCGAAAATCGAAACTTTTTTGATGATTTACTTTGAATATCTCGGGTAAATGCTGTCAGATTTTTAAATGTTATACCTTTTTGAATTCGTAGGGATCCCTACTATCAATCTGCATTCAAACATTTTAAAAATCGATGGGTTAAAAAACGTGGTTGACCAAAAACCGATTAGTTTGTAAAGTCAACCTTTTTTGATGATTTTTTGGAATATCTCGGCCAAATAATGTCCGATTTGGAAATTTTATACCATTTTGGACTCGTAAGGATCAGTACTATCGATTGGCATCAAAAAAATAAAAATCTAATTTTTGGCCAAAATCATCAAAATGGCAAGGGGTTACATCACGTTTTTTCTCAAATTCGGGGTCGGTTCGAAAATCGAAACTTTTTTGATGATTTACTTTGAATATCTCGGGTAAATGCTGTCAGATTTTTAAATGTTATACCTTTTTGAATTCGTAGGGATCCCTACTATCAATCTGCATTCAAACATTTTAAAAATCGATGGGTTAAAAAACGTGGTTGACCAAAAACCGATTAGTTTGTAAAGTCAACCTTTTTTGATGATTTTTTGGAATATCTCGGCCAAATAATGTCCGATTTGGAAATTTTATACCATTTTGGACTCGTAAGGATCAGTACTATCGATTGGCATCAAAAAAATAAAAATCTAATTTTTGGCCAAAATCATCAAAATGGCAAGGGGTTACATCACGTTTTTTCTCAAATTCGGGGTCGGTTCGAAAATCGAAACTTTTTTGATGATTTACTTTGAATATCTCGGGTAAATGCTGTCAGATTTTTAAATGTTATACCTTTTTGAATTCGTAGGGATCCCTACTATCAATCTGCATTCAAACATTTTAAAAATCGATGGGTTAAAAAACGTGGTTGACCAAAAACCGATTAGTTTGTAAAGTCAACCTTTTTTGATGATTTTTTGGAATATCTCGGCCAAATAATGTCCGATTTGGAAATTTTATACCATTTTGGACTCGTAAGGATCAGTACTATCGATTGGCATCAAAAAAATAAAAATCTAATTTTTGGCCAAAATCATCAAAATGGCAAGGGGTTACATCACGTTTTTTCTCAAATTCGGGGTCGGTTCGAAAATCGAAACTTTTTTGATGATTTACTTTGAATATCTCGGGTAAATGCTGTCAGATTTTTAAATGTTATACCTTTTTGAATTCGTAGGGATCCCTACTATCAATCTGCATTCAAACATTTTAAAAATCGATGGGTTAAAAAACGTGGTTGACCAAAAACCGATTAGTTTGTAAAGTCAACCTTTTTTGATGATTTTTTGGAATATCTCGGCCAAATAATGTCCGATTTGGAAATTTTATACCATTTTGGACTCGTAAGGATCAGTACTATCGATTGGCATCAAAAAAATAAAAATCTAATTTTTGGCCAAAATCATCAAAATGGCAAGGGGTTACATCACGTTTTTTCTCAAATTCGGGGTCGGTTCGAAAATCGAAACTTTTTTGATGATTTACTTTGAATATCTCGGGTAAATGCTGTCAGATTTTTAAATGTTATACCTTTTTGAATTCGTAGGGATCCCTACTATCAATCTGCATTCAAACATTTTAAAAATCGATGGGTTAAAAAACGTGGTTGACCAAAAACCGATTAGTTTGTAAAGTCAACCTTTTTTGATGATTTTTTGGAATATCTCGGCCAAATAATGTCCGATTTGGAAATTTTATACCATTTTGGACTCGTAAGGATCAGTACTATCGATTGGCATCAAAAAAATAAAAATCTAATTTTTGGCCAAAATCATCAAAATGGCAAGGGGTTACATCACGTTTTTTCTCAAATTCGGGGTCGGTTCGAAAATCGAAACTTTTTTGATGATTTACTTTGAATATCTCGGGTAAATGCTGTCAGATTTTTAAATGTTATACCTTTTTGAATTCGTAGGGATCCCTACTATCAATCTGCATTCAAACATTTTAAAAATCGATGGGTTAAAAAACGTGGTTGACCAAAAACCGATTAGTTTGTAAAGTCAACCTTTTTTGATGATTTTTTGGAATATCTCGGCCAAATAATGTCCGATTTGGAAATTTTATACCATTTTGGACTCGTAAGGATCAGTACTATCGATTGGCATCAAAAAAATAAAAATCTAATTTTTGGCCAAAATCATCAAAATGGCAAGGGGTTACATCACGTTTTTTCTCAAATTCGGGGTCGGTTCGAAAATCGAAACTTTTTTGATGATTTACTTTGAATATCTCGGGTAAATGCTGTCAGATTTTTAAATGTTATACCTTTTTGAATTCGTAGGGATCCCTACTATCAATCTGCATTCAAACATTTTAAAAATCGATGGGTTAAAAAACGTGGTTGACCAAAAACCGATTAGTTTGTAAAGTCAACCTTTTTTGATGATTTTTTGGAATATCTCGGCCAAATAATGTCCGATTTGGAAATTTTATACCATTTTGGACTCGTAAGGATCAGTACTATCGATTGGCATCAAAAAAATAAAAATCTAATTTTTGGCCAAAATCATCAAAATGGCAAGGGGTTACATCACGTTTTTTCTCAAATTCGGGGTCGGTTCGAAAATCGAAACTTTTTTGATGATTTACTTTGAATATCTCGGGTAAATGCTGTCAGATTTTTAAATGTTATACCTTTTTGAATTCGTAGGGATCCCTACTATCAATCTGCATTCAAACATTTTAAAAATCGATGGGTTAAAAAACGTGGTTGACCAAAAACCGATTAGTTTGTAAAGTCAACCTTTTTTGATGATTTTTTGGAATATCTCGGCCAAATAATGTCCGATTTGGAAATTTTATACCATTTTGGACTCGTAAGGATCAGTACTATCGATTGCCATCAAAAAAATAAAAATCTAATTTTTGGCCAAAATCATCAAAATGGCAAGGGGTTACATCACGTTTTTTCTCAAATTCGGGGTCGGTTCGAAAATCGAAACTTTTTTGATGATTTACTTTGAATATCTCGGGTAAATGCTGTCAGATTTTTAAATGTTATACCTTTTTGAATTCGTAGGGATCCCTACTATCAATCTGCATTCAAACATTTTAAAAATCGATGGGTTAAAAAACGTGGTTGACCAAAAACCGATTAGTTTGTAAAGTCAACCTTTTTTGATGATTTTTTGGAATATCTCGGCCAAATAATGTCCGATTTGGAAATTTTATACCATTTTGGACTCGTAAGGATCAGTACTATCGATTGGCATCAAAAAAATAAAAATCTAATTTTTGGCCAAAATCATCAAAATGGCAAGGGGTTACATCACGTTTTTTCTCAAATTCGGGGTCGGTTCGAAAATCGAAACTTTTTTGATGATTTACTTTGAATATCTCGGGTAAATGCTGTCAGATTTTTAAATGTTATACCTTTTTGAATTCGTAGGGATCCCTACTATCAATCTGCATTCAAACATTTTAAAAATCGATGGGTTAAAAAACGTGGTTGACCAAAAACCGATTAGTTTGTAAAGTCAACCTTTTTTGATGATTTTTTGGAATATCTCGGCCAAATAATGTCCGATTTGGAAATTTTATACCATTTTGGACTCGTAAGGATCAGTACTATCGATTGGCATCAAAAAAATAAAAATCTAATTTTTGGCCAAAATCATCAAAATGGCAAGGGGTTACATCACGTTTTTTCTCAAATTCGGGGTCGGTTCGAAAATCGAAACTTTTTTGATGATTTACTTTGAATATCTCGGGTAAATGCTGTCAGATTTTTAAATGTTATACCTTTTTGAATTCGTAGGGATCCCTACTATCAATCTGCATTCAAACATTTTAAAAATCGATGGGTTAAAAAACGTGGTTGACCAAAAACCGATTAGTTTGTAAAGTCAACCTTTTTTGATGATTTTTTGGAATATCTCGGCCAAATAATGTCCGATTTGGAAATTTTATACCATTTTGGACTCGTAAGGATCAGTACTATCGATTGGCATCAAAAAAATAAAAATCTAATTTTTGGCCAAAATCATCAAAATGGCAAGGGGTTACATCACGTTTTTTCTCAAATTCGGGGTCGGTTCGAAAATCGAAACTTTTTTGATGATTTACTTTGAATATCTCGGGTAAATGCTGTCAGATTTTTAAATGTTATACCTTTTTGAATTCGTAGGGATCCCTACTATCAATCTGCATTCAAACATTTTAAAAATCGATGGGTTAAAAAACGTGGTTGACCAAAAACCGATTAGTTTGTAAAGTCAACCTTTTTTGATGATTTTTTGGAATATCTCGGCCAAATAATGTCCGATTTGGAAATTTTATACCATTTTGGACTCGTAAGGATCAGTACTATCGATTGGCATCAAAAAAATAAAAATCTAATTTTTGGCCAAAATCATCAAAATGGCAAGGGGTTACATCACGTTTTTTCTCAAATTCGGGGTCGGTTCGAAAATCGAAACTTTTTTGATGATTTACTTTGAATATCTCGGGTAAATGCTGTCAGATTTTTAAATGTTATACCTTTTTGAATTCGTAGGGATCCCTACTATCAATCTGCATTCAAACATTTTAAAAATCGATGGGTTAAAAAACGTGGTTGACCAAAAACCGATTAGTTTGTAAAGTCAACCTTTTTTGATGATTTTTTGGAATATCTCGGCCAAATAATGTCCGATTTGGAAATTTTATACCATTTTGGACTCGTAAGGATCAGTACTATCGATTGCCATCAAAAAAATAAAAATCTAATTTTTGGCCAAAATCATCAAAATGGCAAGGGGTTACATCACGTTTTTTCTCAAATTCGGGGTCGGTTCGAAAATCGAAACTTTTTTGATGATTTACTTTGAATATCTCGGGTAAATGCTGTCAGATTTTTAAATGTTATACCTTTTTGAATTCGTAGGGATCCCTACTATCAATCTGCATTCAAACATTTTAAAAATCGATGGGTTAAAAAACGTGGTTGACCAAAAACCGATTAGTTTGTAAAGTCAACCTTTTTTGATGATTTTTTGGAATATCTCGGCCAAATAATGTCCGATTTGGAAATTTTATACCATTTTGGACTCGTAAGGATCAGTACTATCGATTGGCATCAAAAAAATAAAAATCTAATTTTTGGCCAAAATCATCAAAATGGCAAGGGGTTACATCACGTTTTTTCTCAAATTCGGGGTCGGTTCGAAAATCGAAACTTTTTTGATGATTTACTATTGAATATCTCGGGTAAATGCTGTCAGATTTTTAAATGTTATACCTTTTTGAATTCGTAGGGATCCCTACTATCAATCTGCATTCAAACATTTTAAAAATCGATGGGTTAAAAAACGTGGTTGACCAAAAACCGATTAGTTTGTAAAGTCAACCTTTTTTGATGATTTTTTGGAATATCTCGGCCAAATAATGTCGGATTTGGAAATTTTATACCATTTTGGACTCGTAAGGATCAGTACTATCGATTGGCATCAAAAAAATAAAAATCTAATTTTTGGCCAAAATCATCAAAATGGCAAGGGGTTACATCACGTTTTTTCTCAAATTCGGGGTCGGTTCGAAAATCGAAACTTTTTTGATGATTTACTTTGAATATCTCGGGTAAATGCTGTCAGATTTTTAAATGTTATACCTTTTTGAATTCGTAGGGATCCCTACTATCAATCTGCATTCAAACATTTTAAAAATCGATGGGTTAAAAAACGTGGTTGACCAAAAACCGATTAGTTTGTAAAGTCAACCTTTTTTGATGATTTTTTGGAATATCTCGGCCAAATAATGTCCGATTTGGAAATTTTATACCATTTTGGACTCGTAAGGATCAGTACTATCGATTGGCATCAAAAAAATAAAAATCTAATTTTTGGCCAAAATCATCAAAATGGCAAGGGGTTACATCACGTTTTTTCTCAAATTCGGGGTCGGTTCGAAAATCGAAACTTTTTTGATGATTTACTTTGAATATCTCGGGTAAATGCTGTCAGATTTTTAAATGTTATACCTTTTTGAATTCGTAGGGATCCCTACTATCAATCTGCATTCAAACATTTTAAAAATCGATGGGTTAAAAAACGTGGTTGACCAAAAACCGATTAGTTTGTAAAGTCAACCTTTTTTGATGATTTTTTGGAATATCTCGGCCAAATAATGTCCGATTTGGAAATTTTATACCATTTTGGACTCGTAAGGATCAGTACTATCGATTGCCATCAAAAAAATAAAAATCTAATTTTTGGCCAAAATCATCAAAATGGCAAGGGGTTACATCACGTTTTTTCTCAAATTCGGGGTCGGTTCGAAAATCGAAACTTTTTTGATGATTTACTTTGAATATCTCGGGTAAATGCTGTCAGATTTTTAAATGTTATACCTTTTTGAATTCGTAGGGATCCCTACTATCAATCTGCATTCAAACATTTTAAAAATCGATGGGTTAAAAAACGTGGTTGACCAAAAACCGATTAGTTTGTAAAGTCAACCTTTTTTGATGATTTTTTGGAATATCTCGGCCAAATAATGTCCGATTTGGAAATTTTATACCATTTTGGACTCGTAAGGATCAGTACTATCGATTGGCATCAAAAAAATAAAAATCTAATTTTTGGCCAAAATCATCAAAATGGCAAGGGGTTACATCACGTTTTTTCTCAAATTCGGGGTCGGTTCGAAAATCGAAACTTTTTTGATGATTTATTATTGAATATCTCGGGTAAATGCTGTCAGATTTTTAAATGTTATACCTTTTTGAATTCGTAGGGATCCCTACTATCAATCTGCATTCAAACATTTTAAAAATCGATGGGTTAAAAAACGTGGTTGACCAAAAACCGATTAGTTTGTAAAGTCAACCTTTTTTGATGATTTTTTGGAATATCTCGGCCAAATAATGTCCGATTTGGAAATTTTATACCATTTTGGACTCGTAAGGATCAGTACTATCGATTGGCATCAAAAAAATAAAAATCTAATTTTTGGCCAAAATCATCAAAATGGCAAGGGGTTACATCACGTTTTTTCTCAAATTCGGGGTCGGTTCGAAAATCGAAACTTTTTTGATGATTTACTTTGAATATCTCGGGTAAATGCTGTCAGATTTTTAAATGTTATACCTTTTTGAATTCGTAGGGATCCCTACTATCAATCTGCATTCAAACATTTTAAAAATCGATGGGTTAAAAAACGTGGTTGACCAAAAACCGATTAGTTTGTAAAGTCAACCTTTTTTGATGATTTTTTGGAATATCTCGGCCAAATAATGTCCGATTTGGAAATTTTATACCATTTTGGACTCGTAAGGATCAGTACTATCGATTGGCATCAAAAAAATAAAAATCTAATTTTTGGCCAAAATCATCAAAATGGCAAGGGGTTACATCACGTTTTTTCTCAAATTCGGGGTCGGTTCGAAAATCGAAACTTTTTTGATGATTTACTTTGAATATCTCGGGTAAATGCTGTCAGATTTTTAAATGTTATACCTTTTTGAATTCGTAGGGATCCCTACTATCAATCTGCATTCAAACATTTTAAAAATCGATGGGTTAAAAAACGTGGTTGACCAAAAACCGATTAGTTTGTAAAGTCAACCTTTTTTGATGATTTTTTGGAATATCTCGGCCAAATAATGTCCGATTTGGAAATTTTATACCATTTTGGACTCGTAAGGATCAGTACTATCGATTGGCATCAAAAAAATAAAAATCTAATTTTTGGCCAAAATCATCAAAATGGCAAGGGGTTACATCACGTTTTTTCTCAAATTCGGGGTCGGTTCGAAAATCGAAACTTTTTTGATGATTTATATTGAATATCTCGGGGAAATGCTGTCAGATTTTTAAATGTTATACCTTTTTGAATTCGTAGGGATCCCTACTATCAATCTGCATTCAAACATTTTAAAAATCGATGGGTTAAAAAACGTGGTTGACCAAAAACCGATTAGTTTGTAAAGTCAACCTTTTTTGATGATTTTTTGGAATATCTCGGCCAAATAATGTCCGATTTGGAAATTTTATACCATTTTGGACTCGTAAGGATCAGTACTATCGATTGGCATCAAAAAAATAAAAATCTAATTTTTGGCCAAAATCATCAAAATGGCAAGGGGTTACATCACGTTTTTTCTCAAATTCGGGGTCGGTTCGAAAATCGAAACTTTTTTGATGATTTACTTTGAATATCTCGGGTAAATGCTGTCAGATTTTTAAATGTTATACCTTTTTGAATTCGTAGGGATCCCTACTATCAATCTGCATTCAAACATTTTAAAAATCGATGGGTTAAAAAACGTGGTTGACCAAAAACCGATTAGTTTGTAAAGTCAACCTTTTTTGATGATTTTTTGGAATATCTCGGCCAAATAATGTCCGATTTGGAAATTTTATACCATTTTGGACTCGTAAGGATCAGTACTATCGATTGGCATCAAAAAAATAAAAATCTAATTTTTGGCCAAAATCATCAAAATGGCAAGGGGTTACATCACGTTTTTTCTCAAATTCGGGGTCGGTTCGAAAATCGAAACTTTTTTGATGCTTTTTATTGAATATCTCGGGGAAATGCAGTCAGATTTTTAAATGTTATACCTTTTTGAATTCGTAGGGATCCCTACTATCAATCTGCATTCAAACATTTTAAAAATCGATGGGTTAAAAAACGTGGTTGACCAAAAACCGATTAGTTTGTAAAGTCAACCTTTTTTGATGATTTTTTGGAATATCTCGGCCAAATAATGTCCGATTTGGAAATTTTATACCATTTTGGACTCGTAAGGATCAGTACTATCGATTGCCATCAAAAAAATAAAAATCTAATTTTTGGCCAAAATCATCAAAATGGCAAGGGGTTACATCACGTTTTTTCTCAAATTCGGGGTCGGTTCGAAAATCGAAACTTTTTTGATGATTTACTATTGAATATCTCGGGTAAATGCTGTCAGATTTTTAAATGTTATACCTTTTTGAATTCGTAGGGATCCCTACTATCAATCTGCATTCAAACATTTTAAAAATCGATGGGTTAAAAAACGTGGTTGACCAAAAACCGATTAGTTTGTAAAGTCAACCTTTTTTGATGATTTTTTGGAATATCTCGGCCAAATAATGTCCGATTTGGAAATTTTATACCATTTTGGACTCGTAAGGATCAGTACTATCGATTGGCATCAAAAAAATAAAAATCTAATTTTTGGCCAAAATCATCAAAATGGCAAGGGGTTACATCACGTTTTTTCTCAAATTCGGGGTCGGTTCGAAAATCGAAACTTTTTTGATGATTTACTTTGAATATCTCGGGTAAATGCTGTCAGATTTTTAAATGTTATACCTTTTTGAATTCGTAGGGATCCCTACTATCAATCTGCATTCAAACATTTTAAAAATCGATGGGTTAAAAAACGTGGTTGACCAAAAACCGATTAGTTTGTAAAGTCAACCTTTTTTGATGATTTTTTGGAATATCTCGGCCAAATAATGTCCGATTTGGAAATTTTATACCATTTTGGACTCGTAAGGATCAGTACTATCGATTGGCATCAAAAAAATAAAAATCTAATTTTTGGCCAAAATCATCAAAATGGCAAGGGGTTACATCACGTTTTTTCTCAAATTCGGGGTCGGTTCGAAAATCGAAACTTTTTTGATGATTTACTTTGAATATCTCGGGTAAATGCTGTCAGATTTTTAAATGTTATACCTTTTTGAATTCGTAGGGATCCCTACTATCAATCTGCATTCAAACATTTTAAAAATCGATGGGTTAAAAAACGTGGTTGACCAAAAACCGATTAGTTTGTAAAGTCAACCTTTTTTGATGATTTTTTGGAATATCTCGGCCAAATAATGTCCGATTTGGAAATTTTATACCATTTTGGACTCGTAAGGATCAGTACTATCGATTGGCATCAAAAAAATAAAAATCTAATTTTTGGCCAAAATCATCAAAATGGCAAGGGGTTACATCACGTTTTTTCTCAAATTCGGGGTCGGTTCGAAAATCGAAACTTTTTTGATGCTTTTTATTGAATATCTCGGGGAAATGCAGTCAGATTTTTAAATGTTATACCTTTTTGAATTCGTAGGGATCCCTACTATCAATCTGCATTCAAACATTTTAAAAATCGATGGGTTAAAAAACGTGGTTGACCAAAAACCGATTAGTTTGTAAAGTCAACCTTTTTTGATGATTTTTTGGAATATCTCGGCCAAATAATGTCCGATTTGGAAATTTTATACCATTTTGGACTCGTAAGGATCAGTACTATCGATTGGCATCAAAAAAATAAAAATCTAATTTTTGGCCAAAATCATCAAAATGGCAAGGGGTTACATCACGTTTTTTCTCAAATTCGGGGTCGGTTCGAAAATCGAAACTTTTTTGATGATTTACTTTGAATATCTCGGGTAAATGCTGTCAGATTTTTAAATGTTATACCTTTTTGAATTCGTAGGGATCCCTACTATCAATCTGCATTCAAACATTTTAAAAATCGATGGGTTAAAAAACGTGGTTGACCAAAAACCGATTAGTTTGTAAAGTCAACCTTTTTTGATGATTTTTTGGAATATCTCGGCCAAATAATGTCCGATTTGGAAATTTTATACCATTTTGGACTCGTAAGGATCAGTACTATCGATTGGCATCAAAAAAATAAAAATCTAATTTTTGGCCAAAATCATCAAAATGGCAAGGGGTTACATCACGTTTTTTCTCAAATTCGGGGTCGGTTCGAAAATCGAAACTTTTTTGATGATTTACTTTGAATATCTCGGGTAAATGCTGTCAGATTTTTAAATGTTATACCTTTTTGAATTCGTAGGGATCCCTACTATCAATCTGCATTCAAACATTTTAAAAATCGATGGGTTAAAAAACGTGGTTGACCAAAAACCGATTAGTTTGTAAAGTCAACCTTTTTTGATGATTTTTTGGAATATCTCGGCCAAATAATGTCCGATTTGGAAATTTTATACCATTTTGGACTCGTAAGGATCAGTACTATCGATTGGCATCAAAAAAATAAAAATCTAATTTTTGGCCAAAATCATCAAAATGGCAAGGGGTTACATCACGTTTTTTCTCAAATTCGGGGTCGGTTCGAAAATCGAAACTTTTTTGATGATTTACTTTGAATATCTCGGGTAAATGCTGTCAGATTTTTAAATGTTATACCTTTTTGAATTCGTAGGGATCCCTACTATCAATCTGCATTCAAACATTTTAAAAATCGATGGGTTAAAAAACGTGGTTGACCAAAAACCGATTAGTTTGTAAAGTCAACCTTTTTTGATGATTTTTTGGAATATCTCGGCCAAATAATGTCCGATTTGGAAATTTTATACCATTTTGGACTCGTAAGGATCAGTACTATCGATTGGCATCAAAAAAATAAAAATCTAATTTTTGGCCAAAATCATCAAAATGGCAAGGGGTTACATCACGTTTTTTCTCAAATTCGGGGTCGGTTCGAAAATCGAAACTTTTTTGATGATTTACTTTGAATATCTCGGGTAAATGCTGTCAGATTTTTAAATGTTATACCTTTTTGAATTCGTAGGGATCCCTACTATCAATCTGCATTCAAACATTTTAAAAATCGATGGGTTAAAAAACGTGGTTGACCAAAAACCGATTAGTTTGTAAAGTCAACCTTTTTTGATGATTTTTTGGAATATCTCGGCCAAATAATGTCCGATTTGGAAATTTTATACCATTTTGGACTCGTAAGGATCAGTACTATCGATTGCCATCAAAAAAATAAAAATCTAATTTTTGGCCAAAATCATCAAAATGGCAAGGGGTTACATCACGTTTTTTTCTCAAATTCGGGGTCGGTTCGAAAATCGAAACTTTTTTGATGATTTACTATTGAATATCTCGGGTAAATGCTGTCAGATTTTTAAATGTTATACCTTTTTGAATTCGTAGGGATCCCTACTATCAATCTGCATTCAAACATTTTAAAAATCGATGGGTTAAAAAACGTGGTTGACCAAAAACCGATTAGTTTGTAAAGTCAACCTTTTTTGATGATTTTTTGGAATATCTCGGCCAAATAATGTCGGATTTGGAAATTTTATACCATTTTGGACTCGTAAGGATCAGTACTATCGATTGGCATCAAAAAAATAAAAATCTAATTTTTGGCCAAAATCATCAAAATGGCAAGGGGTTACATCACGTTTTTTCTCAAATTCGGGGTCGGTTCGAAAATCGAAACTTTTTTGATGATTTACTTTGAATATCTCGGGTAAATGCTGTCAGATTTTTAAATGTTATACCTTTTTGAATTCGTAGGGATCCCTACTATCAATCTGCATTCAAACATTTTAAAAATCGATGGGTTAAAAAACGTGGTTGACCAAAAACCGATTAGTTTGTAAAGTCAACCTTTTTTGATGATTTTTTGGAATATCTCGGCCAAATAATGTCCGATTTGGAAATTTTATACCATTTTGGACTCGTAAGGATCAGTACTATCGATTGGCATCAAAAAAATAAAAATCTAATTTTTGGCCAAAATCATCAAAATGGCAAGGGGTTACATCACGTTTTTTCTCAAATTCGGGGTCGGTTCGAAAATCGAAACTTTTTTGATGATTTACTTTGAATATCTCGGGTAAATGCTGTCAGATTTTTAAATGTTATACCTTTTTGAATTCGTAGGGATCCCTACTATCAATCTGCATTCAAACATTTTAAAAATCGATGGGTTAAAAAACGTGGTTGACCAAAAACCGATTAGTTTGTAAAGTCAACCTTTTTTGATGATTTTTTGGAATATCTCGGCCAAATAATGTCCGATTTGGAAATTTTATACCATTTTGGACTCGTAAGGATCAGTACTATCGATTGGCATCAAAAAAATAAAAATCTAATTTTTGGCCAAAATCATCAAAATGGCAAGGGGTTACATCACGTTTTTTCTCAAATTCGGGGTCGGTTCGAAAATCGAAACTTTTTTGATGATTTACTTTGAATATCTCGGGTAAATGCTGTCAGATTTTTAAATGTTATACCTTTTTGAATTCGTAGGGATCCCTACTATCAATCTGCATTCAAACATTTTAAAAATCGATGGGTTAAAAAACGTGGTTGACCAAAAACCGATTAGTTTGTAAAGTCAACCTTTTTTGATGATTTTTTGGAATATCTCGGCCAAATAATGTCCGATTTGGAAATTTTATACCATTTTGGACTCGTAAGGATCAGTACTATCGATTGCCATCAAAAAAATAAAAATCTAATTTTTGGCCAAAATCATCAAAATGGCAAGGGGTTACATCACGTTTTTTCTCAAATTCGGGGTCGGTTCGAAAATCGAAACTTTTTTGATGATTTACTTTGAATATCTCGGGTAAATGCTGTCAGATTTTTAAATGTTATACCTTTTTGAATTCGTAGGGATCCCTACTATCAATCTGCATTCAAACATTTTAAAAATCGATGGGTTAAAAAACGTGGTTGACCAAAAACCGATTAGTTTGTAAAGTCAACCTTTTTTGATGATTTTTTGGAATATCTCGGCCAAATAATGTCCGATTTGGAAATTTTATACCATTTTGGACTCGTAAGGATCAGTACTATCGATTGGCATCAAAAAAATAAAAATCTAATTTTTGGCCAAAATCATCAAAATGGCAAGGGGTTACATCACGTTTTTTCTCAAATTCGGGGTCGGTTCGAAAATCGAAACTTTTTTGATGATTTACTTTGAATATCTCGGGTAAATGCTGTCAGATTTTTAAATGTTATACCTTTTTGAATTCGTAGGGATCCCTACTATCAATCTGCATTCAAACATTTTAAAAATCGATGGGTTAAAAAACGTGGTTGACCAAAAACCGATTAGTTTGTAAAGTCAACCTTTTTTGATGATTTTTTGGAATATCTCGGCCAAATAATGTCCGATTTGGAAATTTTATACCATTTTGGACTCGTAAGGATCAGTACTATCGATTGGCATCAAAAAAATAAAAATCTAATTTTTGGCCAAAATCATCAAAATGGCAAGGGGTTACATCACGTTTTTTCTCAAATTCGGGGTCGGTTCGAAAATCGAAACTTTTTTGATGATTTACTTTGAATATCTCGGGTAAATGCTGTCAGATTTTTAAATGTTATACCTTTTTGAATTCGCAGGGATCCCTACTATCAATCTGCATTCAAACATTTTAAAAATCGATGGGTTAAAAAACGTGGTTGACCAAAAACCGATTAGTTTGTAAAGTCAACCTTTTTTGATGATTTTTTGGAATATCTCGGCCAAATAATGTCCGATTTGGAAATTTTATACCATTTTGGACTCGTAAGGATCAGTACTATCGATTGGCATCAAAAAAATAAAAATCTAATTTTTTGCCAAAATCATCAAAATGGCAAGGGGTTACATCACGTTTTTTCTCAAATTCGGGGTCGGTTCGAAAATCGAAACTTTTTTGATGATTTACTTTGAATATCTCGGGTAAATGCTGTCAGATTTTTAAATGTTATACCTTTTTGAATTCGCAGGGATCCCTACTATCAATCTGCATTCAAACATTTTAAAAATCGATGGGTTAAAAAACGTGGTTGACCAAAAACCGATTAGTTTGTAAAGTCAACCTTTTTTGATGATTTTTTGGAATATCTCGGCCAAATAATGTCGGATTTGGAAATTTTATACCATTTTGGACTCGTAAGGATCAGTACTATCGATTGGCATCAAAAAAATAAAAATCTAATTTTTTGCCAAAATCATCAAAATGGCAAGGGGTTACATCACGTTTTTTCTCAAATTCGGGGTCGGTTCGAAAATCGAAACTTTTTTGATGCTTTTTATTGAATATCTCGGGTAAATGCTGTCAGATTTTTAAATGTTATACCTTTTTGAATTCGTAGGGATCCCTACTATCAATCTGCATTCAAACATTTTAAAAATCGATGGGTTAAAAAACGTGGTTGACCAAAAACCGATTAGTTTGTAAAGTCAACCTTTTTTGATGATTTTTTGGAATATCTCGGCCAAATAATGTCCGATTTGGAAATTTTATACCATTTTGGACTCGTAAGGATCAGTACTATCGATTGCCATCAAAAAAATAAAAATCTAATTTTTGGCCAAAATCATCAAAATGGCAAGGGGTTACATCACGTTTTTTCTCAAATTCGGGGTCGGTTCGAAAATCGAAACTTTTTTGATGATTTACTTTGAATATCTCGGGTAAATGCTGTCAGATTTTTAAATGTTATACCTTTTTGAATTCGTAGGGATCCCTACTATCAATCTGCATTCAAACATTTTAAAAATCGATGGGTTAAAAAACGTGGTTGACCAAAAACCGATTAGTTTGTAAAGTCAACCTTTTTTGATGATTTTTTGGAATATCTCGGCCAAATAATGTCCGATTTGGAAATTTTATACCATTTTGGACTCGTAAGGATCAGTACTATCGATTGCCATCAAAAAAATAAAAATCTAATTTTTGGCCAAAATCATCAAAATGGCAAGGGGTTACATCACGTTTTTTCTCAAATTCGGGGTCGGTTCGAAAATCGAAACTTTTTTGATGATTTACTTTGAATATCTCGGGTAAATGCTGTCAGATTTTTAAATGTTATACCTTTTTGAATTCGTAGGGATCCCTACTATCAATCTGCATTCAAACATTTTAAAAATCGATGGGTTAAAAAACGTGGTTGACCAAAAACCGATTAGTTTGTAAAGTCAACCTTTTTTGATGATTTTTTGGAATATCTCGGCCAAATAATGTCCGATTTGGAAATTTTATACCATTTTGGACTCGTAAGGATCAGGACTATCAATTGCCATCAAAAAAATAAAAATCTAATTTTTGGCCAAAATCATCAAAATGGCAAGGGGTTACATCACGTTTTTTCTCAAATTCGGGGTCGGTTCGAAAATCGAAACTTTTTTGATGCTTTTTATTGAATATCTCGGGGAAATGCAGTCAGATTTTTAAATGTTATACCTTTTTGAATTCGTAGGGATCCCTACTATCAATCTGCATTCAAACATTTTAAAAATCGATGGGTTAAAAAACGTGGTTGACCAAAAACCGATTAGTTTGTAAAGTCAACCTTTTTTGATGATTTTCTGGAATATCTCGGCCAAATAATGTCCGATTTGGAAATTTTATACCATTTTGGACTCGAAGGGATCAGTACTATCGAATAACATTAAAAATTAATTAAATTAAAAAATGAAAGTTTATGTAAGAGAACATGCATACATATATTCTTACTACAGAAATAAACGGAATATAAACACTTTATATTGTCTTTGACTGGAACATATCAAAATGAACCACTTTATATCCAGGGTCTGCATTTTTGAAAACTAGCTGATGAAATATTGGATTTTAAGCATATATAAGAAAGTCCTTGTGTAAAAAATCGTTTGACGGTTTGTTAGCATTCCCAAATATTATATTATCTTATAATTGCATTTCTGGAATCAATTTTTGGTGTTTTTGTTTTATTATGCAAATTAAATTATTTATTTTACATGTAACAGATGAACATGAATTTTTTTTTTTTTTATTTAACACGCACATTTATATCCATATTTTAAACAAAGCCTGGCACTAAGTTGCAAGTTTTGCACTTTCTTTCTTGTTTTCTATATTTTTTATTCTTAATTTTTTATTCATTTAAATTTGTTTGTTACTTTGAAAGTGTTCCTGAGTTGTGAATGGCGAAAGGTACCGTAGTTGTAGACGCTGCAGCTAATTCGATTCGATCAAATTGAAGATTAGCAAATGGATTTGTTTAAAATTTATTAAATAAGATATTTAATATTTAACAATGAGCCCGATCGATGTTCACATCTTAGCGCTAGCTTAATTCATTTTTCTCATATATCTTTTCTTGTTCTTGTTAATTGGTTGTTGCATTTGGCTCCTAAAATGGGACTTTAACAAAAGTAAAGCACACAAATAATAAAATATATAATATCAAAAAGATGTTTAAGTTGATTTATTGCTGATCCTCCGGTGCGGGCAGCTTCTCCCAGGTGGGCTCAACGCCCCAAATTTCGCGGGCATATTCGGCAATTGTGCGATCCGATGAGAATTTGCCACTGGAGGCAATATTGTTGATGGACATCTCCAGCCATTTGGCCTGGTTCTGTTTTCGAAAACATAAATTGGATTAGATATACATATATGGAGAGATTTCAATCAAGGCTACAAACAGGGTTGCGGGAGTTGCGAATCGATTTGCAGCCATGATTTTTATAGACCGTGTAGCTTACCTGATAGGTCTTGGATACCAGATCCTGTGCCTTGAGGTAGGCATCGAAATCGGCCAGCAAGAAGTAGTGATCGTATTTGAGCAGTATGTCCGCAATGTTCTTGAACTCGTTGGGATTGCCGGGACTGAAGAAACCGCCCTGGATTTGATCGATGACCTGCTTGACCTCGGCATTGGCATTGTAGTAGTCGTAGGCATTGTAGCCCTTCTTCTTGAGTGCCTCCACCTCAATGACGTCCATGCCAAAGATGAAAATATTTTCCATGCCCATCTCCTCGGCCATTTCCACATTGGCGCCGTCCAGAGTACCGATGGTTAGGGCGCCGTTCAGCTGGAACTTCATGTTGCCGGTGCCGGAGGCTTCAGTGCCAGCCGTCGAGATCTGCTCGGACAAATCGGCAGCGGGCATTATCTTTTCGGCTAGCGTGACGCGATAGTTCTCCAGGAAGATGACCTTCAGCTTGTCGCCAACAATGGGATCATTGTTGACCACATTGCCAACGGCACAGATCAGCTTGATGATCTGCTTGGCCACATAGTAGCCCGGAGCAGCCTTGCCGCCGATCATGATGGTGCGCGGCGTGAAAGTGGCGGTCGGATCCTTCTTGATGCGATTGTACAGTGTGATGATGTGCAGGCAGTTGAGCAGCTGGCGCTTGTACTCGTGGATGCGCTTCACCTGAATGTCGAACATGGAGGCTGGATTCACCTTGATGCCGTACTCCTTCTCCAAAATGGTGGCCAGCTTCAGCTTGTTCTCCTGCTTGACGCGGGCCACATTGCGCTGGAAGTTGGGATCCTTGGCCCACTTCTTGAGGGCGATCAGCTGATCCAAATGCACGGGCCACTCGTCACCGATCTTCTCGGCAATGAGATCGGACAGGCCCGGATTGCAGAGCAGCAGCCAACGGCGGGGCGTAATGCCGTTTGTCTTGTTCTGGAACTTCTTGGGATCCATTTCGTAAAAGTCACGGAAGAGCGTATCCTTCAGGATCTGCGAGTGGATGGCCGCCACACCGTTGACCGCATGGGAGCCAACGATGGACAGATGGGCCATATTGATGCGCTTGTCGCCATCCTCCTCGACGAGCGACATGCGACGCATGCGATCGAGATCCGTGGGGAACTTCTTCTTGACATTCTCCATGTGCAGGAAATTGATGTGGTAGATGATCTGCAAGTGGCGCGGCAGTATGGACTCCAGCATGGAGACGGGCCAGCGTTCCAGGGCCTCCGGCAGCACCGTGTGATTGGTGTAGGCGCAGGAGCGCACCACAATATCCCAGGCCTTCTCCCACTCCAGATGCTCCTCATCGACCAGGATGCGCATCAGCTCGGGTATGGCCAGCGAGGGATGCGTATCGTTCAGCTGGATGGCCACCTTCTCGGGGAAGTGGTCAAAGTTCGTGCGCACCGCCTCGCGCGACCCGAACTTGGAGGCCTTGTAGCGGCGAATGATGTCCTGCAAGGTGGCGGCGCACATGAAGTACTCCTGCTTCAGACGCAGCTCCTTGCCCTCAAAGAAGTTATCGTTGGGGTACAGCACACGCGAGATGTTCTCGGCCAGATTACGATCCAGCACGGCCTGAATGTAGTCACCATCGTTGACTGCAACCAAAATAGAGATCAAAATGTGAGTCAAAGTGGATATTCGAGGGGCCAGGATTACTTACAGAACTTCAGATTGAAGTCAACGGGCGACTTGGCGGACCACAGGCGCAGCGTGTTCACGTGGTTGTTGTTGTAGCCGGGTATGGGATTATCGTAGGGCATGGCATAGACCTTCTGCGCGTCCACCCACTTCTTGCCCTCGGGCGTATCGATTACGCGACCATAGAAATTAACGGGCAGCATGAATTCGGGGCGTGCCTTCTCCCAGGGATTGCCAAAGCGCAGCCAATCGTCGGGCTCCTCCACCTGCTCACCGTTCCGGATCTTCTGTGCGAAGATGCCGTACTCATAGCGTATGCCATAGCCGTAGGCAGCCAGACCCAGCGTGGCCATCGAGTCGAGGAAACAGGCGGCCAAGCGACCCAGACCGCCATTGCCCAGGCCGGCATCCTCCTCCATCTCCTCCAGATTCTCAATGTCCAGACCCAGCTGGTACATGGCCTCCTCGCATTCGCTCTGAATGCCCAAGTTGATCATGGTGTTGGTCAATGATCTGCCCATGTAGTACTCCAGCGACAGGTAGTAGACGCGCTGCAAGGAAATCGAAATATTAAACATTTTATAATGCGTGGCAACTCTGGTTAAAATGATATCAATTTCACTTGAAAGGGTGGAAAATAAATGGAAGCCTAATCTGATTTTTAAAGAACAGATATCTACAAGGTGCCGGGGATGGAAATCTCACACACTCAGAAGGTTATATTCCTATGGAAGCTATATGATCCGATTGAGTCCAATGGAATCAATATTTGAGGAGCATAAGGAAATGTCTTTCATATTGAGAAATCAAAAAGTTATTCAAACAAAAGCTCTCCCTGAAAGGACTTCGATCCCGCATGAATACTGCCTGCAGTGAATCATGATATTATATAAGGGTTCTACTGCAATCAGATTATCAGATTATATATATATATATAGATTATATATGCCCTGTAACTATTTAATGATATGGTACGATTAAAGAGGGATTAAACAGATGACATAAGAAATTCTACTTATAGATTGATTTAAGACAGCAACTAGATTAGAACTTAATGGATAGAATTAATAACTAACTTAAGGAATTCTTCTTAAAATTTTTACAATAAAATGTTGTTTAACTCAATTAAGCTAGTTGTTCCTTCTTATGCTGGGTATTTTCATTAACTATGAAATAATAAAGAAGCATTTGTATATCATACAACTGTCTAGGGTTAAAAAAGTCTAGGGTATTCATGCAGGGTATTCCTGTACCTCTATATGCGTAAAATAGGACATGATGTGGATATGAAGCAAGCTCAAGATTAGTCAGGTTAAAAACAAGACTTAATATAGGAAATCGAGTTATATAAACAATGCAGCCTGCGGTTAAGTTAGTTTTTGCTTTTCGTATACAGGGCATTCCCTCAACTAAATCAGAGGGCATTGGCTAATCTCTTAGCTAATGCCAGGCACAACTGTACATTAAATTGAAGCGCCCCAATTTCCTAGTTAGTTAATGCCGGTCTATATGTCCATATGTTAGACTCCGATTTGTTGAGAAGGTCACCCGTTGGCGCCTTATCAACGGTTGCTAATTTGAGGCAGCTTTTTATTGGGTCTATTAATAGACATTTTACATTTATTGATTCAGCGGGATTCGATTGAATCGATCGATTGCTCTGATAATCCAATAATGTTACAGACTGCTGCTAAGGGCATACTTTGTTTAGCTAACAGGCCAGATTACGGCTCCGGATCCGGCTGCACTCGGCGTGCTGAGGAAACATGTTTCTATGCATTCGCATATGGAATGCACTTGGCTATGTCTATCTGCAGGCGCATCTCTGGTCAATGCTAATGTGATCTTGGGCTCTCGGTTGTCGATTTGTTTTGACGACAGCATCGATCGGTTGTCGCCAGCTCTAAATAGTTCTATGCGCCGCTTATCAGCACTGGCCCATATCAGCTATGCACAACACTGAGACAAGCCTCGGACTGAATGGGCAGCGGGGTTCAAAGGGTTCAACTCGTTCTAGGTAGCTAATAGCTAATGCCACAAGCTAATTTTTATTTCGAGTATAAATTGTTATCGAATTATATAGTTTTTTTTTTGTACATACCGTGTACTTATAAAATGCGGAAAAGGGGTACAACAAAGTCAGCAAATAGGCAGGGAAAAAATACATATAATTATGCATGACGGGCTATATAAACTTGTATTTAAGTTTTACAGTATTTTTTTGACAACTTTCTCAGTTTAGCCAAAATCGTTAAGAAACGATTTCAAAAATTTGTATTTGATCGATAAATATCGAGTTTTAAAACTGAATTTTAACATATTTAGGAAAGTTTAAATGTTAACAATATCATATTTGCAAATTAACCAAAACCGATAAATATCGATGCCCAAAACTCATGTTAATCGATAAATATCGATTTTTAAAATTTGGTTTTAAGCATTTTGAAAAGAAGAAAGTTATTTAGAAATGTTTTTTTTTATCAAAATTGCGTTTAGCCGAGTACAGCGTATCTATCAGTTGAGCACACCCGACTAGAACACTCTGGCTTTTTATGGACTTGATTAGGTTTCAACACAGATAATACCAATTTTATTATATAGACACAGATGTGTCATTTTCGATTGCATGTGACAAAGGGCTGCCAACTTGGCAAATAAATACCTACATATATATGTACATATATTTTCCATATAACCGATTGTTTTTTATTTATTTATATTCTCTATTTACAGCCAGAGAAAAGTCGCTTAATTAATTTGATGGCCCGGCCAAAAGAGCTGAACATATGTTTTGCGGCTTTCGCTCGGTCGAGACAAATTGATAACAAAAAGCGCCGTCTGTTTGCGCTTGTAATCGAATCTAAAACCAAGTACACAAATACGAGAATATGAACATGGAAACTAATATTTATATTTATGGGTCCGTATATATAATAATGATATGCAAGCCCAATATACGAGATGTTTAGCCGCATTGCGAACAGCTGCTCAAATTAGTTTCCCCACACACAATACGTAACTGCAGCCATAATTATTTATATTCATATTTATTTTTGTGTGATATACAACATATGGAGTTCGAGTATTGAGTTTTTTAATGTGGTACTTTGGGGAAGTTAATAAACAAATTTAAATTAACAAACAAGTTTGTTCATTATTGCGACTATTTTTTGCTTAAGAGCTTAGAAACTTTTTAGTTGTAGATCGTAAAATGTTTTCTCTTAGTTCTCAAAAGGTTAAAGGGAATATATGAAGTATATTAATTATAAATATAAAGAATTCTCTATTCTTTTATATTTTTGTATATATATAAATGGA
The DNA here is from genome assembly GCA_035045885.1 of Drosophila borealis. Lineage (NCBI taxonomy): Eukaryota > Metazoa > Arthropoda > Insecta > Diptera > Drosophilidae > Drosophila > Drosophila borealis. The sequence continues at coordinate 644,853 of JAWNOR010000039.1, read as the reverse complement.
ACTCTCTCTCTGTCTAAAATCATATACAATATTGCTTTACCCATACTATAATATCTCTTAAATAGTATTCGAATATTTTGAATAATATTCTCATATCTATGTTTTGATACCCTGTAATGCCTAAAAAGTGCAAATGTTTATTTCTTAAATAGACATAACTAAACATTTTCTATTTTTGAATATGTCTTAAATGCCATTTCTTTTTTATAAACAAATTCAATTTCTATAAATTCTAATTCGCAAAGCCAATTTGAAGAAATTATAAAAAAAAAATTCTTATTCTTAAAGAATAAATTTAAAGACTTATACAAATTGTTAATTGTATAACTATGCCACATATGATATTATTTCTTTTAGTATCTCTGCTGCATATAAAGCTCTCTGCTGCCTACACATATAATTCATAGAAATATTTTTGAATAGAGTTCGTTTACCCCTTTTGACCCGTCGTCAATTGGAGGCAGCGCCTCAATTGGCAACTTTCAAAGAATCAAGAAGGAACCATAAAAGAAGTGGACTCAATTAGCTTTAAGTGTAGCTAGTTTACACTTGTTCCACATCCAAGTATCTACGCACAGACAACAGATACTTAGATACGTCTTTTAATACAGTTGATATATCTATATATATGTATATACATATATAAATTGGTTGGGATATCATGGATAGCATGTAAGTGCGTAATGAAAGTGTAACAAAACATAAACGAGCACCATGAAAATTTCCACCGTTGTCGCATTTTTATGGAACCAAAATAAATACACACACATACACACACACACACACACACACACACACACACGCACACATTACACAACAAGAAGAACAACTAAAACGAAAAACTAGCACGAATACAAGAAAAATAAATAAAATGAAATAAATGAAAATTTTCCCGACTCTCGTTTTTGTTAATAACCTTTGTTTGACCTTGAAAATATGTGTCTATATGTGTGCGTGTGTGTGTGTGTGCATGGGTGTCTGCTGTGCCTATATTAGCATTTATGTATCTATGTTTCATGTTCTAATTGTTTTTGGCTTTTGTTCGAATATCGCACTTTAGATAAATTAGTTAAATTGACAAAAGTTTTTTGTTTTTTTTTTTTTTTTTGAAAGAATTCCCCATGCGTTCACAATTTAGTTAACAGCTGTTTGCGGCATATGCAAATGTATCTCATGGATACAAAGATACAGTCGCAACTTTTCCTCTCCGATTGACTGACATTCAGGCAAGGACAAAGTTGCCGTCCAGAAATTCGCAAAAAATCTCACGCGTGCCGCACGTGATTGCACTGGTATATATGTATATATGTATGTGTATGTGTGTATGTTTGTGTATCTGATGGATACCTATGTATATATGTATGTACATGCCCCAACTTTTAGTGGAGCGTGCTAATATCTGCTTTCAGCGATTATTTACTCGATTTATGGCCTGCTGCGCTGATAGATTGCCAAGAAAACTAAAATAATTGTAAAAAACGAAAGTATTATACCATAAGATACCCTAGACATAGGCTATAAAAGTGCGTAAAGACTCCATAGGCAGCCAAAGAAGTTCATTAAAAGATTATATCTAAGTTGATTACTAAGAAAATGTTCTAGGAGCAATAATATGCTAAAGTGCTCGACTAGCAGATACCCTGTAAATGCCCTATTACCCGTAGAATGTAGCTAAACTATCAGAAATCTAGCTAAGCCACTAAATTATTATTAATTAAGGTGTTGATATCGAAGATTGTTAACATATAAAACATATGTTATATACCCTGCAACTATTTGTTATTTTAAACAAGAGTTATTTTTGACCTATGTTTTTGTGCAAAACATTTTAGTAATATTTTTTCCTAAACTGCAAATAGAGTTTACTTCAAATTAGAATGCATATGTAATAAATTATCCAACTCTAGCTGTCAAATAATTGTTCTTACCTCCCCATTTGCCTACTTTAATCAATACATGGTATAAAAATTACTTGACATATTAAAAACATATTTTACATTCCCGCCCTCTTTCTCACTCTCTTTATCTAAGGCTGTGTGTGTGTGTGTGGGACCGCTTCTGATTGCCAACGAAAAGCTATTTTTATTTTGTTTTTAACCCCTTCTTGTGCAAGTCAGCTGCTCGTGGAGAAAGACTGGGCCACCGGCTTTTTAGCCTACGTAATTTTGGTCCACCCCATGCCAAAAGCGAGGCAGTGAAAGCGTTCTGGGCTGGCATACACACGTTTTTGGCATTGATCCCAATGCATTTCAGCCAAATTTGCAGCCAGCAATTAGACAATTGGACACAAAAATTGAAAGAGATAAAAACAACAGAAAAGGAAAGCAAAATAAAAATGAGCAGATGATAAAGCAGATGCAGCAGAAAGCAAACAAAAATGAATATCAAAGAGAAGTTAATAAAAAATTGACCGAGAAAAAAAAACAGAAACATTTTTTGGCCAACTGCAGAGAGACAAATAAGAATATAGGCCGAAAGCGCAGAGCGCAAAATGCATGTCGTAATAGCAAAAAATAAAAAATAAGAATAAGATGAAGCAACCCAATTGAAAGCCTTTTAACATTGACCTCGTTCCTTTTTTTTTGCCAAAGGCGCAACAAAAGTTGGGTTAGGTATTTGCTTTTTTTCGTTCTTGGAAAATACCAGCACACACACACACGCACGCAGGCACAAAATCAATAATCGTAAAAGGGGCTGGTTACACTGACTAACCTTGGGATCCTTCTCGTAATAGTGCTGCTGTGTGCGTATCCAGCGTCCGACCATGTTGTCCTTGACAGTGTTGGCCAGCGCAAAATAGTAGTCGCGCAGCGTGGCCACATTGCGATCCTTGACGAGGGTGTAGTGCAAATGGCGATTGAAGTTCTTCTTCACCTCGGTTACGTTGCCCACCTCAGCGATGCCGCGCACCGATATCTGCTTCCTGCGATCCGCGTCCGATTGTGGCTTCGACATTTCGCCTTCGACTCTCTGCTGCTAACTGAGGTAGTTGTTTCACGGGTTTTCTATCTGCCTGTCACTTGCTCTGCCTCTGCCTCTGTCGCTGCTGCTGCTGCTGCTCTTGCTGCTGCTGCTGCTGCTGCGTGGGTGCGTGTAGGAAAAACTATGAGACGAATTTTATACGCGAAACAGCGAAGACGTGAACGATGCGCGCGACCAAAAAAACAACCGTTCGCTGCAAAATCCGGAGCACTTCTCAGGCGGCGTGCACTTTTCGCATGCGTTATTAGTCACGAGAGCTTTTCATGCCCCGCAGCCGCCAAGCTGTGGGGTATATACCGCCCTTTGTTAGTGTATGCGACACAGCTGATAACGTATTTATTTGATCGTTAATTAATTGTACATTTATTCAGCATAGATTTATATATTAATGCAAAGCTCTTTTCTTTATTAATAATTCAACTGCTTTTACATGTAAGCCACTTGCTGCAGGGTATTTTTTGAGCGGCGACGCGTACGTTTCTCATTCGCTTTTCGAGAAGCTTTCGCTCTTTCGTTGCGTTCGCTCTTGTAAACAACTCTGCTTAAGGCAGTCACCGCGTTTTGTGTCTTATCAGCGAGTGGAATTCTCTGCTCGTTCGCCAATTGGCATTGGCAAAATTGATGTTAATGTTAAGTGCATTTCGTGCAACGGCTTTGCTTGCATTTTGTATGACTCTCTGGCGCTATTTAACACTTTGCCTCTCCCTCTCTCTCTCTCTCGCTGCCGCTCTCGTGCTGGTCGCGCGCGCGACTGTGTCCCAGTCACCTTGTACGAAGGTCATACATGCGTATTGTTTATTATTTTTTTCCGACAGAGCGTTGTATGCTTTTTGTTTGCTTTCTGGCTGCCCATGCTGGCAGCCCTCTAGCGTTAAGCTTTGCAAACAGCAGCTATCAGCTTTTGTGCATGGACAGAAGCTGTTTGATTTGACGCGCCAGCTCAAAGAATTCAAACGGTCTTAAATTTAGTTTTATTTAAGTTGTATTTTTATTGAAATTTATACGATCAAATCAACTGATTAATGTTCTCATTTTTTTTGAATGTAATAAGTAAGAACATTTTTGTCTCTGTCTAGCATATAGCTTACTGCACATTTATGTGATATACGTGTATAAGATCGTTTATATAGGATCGAATCGAACCCGCGGAAAGTTGATTTGCACTTGAAAATTTCGTTTTCATTTATCGCTTTGATGAATTTTTTTATGTTATCTTTTTATACTTTTTGTATTCACTTACATATTACATACATATATAGAAATATCGTTTTAAGTGTTATATAATATGCAAAAATATCTATTGTTATCGTAGTTATATGGGAGAAAAACGACGCCTAAAATGTTATCAGTAGTCCTTTATTTTTCCTTCTGCTTAATAGCTGCACTTGACAAACGTTTTTTTCATCGAAAGCAACGCAAATCATAAATATTCACTTTCATTAATATTTTTTCTTTTGTTTAGTTTTTTTTCCTTTTTGTTTTCTTTTTTTTATAACAATGAGCAACAAATGGTTACAATAAAAACATTTAAGCTACAATAGATGTATGTATATGATTTTATGAATATGAACTTTAAAACGTTGGCAAAAAATCAACTTGCTGTGCTACAGAAAAAATTCACATTAAATATTTGATTTATGTTGTAAAAATTCTTATAAATTAATTGTACATAAGTAAATGTTGTATGAAACAAGGCGAAGCTGTTTGTTTTATTTATTTATGTATGTGCTCGATAATCTGTTCGATTTGCGATTTTCGATCAAGCGCGCAACTCGTTATGTTCTCTATAAACAAATTGGTCCAATTGTTAATCAGGCCATCCTATCAAAAGCTGAGTTGCAAGGACGAAAGCGAAAGGATCAGCCAGCTTCAGTTTTATGCTCTAAACACGCTAAAATCAAAAAGAATAAATATGGTAAAAAATCGTAAACAAACGAAACAAAATCATAATTGTTTATAATTGTTTACTTCACTTGTTTTTTATTTTGATTTTTTTTTTATCAAAAAAAAATCAACAAAATTAAAATTAGAACTAAAGCAAAGAGTTTTTAATTAGAAAAAAAGTTGCTAATAAAAATGGGTGTAAAATGTTGATTGTTTTTTTTTTGTTTTTGTTTTCAAAAGACTTTTGCATAGTTTTTTTCCCGTATGCATATTTTAACTAAATCGTAAATGTATTAAAAAGTTTGCTTTTCGTTAAGAGTCTCGAAAGAAATTGTTTGGAAACTGAGGAAGCGTTTAATTGCATTGCTGTGGCTGTGTTTTTGTTTTTGTTGTTTTTCATTTCATTTTTCTATATTTCAAATTGGTTTCGTTCGTTTAAAAAACTTAAAGACACTTGGACAATGTTTAAACTGCTACGAGTTGATATTCTTTACTTAAATGTTTTTTCTTTTTTTTTAATTTTATGTTTTGGGTTCACAATATCAAGATGTTGTTGTTGTGTTTTTTTTTTGTAAATTGTAATTATACAATTGAATATATGTATTTAATTGTTATGCCCCGGATGAATATTAAACCATTCAAATAATGCTTAATAAATAAATAAACATGTTGTTGTTGTTGCTGTTGTTATTGTTGTTGCTTTCTATTTGTCCTTGTCCGACTCGGCAGCAGCAGCAGCCACAGGCTTCTTGTTGCCAATGGGTAGAGCCACCCGGATTCTGTGGGGATAAATGAAGGGAAACGTCGTCAGTAAAGGTTGAACACATTGCATATAGCTGTGATTATTCCTACTTGTCGGTGATTTCCGTCAACTTGGTGCGCACCAGATCCAAGTAGGTGTCGATCGACTGCTTGTTATTCTCATAGACCTTGGGCAAGGTGAACAGCGAGACAAAGGCTGTGGATATGCAAATATGATTAATCTCCGTACGTTGTCCACATATAAAAGAGCTCTGCACTCACCCAAAATGACCAGGGTCATGCCATTGAACCAGGCGCCAATGTAGGTGAACACCCACAGAATGACACCGAATTTAATTGAATCGATAATATCCTCAACCAGGAACAGACGCCTCAGCTCCGCAACAAAGCCGTTAATGTGTGCCACAGCCACGCCGGCGATGTTCTGCACCTTCTCCTGGGACAGCGTCAGATCCAGTTCCAGATATTCTCTAAAGAAAATAATATAATTGTTTTAAAAGTGTCTAACATGATGTCTCATATGAATTTTCCCAGAGATCGTTGGTTATGAGTTTGAACCAGAAACTTGGCCCAACCTTAAAGTTTTTTCAACCAGAAATTGAATTGAGAAAAGCTCTCCAAGGAATTTACCCATAGATCTTAGAAAATGAGTATAAAGGAAAAATGATTCATACGATAGTTTTCCCCCAATTTTTCACAATTGCGCGTGGAATTTACCAAAAGCACAAATATTTTAGCTTTCTAGCTATCAGTTTATCAGTCAGTTAATAATTCAGTCAATCAATACGCCAGTCAATCAGGCAATCAGTCAGTCACTCAGTCTGTCAATCAATCAGTCTGACACTCAATCCATCAGTTATTCAATCAATACGCTAGTCACTCAAACCGTCAGACACTCAATCAGTCAGTCAATCAATACGCTAGTCAGTCAGTCAATACGCCAGTCACTCAATCAATCAGTCACTCAATCAGTCTGTCCCTCAATCTATCCAGTCATTCAAGCAATACGCTAGTCAGTCCATCAGTCGCTCGGTCGTTTACTCAATCAGTCAGTCAATCAATACGCCAGTCACTGAGTCAGTAACTCAATCAGTCAATCATCAATCAATCGTTTTTATATGCATAGAAAAATGTGTACTCACTTGAAGGGATGGCCATCGTTTGTCTTTTGTACGGCCTGTGTCACGGATTTGTAGACTCTGAAGGCGACGGTGCCGACGAGCGCCAGCAGCGACAAATACGCAAACACACTTATCACGGAGAAAGAGGAGATGGCAACCAGTGTGATAAGCCCGGCGCCAAAGACGATGCCGGATTTTTTCACATCACGCCAGTAGATGAGGGATTCCACTGCAAGAAAGTGTAAAGAGGGAGAATTAGTTAGTTTAGCTGTTACAGTTTTAGAGTTAGCTTGGAGCTATATATATACAGTTTGATAAGCATATGTTAATTTCTGATTTCAGTTTTTTTTTATCGGTTTGTCTTTGAGAGCAACTTGCTTTAGAGTTTAAGAGTTTGGCTTAACATCTGTTTACAGTTTGAAAAGCATATTGGCTGACTGCTACAGTTTGAGAAGCATCTTGGATATATCTAAAGTTTGTAAGCACTTTTGATTTCCGTTTGTTATCAGTATGCTTTAAAAAGAGAATTCAGAAGTTTGGCTCCTACAGTTTTGGATTCGGGCTTGGCATATGGTTACAGTTTGAAAGGAATATTGATTGATCTCCACATCTATAGCGCCAGATCGGGTATATATACTGTTTTACAAGCATATGTAAGCATAGTTTGATTTCAGCAATCTGCTTCAAAACAAGAATTTGGGGTCTTTGGATCTTACAGTTTTGGAGTCTTGCCGAGCTTAAATTTACAGTTTGACAAGCACACATGTACTACATATTATTTCCTTTTCAGTAAGAGCAGATTGTCAATAGATTTTAAGAGTTCGAATCTAGTTAAGCAATTAGTTTTGCAGCCATTCATCCGTTAGATGCAAAACCAATGCACGTACAGTTTGACAGGCACACCAGTGCTTCTTTTACTTTATTTCCTTTGAAGTAGTCCTTTATACGCGAATGCTCGTCACATTAAATATAAAGTCTTTTTACTAATTTAAACTGTACGCTTTGACAAGCATATGAATAATCCATTCCTTTTTATATGATTGTAGTTTTGTAGTCATTTCCTTTGCAGTTTGACAAGCTTTGGTAACTTTTTTTTATCACGTTGTGAAGTAGTTAAGTTTAGAAAAAAGTCACAATGGAGAGAGAGCGATGGAGAGAGAGAGAGAGAGAGAGAGAGAGAGAGAGAGACGGAGCACGAGTTTGTTATCTACGCAGTTGCAGTTTTGTAGTCATTTGTTTGTACACTTTGACAAGCACTGCTGCTGCTGCTGCTTTTGCATTCTTTTATTTTTATTCATTAATTTGTTGCTCAATCATTTCAAAGCGAACACAATTGACGAGTGACTGAAAATACCAAAATATACAGAAGCACACACACACACACACACACACACACGCAAACACACACACACATTCACACATAGGCAGCGACTATTGGACAGCTGTCTATATGTATGTATGTATGTGTTATGTATCTTTCGCTGAAGCAATTATGCAATCTTTGAGATATACCCGCATTTATCGAGTGCGTTGTGCGAACAAAGTGTAGCATAAATTGTGCAAATGTCAGGTAATAATTATTGGTAGCACGATTAGCAGTACAAGTATATAGTATAAGTACGTGTACATATATATAATTTAAATATATACATATAGTATGTGTATATACCCTATTTCTCACTCACAGATTCTGCTCGACATTTTATTCGTGTTTTCGTGGTTAGCGCGCCGTGCGGTCGATCGTTGCCAAGTTTTATACTAGACAAATATTATTTGCTGCCTCAACAAAATTTTCCGGACCCCAGCCGGAAAACGCACAGCGAGAGACAGTCGCAAAATAAGAAAGAGAGAGAGCGAGAGAGAGCGAAAGAGAGGAAGAGCGAGCAAGTGGACTTAAGACTGAGCGAAACGGATGTGAATTGAAACATTCGAAAAAGGCGAATATCATTTGAAAATTTCTTTCTTTAAAATATGCCTTATAGACTGAACTGACCCCCCCCCCCTCCCCACCTCCCCAGCCCCCTCGACAGCAATTGAATTTTCCCGAAGCGCAGTCAATGCACTCGCTTCGACGAAAGCGAATTCACCTTAAGAAGCGTTTTTCAATTGATTTGACCTATAAATAGCCCCAACTCTGTTGTCAGACCCATTTGAACAATAAACAATTTGCCGAGGGTCCATTGAAATGCGATTAATTAAACACGATTTTATGTGTTTCTCACTCTTTTTGCTTCTATTTTTAAAACACTTTTCAAAATAAGCACAAAAGCATTTCGAATATTTATTGTGTGAATACCCTGCTAGGAGGTGGCAGGCGCGAGAGGGGTTGTTAGGCTTGAGTTCTGATATGCCATAGCATATTACAACATATTATTGACTAGATATCTTTAATACGTTTATCTAATAATTTAGTTGTTAAATTTAAATAGTTCGTATAAGCTAATCTACAATTAAAAGCCCATTTCTACACAATATTTTATATAAATTATCTATTTCTAGAAAACATATGTATATTCATTTTTTTTAAATAAAATCATTTCTCATTCACAGAAAATACTCTTGAAATTTTAAATATATATTTTGGCATATTATAAGCAGAACATTTTCATTCACTTTCGAATTTATCGATAATTATCGATTAAAATGTTCTTATCTTTCTTTTTCAAGTGTAACGGACTTGTATAGAAAATAAATATTACTCGAAACCTCAATCTTTAGTATTAAGTTTAGTTCGTTAAATAAATATTATTGAAATAGATTTCTTTCTTTCTTATCTTTCAATTCATATTCTACAAGAAAAGCAAACCTGATTTCGATCAAATATTTACACGCCCTCCTCCCTCCCCCGCTGTCAACACAGCTGGAGCTCTCTGGAAATTGATGTGCTTGAGAGCAAGAACAAAAGCAGCTGCTGTTGATCTTCCAAGCACAATCCGAATTTTCTGGGAGCACTGGAAATCTTCCATTAGCTTTTTTGTCTTCGGCGATTGCCAAAGAAGAAGAGAAGAAGAGCATGGGAAGAAGAAAGGCACACAGACACAACAGCTAAGCAAATATCAAGCTTTTAAACTAGTTTCGGGGGTGGGCAACAAAACAAAAAACCCGCCAGATAGTTGCCAAGCAGCCAAGTCTTGAGGTTATGTAAATCGACAGTAAATTAGAAAGGAAACAAGAGATGTGAGGGATACAAATTGAAACTGGGTTAAAACGACGCGCAGAGAGACAGAAAAATATAAATGAAAAAAAAAAACAATCGGACATACGAGCATATTTTCTCATATGAAAGAAAGCGATGCGAGAGAAAGTTTTTTTTTTGTGGCTGTCTCTTTATCAACTATTGAAAAAGAGACGTCGCCACAATTAGGCGTATTGAAAGCGTGTAGGCTGATAAAAGAAAACAACAACAATACAAAGAAGTGCATTGGCCACTGGAATTGGAAGATGGGTCTGGAAGTGGCTAACTGGGAACTGGGAACTGGGCAAACGGCAACTGGTTTCAATCAAAACAAGTTTGCACTGAAAGTGAAGTGGAGTAAAAAGAAGAAGCGCGCAAAAGTGCCTAGATAACAGGCAAGCAAGTGTCTCTCTGTGTGTGTGAGTGCTAGAGATGTGCGTGATACGTAAATTCGAACGTGAGTACTGTAAGAAGCAAAGAACTTTCTGTTTGAACCACACGAAAATATTGGAAATTAAAAAGTGTGTCGAGTTTCGTTAAGCTGCAGCTCCTATGCTTTGTCAGCTGACCTACGCTCTCTTTGGTTTTATGCTACGTGTGTGTATGTATGCACAGCGAGGTTCCTTGCACTCTCTTCTGCTCTCTTTAACTTAAGATAACAAACTTTCTTAAGTATAACAGCATTTGGTGACACGTAAATATAAGCTTAATTTAACCTTCTAAAGAGCACAAGCACGCTCTCTTTAGCTTAACAGTAAAAACTTCCACTACGTAAGGCCGATCCTTATTAGGCCTTCTTAAGAGGCAAAGCCTAAGCAGTGCGCTCTCGCTCTGCTTGGTTTAACCAACTTTCGCTGTTAAAGAGCAAGACCCGCATGTAGAATAAAATGATGTGACAAAAATGATGAGTTTTAAATATATACGTTTTGTTGTTGGAAATGAAGTCGAACACATTTACAATTTATTCACTGCTTGTCTTCGATTGAAAAGCAACTTCCGCTGACAAAGCAGAATGTTGGGTCAAGACAACTATTAGAGAATATCTTCAACGTTTTTGTCGTGCGTGATTGTGACGTCACGAGCACATCTCACTTTGTATATTTAGCTGGCATGCGGCATAGAGATAACCTTGAATTAGACTAAACACAGACACAAGCACACGCACACACACACACACACACCCAATGAACAGTGATTGCAAGTGCAGGCATAAAATTATGGAATATGCTCGCGTTGCCAATTTCGTTAAGTATTTTTGTTGTAGTTGTTGCCAAGCTATGAAAGTTCGTTGACTGCGCCGTTAACCAACATTTCGACGTGGCAATCAAAATTCAAAAGCGATCGCTCAAAAAATAAAAGCAGCCCAAAGCAAATTATGCAAAAAGATGTTTTTGTTGTTGGACGAATGAGCATGCAGCGATTTAACGGCCACGTTGGCGCCGCTGCTGACGTTGGCAATCGAGCGGCAGCAGGGCAGAGCATAGATAACGCTTAACGGTAAATCAAGGTAGACAGTTGATAAGTTAAAGTTTGTCTGTTGTTATTGTTGTTGTTGTTGTTATAGCTGTCATTTACCTGGGCCACGTTCGGGCAGCGACTGGAAGTTGCCATTGGAGTTGTTGCGTGAGTAACGTTTGCTGCCACCGGCCATTATGAGTTTTAAGGGTTTTTCTTGTATTTATTGTTAAAAGGAACTTGGCGCCAAAATGTATGCAAAACGGAATTGGCGTGTCTAGCGCTAATTAAACTTGGCTAATGCACACAAAAACAAACACACACCAACACAGTTTTTAAATTAAAAACGCAAACTCTAGAGGGCGACACTGCGGACCGCCGTCTGCTCTGAACGCAGCAAAAGAACTGGAAGAAGTTCAAACACAAAACAAACCAATAAGCTGCTGCTGCTACCGCCGCTGCTGCCTGTCGCATTGGAGCTGTGTGCGAAAGAGAGGCAGCGCACGCCAAACAAGTTTTCTGGAATGGAGCAAGTTTGCAGCGGAGAGTGCGCACGCTACGTGAGAGCGCCAAAGGCGGAGCGCGCGCGCGATCCCAGCGCATGAAAGTAAAAAGATAACGCGCAATTGCAACAACAAAACTTGACTACGTAGGCGCGCAATGAAAACGCTCGTCAGAACGTTTAGCAACGTGTCAAAGCACACGACGATTGACTTCGGCCAGTTCGGCGGCTGCCACGAAGCTTACGTTACGTTCAAATGACGTAGTGGGTGCGGTTGCGGTTGCGTTGCTCGAAACGCACCGTGATTCATGAGCGCTCAGCAAGTCATGCACACGCACGCCAAAAACTGGAGGTGTTCGAGTATGACCGTCTGCAAATGTGTTGGTATTGGTGTTATACGCGCTGCTGCATCAATACAATTTGATTACATTGCACTCAAGTCCAGTGGTGTTGGTCAGTGCACTGCTTGAAACTTACAGCCGGGGGAAACAAGCAGTGCGTTTTGTTCATTGAACTTTCCAACTGCAACGCAAAACCAAAACAAATTGCGTTTTAGTCAGCGTAGTGACATCATAGTCTGAGAGAGCACCTTCGCTCTGCAACAACCACCTTACTTTGATTTATGTGTTTGCCTCTTTTTTGGCGCGAGTGAGTAATAAGCTCTGCTTCAAATGATATCATGCTGCGCCCCAAAAAAATAAAAGAGTCTAGAGCGAAAGAGACAGCAATAAACGCCGCTGACATAATACGCAAATCGAGTTTTTGGGCAAGGCACAATAACAAACAAATAAAAATATAATAAATACTGCACCTGACATTGTCAGAATGTGTATTGCATAAGCGGGCGAGAAATGCAATAAAATGATAATGAAATTATTATAAGCAAAAATTCAATAGCAGCAGCAGCAGCAGCCGTGGGCAACAATCAAAATGAAAGCAACACAAACAAAAATCTAACCAAAATAATAGATAGAAGATAAAGACAACAATGTAGCAGTTGCAAGAGTCAGACTATCAGACACCCTACCTATGCACATAAATGCCTTAAAATTAAACCTTAAAACTAAGAGTGCTCTTTCCGGGAGTGACCGACTATGGGATACCCTGAACTTATTTTTTTCCTCTTTGCGGTATATTCGTAAACGTTTAACTACTTTTTCGCTCTGAAGAGCGAGGGAAGCTTTTGTTTTTTTTTTTTGCTTTGTTTTGCCTTTCTTTTACGGCCTGATATTTTCCTATCACGTTTCAAATATCTCAGCCCTATTCAAGAGACATTAATATTTGCAGTATTCTCTATTTTATATGCCGAAACGTTTCACTGGCTTTTAACTAAATACAGCTTTATCTATTGCAGTCTTTTGAAATAGACTATATTCAACTTAACACGCAGAAATACATTTACCAAGCGAAGTAGCTGGCAATTGGCATATTTACTGGGTGATAAACTTATCTGAAGTCTTTGCCAAACAAAAACTACTTTAAGACTTTATGATGATAGCACAGACTATGTTCAAGTGCTAGCAAACATAATAAAAGATTTAATGCCACATCATTTATCGCATTCACAATGAACTGATTGTGAGTTTGAAGCGGAAATTCACAAATGATATGTACGCATAGTAAATTTTAATACAGTGCTCACTCGCAAAGTGGAACTCAAGATTGCAGAAATTGTAATGATATAAAAATAATATATGTATATGTATAAATATTATGATAATATAAAATATCTCAAAATTCCAAAAAAAATACTTTAATTTTAATAGAAAGACGTTTTAATCGTGGAAAATATTCGGGGACTATCATAATGTTTCCACGCTAACCTTAAACTAAATCAAATGTCAAGCACCCAAAGTTAATTTAAGTAAAAAAAGCTCGAAATGGTGAAATACAGATAAGAAAATGCTTGAAATGATTAACAAATATTTTAGAGTCAGGTAAAAAGAAATGTGTTCGCCAAATGAATAAGTATAAAAATTCTATAGTTTTTACAGTGCACACACAGAATACAAAAATGTTTATAAATAAATTCTAGCTGCAAGAGAAATGACAAAGAAAGAGCAAGAGATTGGGCAAGCGTTATATCTTCTAAATAGATCGTAAGCTTAAAGAATACTCCGTGGGGCAGAATACTTACAAGACTCCCGATTGAGGGGCAGCTCTTTAATTTCGCCGAGCGTTACGAATAGCGCCTGAAGCGTTTCTAAAGCGGCAGCCATTACTTATATATATATATATGTATTTATGTGTATGGTTATATATATTATATATATGTTAGATATATATATTGTAATTCACTAAACAACAACTGCAACGAAACGAAACGGAACGGAATTAGGAAGTTGCAAGCACGCGACTCGTACGGCTCCGGGTCCGGCATTAGCATTAACCGTTAACTCAAATGAGGCAATCGACCGACTGAACTGAACGATCAGCGAACCCAGAAACCAGCAAACAGAGGCCCCAGACGACAACAACGACGACAGCGACAATGGGCAAATTCAGCAAATGACTTGCCAAAATACAAAAAAAAAAAAAAGATACGTGAAGAAAGAAACAGAAATAGACGCGACAACGCATTCGGCTAAATGCAATGATAGATAAGTGCCACACACATTACACTCAGAGAAATTAACGAGTTACTTGGCAAACAACATTTTGTTTAATTATTTAAATGTTTTATAGTGCTTCTGTATTATTATATATTATTTATTATATTTTATTGTCTTCTCTTTATATTCTATTTTAGACCTGTAAAATTGTCAATTTGGAAAACTTCTTTTTCATTAAAAACTAAAAGCAAATCAGAAATAGAATCAGGAATAAATGAGCATAATTTACCATATAAATATATTTATATAAGGAAGACAAATATCTTATGTATATGCGTAAAAACTTCGTTTTTGCTAAAGAAATAAATTGAATAGAATTTATAACAAGGCCTCTAATATTCTTTATTTTATTTATTAATGGTCGACAAATTAAAAAGTCAAGAACGAGCTATATATATAAAATATGTTTTTGTGCAAAAATTTTCTTGATTTTTTTAAAAAAATGCCCATAAAAACCAGCAATTAAAACAGATTGGCAAAATGTCAATAAAATTTGAGTTTTTATACAAAATATCAACCAGATCGGAACATGTATATGTATATATGTATATACACGAAGAGAACTATACTCCTAGGAATTTCCTTTTAATATTTATACATTTCTTTTCACTGTATTCAAAATGAATTAATATTTCTCGCATTTCAATTCAATTATCATTTTTTTCCCCATTTCTCTGAGTGTAGCACTTTGACGCGCTCGATAAGCGCACGTTGATTTAATTTAAACAAAACTAACGAAATTATGAAATATGCTCTAGGTTATATAATTCATAGAGTGCAGCCAAGTCGGTGCGAAAAAATGTGCCGCATCGATATGCCAAAGAATCGAAAGTATTTATGTAGCTGTCGGCTGTTGTTGTTGTTGTTGTTCTTGTTGCCAAAACTGATCTGAGGTCAGGCGAAGGGTTCAGCAGCAGCTGTTGGAGGCAAGCACAATATATGCACATATTTTCTTGTATCTTACGGATGCGCACAGACGACACAAAAACACGACGAAACTCACGCGTTACCGGAGGAGCACTGAGGCGTTTCTGTGCAACGTTGACAAAGTCCGTACATCAACTAAACTACAATTAATTTCAGATGCGCTCAGGCACAGGGCATGAGCATGAGGTATACTCAATACACACATAGATAGGCAAATACACATACTTACAGATACATATGCATATGCATGCCTATATATATATATATGTGTGTGTACCTATATAGGGGTTACCCCTGCGCCTATGGCAAACAGAACGCTCGAGCGGCACTGAGAGCGTGCGAGAGCGAGAGAGAGAGAGCGCAGAGAAATGGTCAAGCTGTAAATGCTGTCGCCCTGCATTTTGTATCTCTATCCGAATCTGTAACTGTATTTGTATCTGTATCTGCGCGTAGGTAGCGATCCCTAACCTGGACTCGCTTCAGTTTCGAGCATGTCGCTGCGTGCTTCGCAGATGCAGGTAACCAGACGCCCTTCAGCAGGTACATGAGTATAAAACTTGATTGGGCATAGGGGTAGCGGCGGGCAGGGTGTGCGCGCCAGGGCTGCGCTGCTACAGATGTCGTAGCACAGATAACTGTTATACGGCTATAGAACAGCTGTGCGGATCTTTTAGCGATCATTTTAAAAAGCACGCCCCGTTTCAGCCCTTAAGCTTGAAGAAAGCACGCACGGCGCAGTTCTCGCATGCAGCTGAAAAGCTCGCTCGCACTCTCCCTCTCACTCTCACTCTCCCTCTTGCTTTGCTGCTGCAGCTCGCCGTAATCTGAAAATCGAACTGCTTAGGCGACGACGACAATAACAAACATGGCTGAAACAGCTAAAAAGCTAAAATTAGCAGGCAAAGGCGAACGTCGACGTCGCAGACGCCGGCCGGGCAGACAGAGGCGTAGCTGTGGCCAGAGAGAGAGAGAGAGAGAGAAAAAGAGCGAGAGAGCGCAGCATAAACAATAACAACAATTGAGAGCAGCAACAATTGCGCGCCCCCTCTCTCTATCCCGCCGTCCCTCTCTTGCAATTTCAAGGTTAGGTTCTGCTTGGGGGCGTCGTGCACTGCTTGCCTGACAAAGCTTTCAACTGCTTTGTTTCAGAGGCGCCAACAAAAAAATTGATTTCGGATTTCGAATTGAATTTGTAGGCGTGGGAAAAGTTGTTATGTGCTGCCCGCCGCGTGACGTCAGCGTCGCTGACGTTGGCTTCTTTGTTCTTCTTCTTCTTCCACTTCGCAAGTGCACTGGAATGGCGCATGACTCGAAATTTCTTATCAGAGAGACGTTCGGCTATCTGCTAAATTCACTTTCATTAATACCCTGTAGATAAGCTTGTTTGACAATGGGATTTCTGAATGCGTATTTCAGAGTCTTACGAACAAAACTGATCAGATTTTGGCGCGAAAAAAACTTATTGTATGTTAAATAATTAAACTACTTAATTAGCTATTTTTGGGCAGAAATTTGTTTTTAGAAATATCATGTTGTTCTTCAGATTCTGCATCTAAATTCTTGTCAAAGCTGACCGAAAGTTCTGAAATTCATAGGGTACCTGCCAGTCGTTCATTATCTTGTAGCTTATTTTCGCTTGTCTCTATTTGTTTAACTTATCAATTTGCAAACTACGCTTCGCACATAAATGCAAATTTATATATATGTAGTATATATTTCTTTTGCTATTGCAAAAATTTAGCGAGCAACATTTCCGATGATCTAATGCGCCAATCGTTTGACTGGAATCAAGTGGTATTTATATAGCTCGATACTGAAATGTTGTTGCCGGCACGTAGCCATTTCCCTTCCAAAGTTTCCAAGTCTATTTCTGACCAGTTGCATAAGAACAAAAGCCGGCCGGCTAAAAGCCAGGTGAAAGGCAGTTCAACCAAAACCCAGACCATGGACTCCAGCTTTACCTCGCTTAGTTGTAGCCATTTGGCTATTCGTATGCGATCATGACCAAAAATGGACCAAGCACTCGCCAATTTCTATATTATGAATCAGAATTTGTTTGTGCCCGTATTTAGAGGGTATGTGAGCATGTTTGACCGCAGAATAGGCGTAAGTATTTCATGATTTATGCGTCAGCCGTTGATAAACAAGTTTTCGTTAGGAAAATTACTAGAATATTGTTCTAGACAGATTTCTCTAGCTTTACGACAAGTTCGCACGCCGAAGATCAGATACCCTTGCAGACTTTGGCCCTACGGTTGTGCAGATATGTCAGAATAGTGAAGCTCCTAAATGCCGAGTTTGATGAAAATATCATAAATAGAATTTAAAAAAAACGTATTTTTCAGCCATTCTTTCTATTGTGCTATAAAATGTAGCCGTACGATCTTGATAGTACTTGGTTCATATATAAGAAGCATAGTGAAACGGAGTTAACTTGATAAACAAAAAGGTTTTTCTTACAAGAGCCTACTTTTCGACCGATCGTTCCTATGGCAGCTATATGATATAGTGATCCGATCCGTCTGGCACAGATATTTGTACTCCTTGAAAAGGAAAAACGAACGGACGGACTAACTGATAAACGGACAAATGGATAGACGGACATGGCTATATAAATTCCGCTGTTGAGGCTGATCTAGAATATACATACATATATACTTTATGGAGTCGGAGACGTCTCCTTATATGTGTCACACATTTCTTGACAAAATTATAACACCCTCTATAAGGGTATAAAAAGGTAATACAATTAGTTCTCAATGAATATAAGGGTCAAGCATGAGCTTTAAAAATTACTTTGATTTAAAAGCTGTTTTGAAAATAGATTAGGAGTGCTTTGTTAGAAGGAATTCGAGCTTTGTTAATGAAGTTTGAAGTGCAGCAACTTGTTATGGAGTAACATATATATATTTTTGGGTTAAATAATTGCAAAGCAACTATTAAAATGGGATTTAAAATGGTTTCCTAGAGGTTTCAAACTGCTTTGAACGGCTTAAAGCAGCTATGAAACAGTTTCAAAAGCAATACAAGAGTTGTACAGTGCCATTTTCTAAATTTGGTTTACAGAATAAGGACATGAAATTGATTATATGAAATTTACCAATTATAATAGCTGCCTAGCAACCTAATAAATAGGTTTCAAACTGTCCTAAAAGCGGTTTTAGCTGTAAAAAGCGCTGTTGAAGCCGGTAGTAAAACAGAAATTCAAGAAATTTTAGAGAGTGAAGCATATTCCAATAAATATATAATTGTTACAATCTAAACGTGTTGAGACTTCACTTCTGCTTGTTAGTTTTGTGCATCTAAAACCAAGTGAGAGTATTTGCAAGTCCGGCTTAAACTTCGCAAGTCGCGGCATTTACAGCTGAACGCCTCGTTGGCTTTCTTTGTGGCCAAGACAAGTTGAAGCTAGCGAATTGTATACAGATTTGTATGGGTTGAGTGACTCACGGACTGGCCGCCTGCTAGGCCCACGAGGCGCTCAGTGCCCACAGTGGGCAGTCCGGGATGTCTGACGCCCACTGGGCACGGCATGGAGAGGGCCTGCAATTAATTGTTAAGTGCCGGTAGCCAAAATTGGGCATAAGTAGAATAGAGAAATTGCTTTTACGTGCCAAGCGCATGGCACTTCAAAGTAGCCGCAGGTTTGTGGCTTAGTGGCACTCAGGAAAAATAGTTGCTAGTTATCAGAAATAAATTTTATGAGCTATGATCCAAATTGGTAGCAAGTAAGATCTTTAATGGCGTTATTAATGGTAAAACTAAAGCGGAAGCAGTCGACGCTTATGCGTCTATTAACAGCTGCCTAACATAGTCCGTTTAGGACAAAAATATAACAGGCTAACTGTCCAGATATGTTTAACAGAATATATGTTTATATATATATTTGTATATTTGGAATATTAAATTATTGGTTGATTGAAGCTGAGCTCATTTGGGCGTAAGTTATTGGCAACAGCTGCTTAACATAGCAGCTTCTTTACCGTTCAAGCAAGCAGTTGACTTTCATCATAACAGCTGCTTAACATAATCTTAACATGTAACAAGCACAGCTGCTAAATGAACAGTATAATGTTAATGTGTGCGTTATGTGACATTTTTAATTGATTTATATGTAAGAAATTGATACGATTATCTAGGTTAAGCAATTTTAATTATTTTTCTTATGTAACAAAAAAAAAATAAGAAAAAAATTCCACACTAGTGACAAACTCCATTGTTCAGCGCAATTTGAAAGTATGATATGAATCTGTAGAGAGTATAGCTCATGCCCAGACAACTCGTACACAAAGCGATTAAGTTTATATATAGCATAGACTTGTACTTATATTTGTTTGATTGTGAGTTGTCTGTTTTGCAGTTACAGCTGGGTGCAAAGCTCAAAAGACGTCAGAATCGTCGTAGTTAGTCGAAACGATGATAATCGTAAGCGTTGCTGTATTTGCTTTCATAAGCTGATGAAATGCGCTATACTACTTGATATAAATGCATATAGGTGCATATACTATGTAAAAGGTGCATGTTTCGCTGGCGTCTATTGCATGCGAGCCCCGTGCGAAAGGCGGGGGGATTGTCCCCTCGCCCCCATCATCGACCCGGCTACAGACAGTCCTCATATCAGCTTGCAGTTGACTGTAGACGAGAGAAAAGTTTTCCAGTTTTCTAGTTGTTGTTTTTTTTTTCTAGTGTATTATGGCTAAAGCTGACGGTCGAGCGGCATGAAAGCGCTTAGCATGCGATCCGATTACGGATTTTTTTGCCGCTCCAGTGCCAGCCACAAGGGGCGGCGGGGTGCTGCTGGCGGGAAGGTAACTGAACTGCATTTATGCAGGCCTACTAATTACGTGGGCGTGGCACTATAAACCACACACACACACACACTTCTGTTTTGGCATAATTAATGCAAGCGCAGACCTTTTGACGTTTTGCCGCTTCACAAATTTGTGTTGTGCACTTTTTGGCGCTGAGCGCGGTTTTTCTGTATTTTCCGCAGTGGCCTTTTAGGCGTTGTCCGGCGAAAAGCGCATAAGGCAAAAATCAATGTACACAAAACAGCGAAATTGACAAAAAAAAAAATAATTATAACTGAATAAAGCCTCAAGCTGGGATAATAGAGAGAAACATATAGCACTGCTCTAATGGGGCAACCCTCGGTACAGTGGGATACCCTGTTCCTGGGCAGAGATATTAGTGAAACATAATATATGTTATTTGTGCATGCTTTTCAATTAATTGTAAAGGTCGCAAGTTTTATCTTTGGATAGCTTTACGAAAACTAGGTAAGGTTTAACTAAAATACAGCCGGCATACCAATCAGCTATGGTAATGCCCGATAAATCGATATTTATCGATTTTGTGCGAAGCTTGGGCAGTAATCGAAAAATAGAAAAATATGTTGTCTATAACAGTCCCTCTATACATATATCGAATTTGACCTGTGACTTCTAGCTCTTAAAAGTGGGTTGGGTTGGCAATTCTTTAGATTCCGACTGAGTATATCGATATATCGATAAAGTAAAGTAAATTTGATCTTCGTAAGCAAAAGCTTAAAGTGACATATTACATTTGATGTGCCTGAAGCGAAAAATCGCAGAACTCTACGGACCTAAGCTCTAAGAAATATTTATTAAACAATATAAATTAACTTTGTATAAATTGAAAGGACAAACTTAATAGGTAATATATATATATATATATATATATATATATATATATATATATTATGTAGACACTATCATAATCAGCTTTAAGTCTTCCTATAAGAAACGACAATATATTCTGCTGTCTAGCCCATAAATTTGATTAATATTGGGATACCCATTTCACACCTTTAAGCGTCTACAGGGTGTACAAAACAAAAGACAGCAAAATATGTATTGCGAATGGGAATAGTAATTTTTCAGGGTTGTTATATTCAGCGCAATTACAATAGACACACACACGCACACACACAACACACACTCGCACACAAACACACACTCGAGAGCAAGTGCACAACAATAACAGAAATAAATAAAGCATAGTTTAAGGCGTAATATATACAGGCTTAAGGGGGGGCACTGTACAGACGGGGGATGTTGGGGGAGGGGGTGGCTTTGTGCGGGCGCAACAATGACATCATTAAAGATAGACAACGTGTCGTATGGCTTTTGGCCCCCATATAAAGCGCATAATCATCGAGAATTGCGTTTATACAGTTATTTGCGCGTTGCAAGCAGTTGTTTTGTGTACAGTTTGAGAGTCATTGGCGCGCAATAGACTTACCTTGCGGGTGCAAACGTTCGGGCTTGAACCAGGCATCTGTAAATAGGCGATTGATATATTGATTTTCGTTAGTTAGCATTAGGTTTCGTGTTGTGCAAGGCAGACAGAACGAGAGCAAGAGACATAGAAAGAGATGGAGAAAAAAGAAGAGAGAGAGAGAGAGCGAGTTAGCGTGCATTAGGCGGTGTTTTATGTCAATTTAAAGCGCAACTCGAGGCGCAAAACAAACAAAAAATAAAACATGCAAAACAAACAGAATTAAAAAAGAAAATTAGAAAGAAAGAAAATAGCACCTAAACCAGGTCGTTTACAAAATGCATATTCGCATATCCATTGACAGAGGTTAGTTTCATTAAATAGATGTGTATGTGTATGTGAGTATGTCCCATACAAGAGTGTGTGTATGTGTGTGTGTATGTAGCTGTGTGCAACTTACTGGGATCCAAAATGGAGCAAATCAATGGGCGCTGCTTGCAGACGCCATTTTGTCCGGCCTCGCCAATTGTGCACATTTTCAATAATTTTCTGTTATTGTTAAAACTTTTCAACTATTCACAAAGCCCTTGCACACAGGCAGTCGCTTTTAGTCGCAAATAATTAAAAAGGTACTTTATTTCTGCGTATTTTCTATTGTATAGCCAACAAACAAAGCACAATGCACAATATGAGAGAACGAGAGCGAGCGAGCACTAGTTAAATTACGACGTAACGTTAACGCAAATACGCTGCTTAGGGAATATGCGCAATTGCGTATAAGAATTCACTGGCGTCCGTTAGGCACACGACGCGCACAGAGACTGAGCGTAGGCCGAAAGCTTAAAGCCTGGCGCGAGCTAAAAAGGACTACTTCAAAAGCACACATGGCAATGACGGCGCACAAAGAGAGAGAGAGAGAGAGAGAGAGAGATAGCGAGCGGCAGAGAGAAAGAGAATGAGTGAGTGGGCAGAGCGAGAGTGGGTGAGTGTGTAAATCGATAAGCGACCTGTACGCTAGGTTGAGCAACCGCGATTAGCCCTGAACCCGCATCGGAAAAAGCTCAAGCTCAACGCGTGAGCCGACATTTTTTTTATCGATTAACAATTGCTGTTGCTGTCGCTGCAGCTGAGCCGTGTGTAGAGCTGTGTAGAGTTGAGTTTGGTTTGAGTGTAGCGCATGCGCTGCTTTTGTAGACTTGTTTTTGGGGGTTGGGCGGCTTTAAGGGTTAGGCGTGCTGCCCCGGAAATTACCAGACGGCGGCTTCCGTTTTTTTTCCTGCTTCTTTTTTCTTTCTCTTTTCTTTTTTTTTTTGGGTGCGGTGTCCAGCGCAGCGCCTGCAATGACTGCAGCGCGGGTTGTGGTTGTTTGCTCTGCTTGCGCCTTGGACATGAAATCAATGAGCCGGACAACAAGGCGTCGAGCATCTGTCTAGCCTTTATAGCTGATATAGTCTATGGTTTATCTCCACGTTTTTTCTCTAACAATATACATATTTTCTTGTAAATACGTCAAGAAAGTTGGCGCTCTGCTATCTTTTCAGCAAATCGATTGACTAGCATCGAGAGGAAGCAGCAGAAGATGACCTACATATGTTAGAAAAGTTGTGCAATTCGAACTGTACTTTAAAGTTCTCCACTTCAAAGCGGATTTAATCTGGTAATGTCATAAGCCATTTGCCCACTCTTAAACTCAGTTATACGAATTTACAAATGCCATTAGATGTTCTCTCAAGCGTTCTCTAATTTTGTTATGCAAGGTGGAATGCATAGAAGGATATACAAATTGCAGCTTTAAAAATATCTATAATATAACTTGGCATTGAGCCATCTTTTCGCCGTCAACTAGATTGAACTAGATAACTGTATCATAGGAACAGTTTTTAAATATATATAGATAGATATATCTAAATCAACTAATCAGTAATTAGTTAACTAATAATACTCCCAATATTTTGGCTAGTATACCTATATAGCTTCAAGAAAAATCTGTCGATAATTTTGTAAGAAAAGATACACCGTAAATCTGGTTATAAATATATCAGGAAGGGTGTTTAAACGTCGGCCAAGCTAGCTGGTCCTTCTTGAACTTCATTTTATTCTACACAAACAATTTTCCAATTCATTCGACATATGTGAATTGTTCTCTGCATGGTTTAATCTATTTATGTCAAAGAAATTTCATATATTGATGCCATACATTTGGATACATATTTATAAACAAAATCAACGCTTCAATTCTATAATTTACCTAAACAAAAACTAGATTTGTGCGCTATTTATAAGAACAAAGTTTCAATTGTGAAAGCAGAGAAGTTTCTATTTGTTCGCTTTTTGTTTTCTCGTTTTGGCCCAATAAAGTCTCTGTATACAAAACATTATCGAACACGCCTGACTGGAAGCACTTGGAAAAAAAAAACAAATTTATAAAATTATATTAGCCACACTTTGTTTACAGCGTGTCGCCTCGGGAGCTTTCACAAAAATTTCGTTACGCCTTGTAAATACACTCTATATATACATTTATGTATATATATTTTTTTTGTCTTAAACACAATTTGAATGCATGCTAAGTACATATGCAATTATGTACAACGTATTTTCTTCTTCGAGTATTTAACTTCTTGACGATATTCACAGTCTATTTAAAAGCTGCACTTAATTGCCTTCTGATAGACATGTGAGCAATGCCGGCGACTCAGCTACAGTTATAAAGCAGGCGATAAGTGCAAAGCGAAGGCGCCGATAAGTGCAGGCCTAGCACGCGCTAAGGCTTGAATAAGCGTACAGAGCGGGAGAGAGAGAGAGAGCGAGAGAGAGAGAAAGGGAAGCTAAGGCAACAGTGCTGAGCATATATGTAATTAACTATGGAACATAGAAAGGCAAATAGGCTTATTGAAAAGGGTAAAGAGCAAGTAAATGAAAGGGAAGCCAAAACAAAGGGATCATATGCTCGCCAGTGTTGTGAATTTCGATAATTTATGGCCTAATCTAGCTTTTTGTTTAAATGTAATTGTAAAACAGCGGAGAACAGGAATTCAAGCTATTTTAGTTTTTCAGAAATTTATATGAAGGAACATTTTATTTCAATATCTAAATTAAATCTCGATTTTTTAAAAATGTCATGAAGATTGTATGAGCCAAATCGCAAAATTTGGCATTTGGGCTCTCGTGTAGGCTAAATATATTCCTCCTTTTTCGATTTTTCCCAAATGAAAAAGAGAGGTTAGGGCCGCTCCTAATTGAATACAGGCTATAATCTAGCTGGCTAATCCCAACTTGCTTTGCAACCAATATTTTTAACTATGTTTCCCTTCATAACCTAGATAAGCTAGTAATGTATATGCATCTTTATAGTCGGCAGCACTGTTACACACACACACACACACACATACAGACAAAGACAATGCGCAAAAGAGCAACTGGTAAGGAAAAAATCATTATCGTTATCGAAATTGTGCCGTCAGCTCGGTCGATGACAAGCAGAAAGCAGCAGCAGCAGCAGGAGCCGCAGCAAAGTCAATGCCAATTGGAAAGAAAAGAAGAAGCACACATAATGCTAGACTGACAGACAAATGGGCAGACAGACAGTCAAGCAGCCATTTAGCATGTACTTGCCATAAAAATAGCAAATAAAGACAAAGGCAACGCCGCGATTGCAGCGCAAAAAAAAAACAAAGCAGATTACTAATTGGAAAATTTTGCCAGCATGCGGTGAAAATAAAGGCGCAGATTGCAGAACACAAAAAGACAAATCGGGCGCAACCGACTGCGCGCTACTCTGCACAAAGTGCAATTACCAATGAGATAGCTTTGAAAGGAATTTTTCTCATTTTGATTTTAAGACTACGGTCTTACAGTTCAGCAGTCTGTGAATCTAAAACTGTACTGCAGTGTACCGAATAGGGATCAGTATATAGAGACAGACATTGCACAAAGCCAATATACTCTTTTTACACTTTGCGTGCAGCGTATACAACACTGATATTAAAATGAATTTGCGCAGCGAAGCGGGCCCCCAACTAGACAATTGAATTATGCAGGCAAGGCTTAAATTAGAGAGTACTTTAAAGAGCAGCAGCTGCCCTCTCTCTCTCTCTCTCTCGCTCTTTGCCTATGTGTATGTTTGTGTGTGTTTGCCGTAATTGCTTTAATGGACACACGCTAAAATAGTACAAAAAGAATAAATGTGAAATATGAATTATGAATGCTTTGCACACACGTCATTGAAAGAGAGCAAGACAAAAACAGCTGCTGATTCATTACATGAATAAGTAATAATAAAAATAAGAATCGGCACATTTAAACTATGCCATTTTAAAGAATTTCTATTGACTAATTCAACAGTTAATTGCGCAGCCGTGACTCAGGTGTCAATCGAGCAGTGCTGGCAATTTAACTGTTTCGGCTGCTGCCTGCAATTCTGGCTATTTATTGCAAGGTGCAAAAAGCTGACAAATGTATTTAAATTACGATTTTTTTTAATTTTGTAAAAAATTGTTAGACTAATGACATATTACCTAACGTTCTGATCACAAAGGGAAAGCGAAAGTGTTCGCACAATTTGCAGCTATTTTCAATCGATATTTCAGCTATTTGTGGTTATCGATAGTTGGTCACATTGTCGATAACTAATGACGATCGCCTGCAATTAAAAGCTCTTAAGAGGGCGAGAGGGCGGGACGCTGCATGCGAAATTCCAGCCGTAACGTAAAACGTTTGGCAAGTGAAATTCTACGCGCATTAAATATATTTAAGCATTGTTGTATTATTGTGTACATAAAAAACAGCGCAAAACTTGATGCCGATGACATCAGCAAGCAACAAAATTCACGCAAAAACCAAAATGCCAAAGCCGCAAAGCAAAAGGCACACAGGCTAAAAGAGAAAGAGAGAGGAAAGAGAGCGAAAAGGCGACTTGTTTACTGCTACAAAAAAAAGTGACTAACAAGTATAAAAAAAACACAACACTCAGTGACAGAGTGACCAGACCTGGTGACGTTTACTAAGGTGCTAAGGTGCGGTCGCGAGGATACACAGAGGAATTAACAATAACAACAACAAAGAAAAAAAACAAACACACAAAATGATGACTATTTGTCAGGCACAAACTAATTAGAAACGAAATGATAACGAAATACAAATATATATGTATATATATATTGATAGCTCTTGCAGCAGATATTGCACATATCGCCTTTTAGATATTAAATAACAGCATAGTGCGGCTTTGCCCGGACCGAACACAATTGTGTTTCACCTATTTTCCGACCTTGGCGGTAACTCGTTAAGAGAATGGAGCTAAGAAATATTTTCTAATTTAGTTTAAAAAAATTATAGCAATTATCAAAATTGTTGCTGCTATTGAAATTTTCCCATTAAACATTTTTCTGTTCGCTTCAAAAATAGATATTGATAATCTATAATTAACCCAATTTTTTGTTAAAGCTTTGAGCGTGATTTCTTAACACAAAAATCTTTCAAAATTAGTTTAAGGCAAATTCCACTCATTTTCCATCTTTGCAAGTGGAATTTTCCAAATACCAATTGGCACACTTACAACGCTGCAAGAGCATCAAATCTTCGGCTAGCCGAAGCTGAGCTTATTTGGGTTTTGTTCACTCACCAAGTCCGTACTTGTAGAAGATCTCCTCGACTGAGACAATCTTTGGTTGTTGCTGCTGCTGTTGTTGTTGTTGTTTTTGGGGCTGCTGTGCTGGCTGTGCCTTGACCTTGGGCGGCTCGACGGGCTTGGCCACGGGCTTGACGGGCTCCGGTTTGGTTGTTGGTTTCACAACAATCTCTTCATCGTCCAAATCGGTGACCAGAGCCGTAGCCGCAGCCGGAATGGGTGTTGGTGCTGGTGCAGTGGCTGCTGCCGCTGCTGCTTTGGGCGCCACGGTCGGCGTAGCTGTGCGATCCTCCTTGAAGTCACTGAGCAGATCCTCGGAAGAGATGAACTTCTCATGGTCCTGCTCCTTGAGGGCATCGGCAATGGGTTTCTTGGCCGGCGACGGTGTATACGAAACGGACGGCGAATCTGTGTCGGAATCCTGGTTGCCCACAACAGGCGCTGGAGCAGCTGCAGCTGCGGCAGCACTAGCCGTGGCAACGGCAGCTGCAGCTGTTGGATTCGGCTTGCTGAAATAGTCATCATCGTCATCGTCGTAGAACTTATCGCTGGCCGTCGGCGCCGTGGCTGCAAATGGCTGCAGTGGCGCGGTCATCGGCTGACTGAAGCTGCCCATCAAATCTACCTCCGGCTCCTTGGCAGGTTTGGGCGGTGCCGGAGCGGGAACGGAGGGCGCAACAGCTGGAACAGCGGGCTCAGCAGCTGGCACAGAGGGCGCAACAGCTGGAACAACAGCCGGCGGAGCAGCCGGTTTGGGCGCATCTCCGTAGAGGCCGCGCTCCACATTCATAAAGTCGCTGGTCAGCTCGCCGATGCCATGCTTGGCGGCCTTGCCGCTCTGCGCGAGGAAATCACCAAAGTCATCCGTTTGCTGGGCAAACTTGGCGTCCAGCTGCTCCTGGGCCTCCTTGGCGCCAGCGGACATGCGCTGCACGAACGCCTGCGGATCGCCGAAATCAAGATTCTTTTGCTCGTTGGCAAAATACTTTTCGGTATGCGCATTATCATCCTGTGCGCCGCTGCTGACGTTGGCTGCTGCGCCGCCGCCGACGCTGCTGCCAGCGCTGTCGCCGGCGCTGAGGTCGCCCAGCAAATCGTCATAGGTGTCGGCCACCTTCTTGGAGGCCGCATTGGCTGCGCTGGTTGCGCTGCTAAAAATGTCGTCGGCCGTGGCGGCAGCTTCCTTTTTCAGATCGCCGAAATTGAAATCCATTCTAAATAAATTGTTGCAGCTGCGGCTGTTGTTGTTGTTGTTCTTGTTGCTTTGGTATCCTTTTTTTTTTGCTTCGACTCACACACACATATGAATGGGCGCACACAGAGGAAGACACGCACTCACGCACTTGACCGGCTGTTTGTTGCTTGCCTGCGTTTTGATTTTGTTTATTTTTTGTGCAAAAAATATTAAAATGCTTGTCAAAATTGTTTTGATCTGAATTTGTTAGCAGCGGTATCCGTTATACTTAAAATTTAATTTATTTTACAATGCGACAATCGTGCGCAGCATTTGTCTTGTTTGAACAATGAATTGAGACTGCGCGATGGTGTGACCGCACAACGAAAAGCTACAAATCATGCCGCATACACGAGCCTTAGTGAGTACGAGCTGGCGACAACTCTGGCTTAGAGATGGACGCGTGTCGAAGCTTTTTTAAGTCGCACGAATTTGTACAATACTTGTTTCTTATATATTAATAAATTAATGAAATTAAATTGGCTTTTTGTCACGAGAGCACGACTAATTGTCCAACTCCACTCTGAACATTATGCTATCGATTGAAAGCAGCTAACATATCGATATTCATTCTAATTAGCTTTCGAATATCGATATACCTTATGGATAGCACTTGTTTATATTTTCGGTTTATTGCATGATTACAACACAAAAAAAGTTTTGTATGGGATATGAGTAGCTCTACAACCAAATTCAGGCGGTCCACTTCAGACAACGAGTGTCCTGATGTGTACGCAGGCAGCGGACGCGGCAATAGCGCGTACCGCATGCGGTGCAGGAATATTGCGAAAAGTTGCCACAGACGGCACAGAAATGACGCACTGGTTTTTTGGGCGGCGGTGCGGCTGCAGTCTCATAGTTGGGCTTCTGTTTGTCCTCCTCGAGCAGTTGTTGGAAGTTCTTGCGGTATTTGGCACGGAAGTATTCGGCACCCTTGCGCTTGCCCTTCTTCTCTTTGCCACTTTTGATGCTGTCCTGGAACTTGGGTAACTTTTTGGACATGACCAGATCGGCGTGCGGATCATCCTGAAAGTTATCTTGCTCCAGCGCCTCCAGGGCTTTGCGCACGCGTCGCTGTCTTGCCGCTTCATCCAGGACACGTTTCTTCTCCGCATCCTTGATGCGATGCGATTCGCGTCCCGTCATGATTTTGGTTGTAGCAGTTGTTGTGTTTAAAATAATATTTAGGCGTCCTTCTCGTGCAATGGAAAGTTAATGCGATCCATTAACTCATCAACGCGCGCCTGTAGCACCTCAACAATGTCCGTGGAGATGAACAGATGATTCTCGTCCAAGTCCTGTATGATAAATTTGCGACCCAACGCCAGCTTCTCATCCAAATGTAGCAAAAATTGTTTCATAGCCGGATCACTGTTCAGCGGGTCGGCCAACACGTAGAATTTTAGTAGAGAAATTAAATAAACGTTTAAATCGTACACTTACCATTCCACAAGCACTCCTTTCATAACATTTACCATGTTTTATGGCGATAAAAACATTTGGAACGAGCTGCAAAGCCAAAAAATTCAATGCAAATTCGAGACTATTCGATAGGCCGATAACGACAACATTGCCATTCACAGCGAACCAGTGCTGTTATGCTATGTTGGTACTGACAATATTTTTAGCAATTCTGTTGATGCAATCGGAACAGCTGTTCAACACTTATAGCAAAATTGCTTGAAGTAAATAATAATTAAAATTTTAGCAATAAGTACAAATAAAAAATGTTATTCGTATGACTTATATGAATTTTGGTAATTACTACTTAACAAATTTATGTTGTTCAGACGCCGGCACAGCCTCGACTGCGCACACAGAACAACAATCGATAAGCTATCAGCCGATAACTTCTAGTATTGTTCTAACGCGTAGCCAGCAGCATAGAAAATAAATAAATATTTATTTAGGTGGATTCGTGTGGCGTATACATAATGTGGAAGCATTTTACAGTCACGTTGGCGCTGCTGGCAGTTTTTGCCACTCTGGCGGCTGGCAAATCAGATCCCGGCATCATTGACGTTGTCATAGAGCAGGTGAAAAGCAAACAATGCAAAAAAAATATGGTAAATTCTAAAACGAATTCCCATTTAGGAGGATCTGCAACCGATTGTCGAACAGCGTCCCTTATTGGCCAACACCAAGATATACATAAAACGTAAGTATGAAAAATTGCAACGTGACCAATTCGCAGTAACTGAAGACATTTTCTTACCTCCTCCCACCAACCCCCCTGCACCATCAATCAAGTGGAGTGTTCGTCCGAGGGGGAAGTTCCGCTAACCATAAACTTCAAGCTGACCAAACATCGATGCATGTACGAGGGCCGTTTTGTAAGTGAAAATTGTGAAATAATCAACGCAATGCAATTACATACATATATCGTCTTTATTTCCAGCTGCAGGCACTGAACGACAATCCGAATCTGCAGCAAAATGCCAGCTTCAGGCAGATCATCAAATCGACAACAACCAATGTGAACTGCACGCATCTCATTGCCCTCACCGACACCGGTGACGCGGCCACCGAGCTGCAGGCCGAGGATGTGCATCCACTAAAGCAGACCAAACATCCGCTATCGGTAATTGCCATTTCGCCAAGTCCGTGTGTCTGTGTGAGCGTGTGCGTGACTCAGTTTGAGTTTCACGCACAGCAACAATAACAATGCCTAACGCAAAAACTTAATGTTATCATGAATTTCACATATCGTACTGTGATTGTGTGCGTGGGCGTGCCCACCGTTCCGTGCGGAAGCTAAAGAGTGCTGATAAAGTTCTAGGGAAACTAACCACCAAAAAGAATGGTTGTATCTTAACAAGTTTTATGTGTTCATACGGACAAAGAATCTTATCAGCACTTTTCCTGGAAGTTTAGGGACGCCTTCCTAGTGGAAAAAAACAATTAGCAAAAATGTACTCCTAGCGCTTACTTCGATTAGATCAGTCAGGAAAAAAAATGTTATGTCTTTTGATGGACAGAAAGCTTAAGAAACTGAGCGACCAGTTGATATACAAGCAGGCGAATAAAACAGAAGAAAAAAGCCATATAAAGACTTGGCTGTTGATATATGAGAATAAATGAAACAGAAATTACAGGGTCACGCACTAGCTATAAACACTGCGAGGGTATAATTTGGTTGTTTACAATAATAAAATTGTGTTAAACAGATACAGAACTATACGAAGGCCACCAAGGGTGAATTTTGATTTAAATATGAATTAATTACGCTGTTAGCTACATGTTTGCGGACTTGTGAGGAGCATAGTGAAGCTTGCAATTGATTAGTTTGATCGAGATATATTGATAAACAGAATAGTTTACAAAATAAATCAATCAGCAAGAAGTTAAGGGAATCGAGCGTGGAAAATCATGCAAAACAAAACAGTTTTTCATGCAACTAGGTAGCTATAAGCTATAGTGGTCCGATCCGGCCGATTCTAATATACAACTACCTGCAAAGGCAAGACGAATCCTATGACAATAGATTTGAGAAGTTCGTAATTGCCAAATTGGGCTATTGGATTAGTTTAAACAAAGGGAATAGACAGAGAAACGCAACTATATCAACTAAGATCGTCACCCTTGCTAAACGTGTAAAAATTATAATTATTTGCATTTACAGGCAACTCGCAAACCCATTGCAAATATTGCTGAAGATGGCATCTACGAGGTGGAGCTGACCATTTTGGCCACGACGCCTGCCCAATCCTTTCGCGCAGCTGTGCGCATTGAGTTTCTGGGACCGCATGGCTATATATCAGCCATAGATTGGCCATTCTTGCCGGTAAAACAATTGCTAACTCTCATCTGTTAAAATTTATATTATAGCTTTAAAATATCTTTTGCAGTTCTATTGGATAATGTGCATTAACTATGTCATTTTTGGCATCATTTGGCTATTTGTATCATTCGCACAATGGCGCGATCTGTTGCGCATACAATTCTGGATTGGCGGCGTCATATTGCTGGGCATGCTCGAGAAAGCATTCTTCTATGCGGAATATCAGACAGTCGCCAATACTGGCTTTCCGGTGCAGCATGCCGAGCTCGTCGCAGAATTCGTGTCCTGTGCTAAGCGCACGCTGGCCCGCATGCTGGTCATCATAATGAGTCTGGGCTTTGGCATAGTCAAGTAATATACAGGGCTAAGAACTAAGCTTTAAGCTCCGACTAATCATATTTTATGTGTTACCCTTTGCCAGACCGCGTCTGGGACCCATGCTGCATCGTGTTGTGGGCATGGGCACATTGTACTTTATATTGGCCTGTGTCGAGAGCTACTTGCGCATTACCAGGGTGAAGAGCGATCGCAGCGAGCTGCTGTTGGCCACCATCCCATTGGCTGTACTGGATACTGTCATTT
Organism: Drosophila borealis; assembly: GCA_035045885.1. Lineage (NCBI taxonomy): Eukaryota > Metazoa > Arthropoda > Insecta > Diptera > Drosophilidae > Drosophila > Drosophila borealis. The sequence goes on along the minus strand of JAWNOR010000039.1, from coordinate 611,967 downwards.
GCTGGTGGATATTCACATCGCTCGTGCAGACCACACGCACGTTGCGTCTGCGCAGGTAAACACATATAATATACACTCACTTTCATTATTATATATTGAATGTTGTACTTTCAGAAATCTGGTTAAGCTATCGCTGTACAGACATTTCACCAATACGCTGATATTCGCTGTTATCGCTTCCGTTATCTTCATGTTGTTTGCCTTGCGTTTGCGTAGAAGCGAAAACTGCACGCCCGTAAGCTCATAAGACTCCCAATCTGCCTTGCCAGGCGTATATAAAACATATGTATGTATTTTTTCTACCCAGGGCTGGCATGATATCTGGCTAGATACGGGCTTCTGGCATGTATTATTCTCTGTGCTGTTGCTGGTTATCATGATACTGTGGAGACCCACCAACAACAATCAGCGTTATGCGTTTACGCCGCTGCTAGACAATCCGGAGGATGAGGATGATGATGGTAGGCTGCATGCTGCAAAAAGCAACACGCTTAAACTAACACTTCTTCGTATCTATTACAGATGAAGAGGATCAGTTTGTGGCGGATGCGTATGGCGTTAAAAACCGTGGCTTAAATCAAAATGGCACAGGCCGAACACCCGCGAATTCGCGTGCGGCCACCACCACCGAGGAGGATGATTTGCGCTGGGTGGAGGAGAATATACCATCAGCAATGGGCGATTCCGCGTTGCCGGTGCTCGATTCCGATGAGGAGGTCATCAATACCAAGTTTGAAGTTTCCAAAATGCAATAAGCTGCGTGCCACGTCTGCTGTGTACCTAAGAGACTTTTACATATATAGATATATATTGATCTATGTGTTGCACATTTATTTATAACTACTATTGAACGCACTAATGACAGCCGAAGAGCATTAATTGCTGGACTTCTATTGCTCTTCTACAGGCCAGCCTGTTGCTCCTCATTTCTCCTAACGCTATCCACAAATGTCACTCGCTTGTTTTTCAACCACGAATCACATTTTCCGGCAGTCTAAAAATACGTCTTACGAGCATCCCCGTGTAAAATATTGTATCTAAAACAACGTAATCTAATTTTCGGACTTCTAACTAAATAAATCTAACTTATTCGTAATCACTAGCTTAAGTTGTAGATATCTAGAGCGACGAATTACTTGTTAGTATTGAAAACTAAAAACGATTCTTCTGATAAAAGTTCTGTCATAATTATCTATATACTTTATCATTTATGTACACACACAAGGTGTTGCTATCAATTTTGTATATAGTTGATAATACATTATACAAGGAAAGAATATTTATAAAGATATATATATATATATATATATATGTGTGTGTAATAATCATGATAAAAGAAACATATGAACGAAACGCATAACAGGAAAATATTTCAATTCGATTTACCGATAAAAATGTATTTGTATTCATAGATTTGATATAAGGCCACACCACTTGTCTTATTTAAAATGAAAGAAACACATTGTAACTTGTAGCGCAGTTTGCGAATTTTCACGAAAATAAATAAAGCATAGCCATACCAAACCAAAACTTCTTTTTCTATATCTATTGTAGGCAGAAATTGAGAATATATTATTCTGCATAATTGGAATGGGTGGGCATCGATAGAATCAGATTTGTATACTAAGGATTGGTCGAGCACTAATAATTGTACATATAAATAAATTGAAATAGTACAGCTGAATTATAAAGTAGCTATACAAATCATTCTAAAATTCGGTTGTGGGGTATATAATGTACGTAACCCTCGCTAGAGAAAAAGTAAACAAAGACTAAACATATTTACTTTCTGATATAATATTGCCATAGAAACGAACGATTGATTAGTTTTCCCATTCACTTAACTCTTGTTTTCATATCTTTCGACGATTCACATTGTTAACCAAGAAATTGGAAATATATTTCTCTGATCGATACGTAATGTGTATTTTTCACATAATACAGAGCGTTTCAGTAAAAGTACATAATGTAAAATTTATGCTTCGAGCTTCTTATTGTTAGAATACACATACATACATTATTTATTTTATTTTATTTTATATATATAAACACAATTATTTATTCTCGAACGCAGCAAACGTTTCCAAAGAAAAATGCAAATGCAAACAAATCGAATCGAATCGCTTTTAAATGAATCGTGCAAAGCGAAATGCGTACAATTTCGCATCGACTTGCAGATACAAAACATTGTATATGCATTATACAGATACAAAATACTCAAAGATACTTAAAGATACTGTCTAAAGGGCGGCGGCAGAGCTGGCGCGACATATACGAGTGGACTTGAAATTTATGTAAATTGCAACAAGGCGATGGAGGAGGGGGTTAGTAGAAATCTGGGCAATCAATTTACATTAATACGTTTTATCTTCTTTCATTTAACAAGTTTTCTATTAATCTTTATCATTTTTTTTTTTTTTAACAAATTTAATGCCTAGAAATGCGCATTGTTATACTTGGTAGTTGGTAATGCTCATAATGAAATTGAATTATGCGGCCAATTCGATTACTGTCCCTATAAACGCGGTTGGCGCCAGAGGCGTCAACGGCTCAGTTCGATTCGGGTTTGACATTGCGCCTCAATATTGCTGCTGCCAGATCCTGTTTCATGGCGGCCTGATCCCGCTGATCGGCCAGGGACTGTGTGCTGCGCAATCCATTCACGATGTCCTTGGTCTTGCCAAAGTAAATTGCGTTTAGTGTGTTGCGTATTTTGTTTTCCATCTCCTCGACCATTTTGCCAATGTTTGCGATATGCGGCGAGGATTCGCTAACATTGGCATCCTGTTCCGTTTGGCGAGTCAGTGAACCGCCCAGATTCATTGTGCCCGAGCCCTGTTTGTTTGTCTGCAGCCACAGCATGGCCGTTGAGGTGAGCTTGTAATGTGCGGTGCGCCCCGTTGTTTTCTCCTGCACCTCGACCACATGTATGGAGTCCCAGCAGCCGCGTATCATTTTGCTGCCATCGCCGGCCTTTTTGATCAGTATCACAGCGGCAAAACCGTGATCCAGATCCCACAGATAAACGGATGAGACACCGCCCTCATAGTACATTTCGCGATACTGATCGAAGGCATAGTTCGCCTCGATTTCCAGTTTGCGTAAACGTTCCGATGGCATTTGGCCATCCTCCAGCGCTGGATAATACGAGTTGGACCAGGGCGAGCGATACGAGTCGCCATCACGATTATAATCGCACAGCAGATAGTCCTTGCCGTGCTCCTTGTCTTTGGCTATCTTAAGCGGCTGGTCCACAGACGATAACAGATCCTCGCACAAGTCGGGCGCCAAATCAATCAAGTCAATCAGATTCTTCTCAATCTGCTGAGGCGGCAGTCGCCTCATCAGATCCAACGCGCAATCCATTTGCATTTCCGACTGTAAGCAATGAAAGTAGTTTAAATGTGCTGATTGAACGGCGGATTAAATGTTTCCTCATTCGCTTTGACTCATTTTGCCACAGTAGCTGATAAGTGGCCCATCCTCCCCGCCTCGCCCCTTTCCAACCGGCACGCCACGACTAATACCATATATGGGCATCGTTTTAGGTCGCAGGCCAACTAACTACCCGCCCCAATATTTCAGCTTTCGAATATATTTATATCTTATAGCAATATTTCACAATAGGGCGACAGCCAAATAACTTGTTTTTTTTTTCGTTTTGTTCAATTTGTTTTCATATCTTTCGTATTACTCACCATTTTGTTAACTGTGACTGTTTTTTCTATTTGTTTTGTGTTTGTGCTTGTTGTGTGGTTTTTTAATTTGTTATGCGTCCTCAAGTTGTTTCGAATCGTTGTTTAGGAAGAGCTACAAATTGTCATTGGTCAGTTGTATTGAAATTTAACTACAAGCAACTAAATTTAACAACAAATTTCCACTTACTCGATTCGTCAGCACGTAACACAATGGCGTCTGACCATTCACAGGTAACGCACACAAGCAATCAGCTGTTGTGTTGACCAGCGCTATGCCGATGATTTATATCGATAGGTGCGTGAGCCAGTTCCTATCGATTGGGCGGCCAGTATGTTGTTCGTATCGGCGGGCAACATTTTAATTCAAAACGTATTTAAATATGCAAATTAAACAAGTATTCATTTTTTTATTTTTATATATATTAGCAACAAGTTTATTGAATTAAGATTTTCCGTTCATATACTTTTTACGTTCAATATCTGTTTCCCCATTTCCAATGCTGTGTGAGTTTTTGTTACAATGCGTTTTTTTCTGTAATTTTTTTTTTGTTTTCTTTTGTATAGCTTAGATTTTATATTTTACACAAAAAGTTTATCCATAATCGTAAATTTTTAATCCGAATTGTCATTAAAAATATATTTAAGCTGTTTACTTAAATTTCTCGCTTGCACATATTCCAGATATATATAAATCATACGCACGGAGTGAAAATACAGTTTAGTTTCCTTTCCTTGCTTTCTTCCTTAGTTTTCTTACACAATTCATTTTCATTTCGATTTTCTTTTCATACATTTATAGTATATAGCCAAATATAAATGTGTGCGTGTGTGTATGTGTTTGCTTTCTGTGTGCTTTTCTATTTCTCGCATAAGTTGTTCAATAATCATAAACTTAGTCAATTTATTATTTTTTTTTTTTAGTTTTTTTTAGAGTTTTTTTTTATATATTTTCAATTAGGTGTATACTTTGACCATATAAATGTAAAATCTCAGACTTTAATTTTTAACTAAAGTGCACTACATACAGAAAGTGTTCAGTGGAATGTGAACTAAATTGGATTTTCGATTTTTAGCAATCGTAAATGGTTAAGAGTTTATTGCGAAATGAAAAAAAGTCTGGAAAAATAACTTGCATATATGGCTCACATTATTTTCTAATACCCAAATCATTTTATAAGTAATTATAATTTGTGTTTTTTTTTTGTAATTTTTTTTGCTTTTGTTTTTTGTTTTCATTAGTTCTTTTGAAGTTTAATATTTCGGCTAGTTAAATATTTATTTAGTTATGCATTAAGCATTCGTAGAAAGAAATCATAAGCTGTTTAAATAAGTATTCCATTTCTCGTTACTTTTCTTTACATTTCACGTTTTTTCTTTTTTCTCTTCTTTCGTATTTCAATCAATCAATCATTAATTATGCAACATTTCCTTATCAACGCATCGACAAACAAATGTAATCACAGTTTTATGTTTTCCTTCTTTATATAAACTCATTTTCATTTAGCTATTTATTTCACTATTTGTGTGTGTGTGTGTGTGAGCGTATGTGTGTGTGCGCGCTTGCATGTGTGTGTGTAGCTTGTGGCTGTGTGGTTGTTGTTGTAGTTGTATTTGTTGTATTTGTTGTTGTTGTGGTTGTCGTATTGTGTTTGTGGCCTTGCTATTAACAGATAAAAACTAAAAAACTTGTTAATGAAATAAATAATAATATGCAATTACATAGTTAAATATGTGTTTGCTGCATCAAAAACTCACCATCCCGCCCTATCCAGCCCCTAATCGCATGCCCAACTCGGGTCGTAGACTTATGAACACTCGCATATTATCTATCGCTTTGCCTTGCCTTTGTTAGTTAGTTTGTTATTTAGTTAGTTAGTTGATTAATACTATTACGTATTTAGAAAAAACATTAAGAATATTGCACAACTTGTTGAAAAGAACGTTGACGTTGACTGTCTTTGTTTGCTTTTGCTTGGATCGTTTTTTTCTCGTTTTTTTAAAAATATTTCATTTAATATTTAATACCTGAGTTGTTCATAATCGTTTTTGCATGATTACAATTTTGCTTCGTTTTTTAAATATTTTTTTTTATTTATAGTTTTTACTTGTAATACACATCGAAAAAATGTTCTTTTTTTTTGGTTTTTTCCCCCTTTTTTTTATTGGTATTAAATGCATGTATACATCGTCGTGAGTCTTGATAATGCCCTGAGTTTGCTCCATACGGATTTTTTTTTTTATATTAAATATATATATATTTATATATATATATATGTTTATGTACACACCATTTAAGTATTTAGAGAACATTTACATAGTTCCATAATATTTTCAAGTGGACTTTCTGCATTTCTTAAAGACTTCTTGCCAAAATGAAAATCAAAAAGTTTTATTTCGTTTTTCTTTTCTCTCAATTTTGCACACTTTGCAGTTCAGCGCATTGTTGACATTTTCTTAGCTTTTCCTTTTCTTTTTTTTTGCATGTGTAACTCAAGTTTTGTTGCGAAAACCCAAAGCTGTTAATTTTAGTTAAAAAACAAATCAATTAAAAAAAGAGACAAGTTTCCGTTTCGTGTTGTCAACTGAATCGTCCTACTAATGTCACACCATTTGCCAAAACTTTTATGTTTTGCTTAACTCTTATTTTGTATTTTTAATTTATAGTTCGTTTTTTTTTTTTGAATTTTTGTTTTTTTGCCGAAAAATTTGTACGCATTTTTATAATATATATTCGTTAATTTAAAATTTAACTGCTAAATTTTGTGTTACCTGAAATTTTGTACTTGTCATTGTTCCAAAAGTTTTTGTGTGTCTTTTCCCTTTTTTTTTGTTTACCTCTTAAATTTTTCACTTTTTCAAATTTTTGTTTTGTTCCTTTAAGTGTGACCTACATTTAAATACAAATAAAAAAGAAGAGATGTAAGAAAAGTAATTTAAAAAAAAAGAAGAAGTTTAAGTACACACATATATTAAATTTAATTTGTACTCGCTTCGATTTTCATTTAGACAAATTTACAACAACTTGATTTACACATTCATAGAGAGGAGGGGTTGAGGGGTGTGTGGGTGTGTGTGTGTGTGTGTAGTTGAGTACAATTATCGACTTTCTAAGGGTTTAACCTAATATTTAGCCATATGTTTTAGACGCTGAACTGAACTGTAAAGTCGCTTAGGCCTAAACATATTTTCCATAATTGTTATTAACTTTTTGTTTTTCTTTTCTTTTCTCTTGTTGTAGTACACGTATTTGCCTTTACATATATATGTGTGTATTTTTTACACACACACATATGTATATATACAAATAAATTTCTTGTCCGCGTGCTAAAGGAAATGAAGAAATTAAAAATTTTTATATTAATTTTGTTTAACAATTTTGTTAACGAAATTTGTTTTAGATACCAATAAAAATTGCCAATTATTCGAATTTTTTTTTTTTTTTTTTTTTTGGTTTTTAACATTTATTTAGTTGCATTAATTTAGAATTTACGTAAATATATATATATATAGTTTGTGTGTGTATATATATTATAAATTTAGTTTTCTTCTTTCGTTTTTGTTTTCCATTTTTAAACATAAACATTACAAATTAAAAGAAATTGTCAAACAAGCCAATTTGCGTGCTGATTTAAACAAAATTCAAATTGTACAACATAAAACATAATGTTACAAAATAATATAATATAAAATAGCATATTTTTTACATACATTTTACACTTAAAATTAACTTCATTTCGGTTTCATCTTCTTCATGATACTTCAATTTTATAGTTATTTCAAATAACTTAGATAGATTTTGTTGTGAAAGCAAAAGCAAAAGTAAACACACGAAAGTTCGCATCAAATTTAATTTAAATTTAAATTTATGTGAACATTTTGTTATTGATATATTATTTTGTTGAGTGTAGCGTTAAATAATGAATGTGAAATAATTGTGTAAGTACAATTGGCTTGTTGTTATCATTTTTTTTTTCTTCTCTGTGTTTGACGATATTCAACTAAATATTAATAGAAAACAAGTATTAACAAAAATATATAACAAAAATTACATACAACGTTTTCTCACACAACGAACTTTAGTTCAATATTCGTTTGCTGCTTTTTCTTCTTCTTTTTTTTTTTCTTTTGTTAGATTATTTATATATATATTTAGTTTATATATAAATATATGTATTTAAATTAACTCTTTGTACCTGTGCACAATTACACATAAAGGTTTTTTTGCGTGTTTGAAAACTTTGCTTAGAAATTAATTTATACAACGAAAAAATTAGCAAAAATTAGGAGAAAATTAAACAATTTTACAGCATTCAAAAATCTATAAACACAAAATTACACAGTTATATAGATGTTTCTATATATATATATTTATATATGTATATCGTAGCTTTTACTTTGTAATTTTTATGACATTTTTTCTTATGTACATTAAAAGTTGTTGCTTTCAATTGTTGTTGTTGTTTTTTTTTTTTGTTGCTGTTGTTTTCACTTTTAACGCTCTAAATGCAAAATGGCGACATGTTTTGTTGTTTTTTTAAAATTAATTTATGCATTTTTTGTTGCACTTACGTTTTTACAAAGAAATTATTTTAGGCCGCTTTTTGTCGAAAGTTGGGCCTAAAATTTAAATGTTTTATGTTCGCGCTCTAAATAAATATTTATGCGTACAATCTGTTTTTTGTTTTTCAATATATACTTTATGTTCTGCCTAATGTATTTGTTTTTGTTTTTTGTTTTTGTGTTAAGTTTTACATAAAAATATGTTTTGTTTTTTTTTACGATTTTCTTTTTTTTCTTGTTGTAATTTGTAGCCGAAAGATTAAGCCTAAAATTGTTTATATGCTTAGTTTTTGCGTTTATGCAAAAATTTCTTTAAGAAAGGTTTTTTTTTAAAGTTGTAATTTTCTTTTTTACATATTTTTGTTTTTATAACCTTTGTGGTTTGCGCTTTGAAATTGAATTTAAATTTTAGTTTTTGGGCTGTCAACAAAATGTTTTTGTTTTTTTGACAGTTACGCGTAGCTCTAGCAAAAGTATACCGTTATTTAGCATTTGCTTGTGAGTGTGTGTGTGTGTGTGTTGAAATTTTAAGTTTTTTTTTTATAATTTTAATAGCCTTAAAATAATTTCTTTGTATTTTTTTCTTGTTTGTTGTGTTTACATATTTTTTAGTTGATATATGTAAAGTTTTGTTTGTTTTGTTTTGTTTTGTTTTTTGCCTCATTCAGTTGCTTTGCCGAAATTGTATGTATACACATTGTTTTTGCTTAGACACATATACATAATAAAATTTTAGTCATAGTTCTAGTTGGTTAGTATAGCCAAAGATTGTAACTTTACATTAAATGTTCATCATCATTTTTGTTTTGTTTTTGTTATTTGTTGAAATTTCGTGTTAAATTTAGCGCATATTTACAAAAACCTAGTGCAAAAAAAAACCTCTGTTTGCCAAAGTTGTTGTTGTCCTTCTACTTCTTCTTCTTCTTTTTTTTAACAAACAAATTTAGTTAAGGTTTTTGTTTTTGTTAAGCCAAAAAATGTGTTGCAAATGAATTCTTTTTCTCTCTTTTACTCAAGTGTTTTTGTAAATATTTCGAAATGAAAAGCCAAAAGTTGTGTAGGTGTGAGTGTGTGTGTATGTGTGCGTGTGTGTGTGTGTGTCGAACCATCGATTTACTTTGCAGCCTGTGTGTCACCATTTTACAAAGAAAACTTAAAGGAAATTGTTTAAGTTTTTGTTTTTGATTTGTTTCTCTTTAAATTTAAGATATATTTGCTATATATGCGCAGTCTATTGGGGGCCCGTTGAGGTAGTTGAGTTAACTATTGCAGTTCGATATTTTATTGTTGTTTTGTAATTAATTGCTATTGTTTGTTGTGTTTGTCTGTGTGTGCGTGTGTGCGTGTGTGTGTGTTGCAAGTGTCTTTTGCATTGTTGCGTAAGATTAGTTGTTTAGGATTAACGTCCCATTAAAAATAAACTAAAACGAAAATACATAACTAAGAACTAAAGCTGTGTGTTTTTTTTTATTTCATTAGCATCTTCAAATTAAACTTTGATGTTTTCCATTTATATATTGTTTGCAGCTGTTTGCCAAAAACCATAAGGAAAAACAAAGAGGTAGTTTCGATTCTGAGGTATATGAGTTCCTGAGTTTGATTTACATACATACATACATATGCACATACATATACATATGTATGTACATGTGCACAAGTCTAAACATAAAACTAAGTGCTAAAAACAAATACCTAAACATACCGACGACGAGATAAAAACTATTTAGTAAATATATATTATATTTTCAACATAATATTTGTAATGCAATTGTTGCGCCTTCTGCCATATGCCACGCCCTGCAGCTGTGCTGGCGCGCCACGCCCACCGACGCAACGTACTTAAAAATAATATGTAATTCAGACTCCAGAGAACGTTGCGCCGGCAGGCGGCACGCGCACAGTGTGGGCGTGGTCAGGCTTTAAGCGAGGAGGGTGGGGGGTTGGGGTTGGGGTGGGGTGGGAGTATATGTAAATCAATCAAAATATATATTTTGTGAATTCACATAAACTTTCACTAAAAAAACTTGGTAGTAGTATTTGTAATTTTTAAAAAATTAAATTATTGCAATTATTTTTCAATATTTTCTCTTTTCTTTTCTTATTGTTTGCTGTTCGATTTACGGTTAGGAAAAAGCAGGATCGAAGAACTATATAAAAAAAAAAATTAAAAGAAAACAAAAACTTTGCAGCGCCAAACGCGGTTCGGACGCTGCACATCACAGAACAAACTGGGTTTTTGGGTACATTACGTAAGAACTACACAAAGAGATGTAACGGCACCGCATGGCCGCTCTATGCGCTTCTCACAGTCTGCACTTCGGCGGCCAGCGGCGTGTGTGTGTGTGCGTGCGTGTGTATTGTATTGGATATATACATATATGTATATAGAGTATGTAACTAGATCTTTCATATACTTTAACATTTGGCTATTCCGTTAATTGAATACTATTTGAGTGTTTTTCTTTTTTGTTTTTTGTAGTCAGCTATTGCAGTTGTGTGTATGTGTGTGTGTGTTTGTGTGCGTGTGTGTGTGTATCACCCTGTAGTTATATGTAAACAAAAATCTTCCACTATTGTGTCAACTTAAAAAAAAAAATAAAGGAAAAACTAAAAGAAAAAAACTAAGGAAAAATGTACTTGCAAGCAACTTTTGGCGAGCCTATGTGTTCCTACATATGCGCTTAATATATATATATACATACACATACATTTGCATATATATATATATATATATATATATAGGTAGATCCTAACTTTAGGCATTTAATATGCTTTTACAACTGAGTCTTAAACTCTAAACTGTGTGTGTGTTTGTGTTTTTAACTATATACAGTGCCACGCCCACTTGTTGGCGCAGGCCTTGGCATTTTATATTTTGCTTACAACAAGAATTTTTCATTGATTTTTTACAGCATTTTAGTTACAAAAATTATATGGAGCCGAAAAAACAGAATTTCGAATTTAAGTTAAATTTTCATTTTCTCTTGTTTGATTTTCATTTTCTTTTTTGTTTCTGAGTTTTGGTTGTGAAAAGAAAAATTGGGTTTTTTTTGTTGAAAAATGTTTTCCAAAGGTGTGCCAAAAAGTTTTCGATTTTGAATTTTTGTATTTGCTGTAATTGTTGCTGTTGTTTGCTTTGTCAAGTTTGTTGAGAACGTTTTTGAGTGGTTTTTGTTGTTGTTGTTGTTGCATTTAACTTTTAACAAGTTTCTCTTAGTTATTTTTGCTAGATTTTCTTTTTTACTTTAGTTCTTTGATTAAATATATAAGCATTTTGTTAGATTTTTGCTTTTTGTTTTTCACATTGTTTATAAAATTTTACTAATAGTTGTTTAATTTTATATATTTTTTATAGGCACCCGATTTACCAATTGTTTTACTTATTTTGTTGACGTTGAAAAAAAATAAACAAAAATAAAATCTGTTATCAAAAGTGTGTGCGTGTGTGCGAATTTTGAGTTTCGAAAAAATTAAAAAAAAATTAAATATAAATGCAAAGAACACACAGCGAGGGGGCGGGGGCGGGGGAGGCGTGACAGTCAGCCGGGTTTGTTTCTTGCCTTCTGTGTTATAAATTTAATAAAATTATTTACAAAAAACTAGACAAGAAATCTACCAAAGCCGACTGCACAGAATTCAATTAAATGCTTTTGTATTTAAGTTAAGTTTGTTTTCTTTTTTTTTTGTTTTTTGTTTTTTGTATTTGTTTTATACTATTTAATTATTGCAGGTACTTGTGGTTACGGTTTTTGTTGCTATTGTTGCTTTGTAGTTTGTAGTTTGTTGTTGGTTTGTTGTTGTTGTTGTTGTAGTAGTATGCAGCTATTTTGTTGTTTTGATTTGTTTTTAATTATTAGTTAAAGTTCTGTTTTGTCTTTTGTTTACTTTGATTTTAGGCAACTTGCAGCGGTTATTTTCAAAAACAAATTGAACATCTTTTAAAGAATAATTGTGAATTATATTATACAAAATACATAAACAATTATCATTATTATCAATTATTATTATGATTTTACTTTTCAGCTACGTTTGGCGGCACCAATCAAAAACGTTCAAACTTTTCATTTGCTTCTCTTTTTTTGTAAGCATAACTATTTTCTTGCTTTTACTTTCAAGTTTCTTGCTCATTTCTTTTTTTTTTTTGTTAGTTATTTATTTATTAATTAGCACCCTGAAAACGATTTTTCAGCCGGACTGCAATTTGTTGTATTAATCTTTTTAATAAATTAAAATATTTCAGTTTTGTTTTTGCTAATTTTGCTTGTTGTGTAGTTTTGTCAGAAATTAAATTTGTCCATAAAATTCATTATTTAAACATCAAATACTGCAGTTGTGTACCTGTGTGTGTGTGTGTGTGCATGTGTGTGTGTGTGTGAGTGAGTGTTGTGGTGTGGGTTGTGTTTAAAGTTAGTTAGTTAGATTAGTTATAGTAAACATTTTGCCCAGTCTGCAAAGGCTGGGACTTTTTTTGTTTTTGTTTTTTTTTTTGTAGGTGGTCTCCGAGGGCAACAACAGTTGCAACAGTAGTCATTATCTTCTTCTTCATGTTCTTCATGTTCTGATCATCCGATGTTCATGATCAGCGCGTAAACGTTTCTTCTCTATACATCAATCAATCACTCTTTATCAATCAATAATTTCGCTTGTGGCATTAAATTCTTCAAGGGGGGTTTCTTCTTTTTTTTTTTTGGGGAGGGGGGACTTGGGCGGGTTTTGCTTACTGCTCATTCGCATCCACATTGAGCTTGGGCGTCGAGGTCAATGTGGGCGCTTCGTGTGGCAACATCATTTGGCTGGTGGGCGTGGGCGTGCGGTGCATCTCAGCAGCGGACGGGGGCGGCGTTGCGACATATAGCCGCTCCTCCAGCTCCCGCTCGTGCTCCCGCTCGTGCTCGTGCTCCTGCTCCTCTTCGCTGTCCGAGAGGGGCTCTATCTTGGGCTCAACCACAACCAGCTCGGACTCCGGGTCCGGCGAACGCAGCGGCTCATCAATGTCCATGGCAGCGGAGGCAGTTGCTCGAACTGCCGCCTCGCTGCCGCTAACATCGCTCGCCTCCGCATCGCTGCCATCCGTTGTGGTCGTTGTGGCCGTTGTTGTTGTTGTTGTGGTCGTATTGGCCGTGGTGTCCATGGCCTCGGCTGCCTCGGCCTGCTGGCGCTGCTGCTGATGCTGTTCCTGCTCGGCGGCCATGGCCGCTTTGATTTGCAGCGCCAGCTCCTGGTGCACCTGCTGCTGCTGCTGGACAAAGCTGAGCAGCCCGCTGGCAGCGGCCGCCGCGGCCGCTGCCTCCTCGTCGCCCTCCTCCGTTAATGCGCCCCCCACGCTGGTGGCAGTCTCGCCCCCGCTGCCTGCCACCGCCGCATCGATGCTGGACGCCATCGCGTCCCGCCGCTGCATGCACTTCTCCAATGCCATTTTGAGTGATTTACGTTTACGCTGCTTCGCCGCCTCCTTGTGGGCGCTCATGACTACTGCTGCCGCTGCCGTTGCGGCCGCTTCCTATGGTGAATGATTGGCGGCCGCGGCAGCTGCCGCCGCTGCCGCGACATGCGCCGGCGCAATTGTCGCGCCGGCGGCGAGGCCAATCTCCTGCTTGTGCTCCCGGGCAATGTGCCGGCGCACCGTGTTGTTGCGCGTGAATGTCCGCTCGCAGAAGGGGCAGGGCACACGGATGCCCTGATGCCGCTGCCGGATGTGGGCGCGCAGATTCGTCTCGTAGCCGTAGAGGCGATCGCAGTACAAGCACTTCAGCTTCTTGCCGTCGGCGGTGTTCACGCTGTTCTTGTTGTTCATCTTGGTGGCATTCCACACGTTCAGCATATCGGCGGGCGCTATCGAGGCGGCCAAATTGCCAGAGAGCGACCCGTCCGCGTTCTTGAGGTTCTCCAGCAGCGTGTTCGGTGTGGTCGACGAGGTGTTCGAATTGGCCGGCGGCGGTGAAAAGTTCGAATTCTCCAGCTTCACGCGCAAATCCTCGGCGCCATTCTGCAAATGGAATTTGGGAATTGTCAAAAGCTGTTGATATTTGTTTATAATGCGTTTGTTAATAATCCTCATACATCTGCTGACTCATCCATCAGTTCGCGTTCGTCGTCGTTAGCCTCATTGGCGCTGCCATTGTTGCGCTCCGATTTGACAATCCGATCCAGGCTGCTGGGCGCATTCCCATTGCCGGCTGTGGTGCTGGGACTGTGGTTCTCATACCGGCTGCAAATCAAGTCGAGCATTCAAGTCAATTACAACCAATCAAATATATACTGTAAGCTATCACAAGTGCAATCTATTGCCTCAATAATAAGCAATATTATTAAAGAAAATTTTGTATTGATAAGAAATATCCCAATTTAATAAAAATACTGCAAACGCCTAGATGTATGCAACAAAAATTGTAGTACTCGAGATTCAATAGATTTAGTTTCTTTTCACTTCGATGTTCATCATAGGAACCATTAAAAAGGCAGCAAAATAATTGGAGTTTTCAGGGTGAAATTGATTTTGATTTTCTAATACACCTAAATGTATGCAACAAAATATGTGTAGTCTTCGAAATAAAATAAATTTCGATAATTTGAGAGCTTATATCATGTGGGCATTAACATAATTTATTCGATACGAAGTTGTGGATTTGTTGGGAAATTTGTGAAACTTGCGATATTATTCGTCTCTGCAAGAAGTGCGAAAGCGCGGCGAAATCACAATCGAACTACAAAATTTGCTGAAATTATTCCATACAATGGCTTTTAAAGGGTTTCAGTAAATTTTTTGAATATTTAATGTAGGCGAAATCGAGCCGAAATTGGAATGAGCAACATTTGCAATTTCTTAAAGGAATTGTGGTACAAAAGGTATATCTTTTGAAAAGGAAAGTTTTAGGGTGAAAAGGTCTTCAGATCAAAATATATAACGATTGATTTATAAACAATAAATTAGAGGACTATACTTTCGAGTACTTTTATAAAAAGACTTCCGCTATTAATGTTGCTCTCCAAAGAAAGCGAAAATTGCGAAATTCGATTTTCTCTACTCAACTAAACATAACCACCCGGAGGCCAATAGGTAGATATTGTGATCAGGCCTGTATTTATTTAAAAAGCAAAGTATAAAAAGCACTTACCTGGACTGGGGTGAGGCACGTTCCGAGTGCATGGTGTCCGCCTCGGTGGGCGCCGTTGAGGAGGCGCTGGACGAGGGCCGATGGTACGGTGGCTTGTTGATGGGGCTGGGGCACTCCGAGGAGTTCTTGGAGCCATCGCGCAGTACGCTGCCGCGCAGCTCCTGTTCGGGATAGGGACTGCGGAGGGCGCGCTTGCGCAGCGGCTCATTAAAGGACATCGGACGGTGGTACATGGGCGGCACATAGCCGGACATGGCGCCCAACGCCGAGGAGTTGCTCGCATGCATCAATGAGTCGCATTCCTGTTTCAGGCTGCCCGTCGAGCCGCCCAAATGCATAGCGGCGCCAGCACCGCTGCCCAAACTGATTGGCCCATTGTTGCCGCCCATGCCGTTGCCACCGCCTCCGCTGCCGCCACAGCCGCCGCTGCCGCCTCCATTGCCGCCGGCGCCAGAGCTCAATGGTCCAACGCTGCCCGCTGCCGAGCCGCTGATGTTGCCGCCGGCGCTGCCGCAGCGATCCAATGCACCAGCACTGGCCGCCAGAGCGCTCAAGCCGCTAGCCGCAACGCTGGCCGCGGCGGCCATGCCGCCGGCAGCTGCCATGCCGCTCAAGGCGCCCGCCAGACTCAGCCCATTGCCGTTGCCCATGCCGCCGGCTATCTGGCCGCTGTTGCTGCCAACCAAACCGCCGCCGCCGCCGCCGCCGACAATGCCGGCGCCGCTGCTGCCGCTTAAGCTGTTGCGCATGCTGCGCCGACCGGTGGGTGAGTCGAGGGGGGAGCTGTCGCCGCCCATGTGTTGCTGCTGTGCCTGCTGGGCGGCCAGGCGGCCGGTCTCAGTGGACAGACCTTTGACCTGTGTGCGACAAGGTTATATAATGCTGCTTCATTTTTGAATTGAAACTCACCTGTAGACTCTCTGCGGACTTGAGAAAACTGTTGAGCGCCTCCTGGGAGACGTGCACCTCGCCCTTGTACATGAACTCCAGCAGTGCGGCCATGTTGTCCGGCGTGGTCGCCTCCAATATGATGACGCACTGGCCATTTGTGGGCGTGTTCTCGAACAGATCGGCGAACTTCTTCGAACAGGCAGCCAATATTAATTTGTGTGCTCTAAATACGGCGCCTGCAATTGCAAATAAAAGGTAGGGGTTATTTTAGCCGTAAATATAAATAATAATTAATAATAATTCATATATAGCTTTAAAGCTTTTTAAAGCTTATTACAAAAAATTACCAAACAACTTTAATGCAAATAGACACGGAACAAATTTGTATAGCTCAGATTTTGGCGCATTGCGAATAGAAAAAATTGTGGCATACTTTCCGGCTGTGTGTTGTGGCTATAAAATGCGGCCAACAGGTGGCGCCGCGAGCGTAAAACGCTTAGAGACCTTGAACTCATAAAAATCATGTCACACACACAGGCACACACACACACACACACACAGTTATCATACACACAAAAGCATAATAAAAGTCGAGCAAGGAAATCATTTCCTTGCTCTTGACTACACACACACACACAAACACACACACACCCGCACAACCATTTGGACTGAGTTATTATTCATCAACTTCAATGTCTTGGCCGTCGTCTTTGGTCTCCATTTGTGTGTGTGTGTGTGTGTGTGTACCTGCGACCCACAAACCCAGCTGCTGCTCCTGCCGTGGCGTATACGCAATATCCCTTTTGCCCACCCCTCCTCCCCCCCCCCCTCCTGACAATTTAAGTATATTTTTATGTGTTTTCTTGGCTCCGTCGCTGCTTGCCCTTTGTTGGGGTAGGGGTATTCACTCTGTGCCTTTCGGTTGTCTCGGCTTGGCGCTGTTACAATTTTTCACGCTTCTCTTCTTTTTTTTTTTTTTTTTGGCAAGCTGTCTGGGTCTTAGGGTAATGCGAGGCTGTGGGTGCGGCGGGCTGACTTTATGGGGCACTTGTTGGGCTTGTGCCACGCGCAGTACTTAAGCCAAATTGAAACGAGAAGCGACGCGCGGCTGCGACTCGCAAGAAAATTCACAGAGCTGACATATTTACGCCCAAAGAGCGCACACTTATATAAACCAAAAGTTTGGCCAGTCTTTGGCTGCAAAAATAAATATATATCTGTGGGTACAAGTCTTTAATCTAATCGAAGTGCAGCTGGAGGAATTATTCCGGCAAAAATGTGTGTCAATTTCTGCTCGAATCGCGCTTGATAAGCGTGCCCAATCAGCAAAGCAACTAATATATGTATATATATGTATATATATATAAATATACTATATATTAGCGCTGAAATCAAAATAAGAGAGGGGTTCGGAGAGAGGGAGGGGAAGAGAAGGAGAGACCAAATCTGTTTGGACACTGCGCAAGTTCAAAATGTGTCTAATCTTAGGCATGATCTATTCGGAATTGCGCGATTGCTATTCGTTATATTCAACTACATATATAAATATATATGCATATCGCATACCAGTATATTTATATACCTTCGTATCCTTGGCATATCTTGCGTATCCAGCTTCCTAATAAACTTCCAATACAAATCAGATAATCTTTTCGCAAGGTATGGACTTTGCCCGCTTTCAATCAGATTATTCTTGGCAATATATATATATATGTATATATAAATATATACATTTATATTTGATGTATTTTGTCCATATGTTGTATCTTTTATATCCTCTTTATATTTACCAAGCTTGCATCTGTTTATTTTAACTTGTTACGTATTCATTTATATTTCATGTATTATATCTTTATGAATTTCTTATCTATAATTTGTTGAGTTGAAAAACGATCCGATTTCCTTAAGGAATAAATCTATAAATTACTCTGCTTTTGGCTATAAAATAATTTGTCAATAAAAAACCACCTATCTAAATATTTTCATCGATAACTTGTCTATCGATAATACAAGAATGCAAGCATAAGAGTTTCATTATTTTCGACTATTTCACAACCGAGTACAGGGTATAAAAAAACATTTCGCTTGTGTAATCAAAATGCATGCGCAAATAATAAACAACCATTTTTTTTGTTGTTGATTATAATTTTATTTCGGTTTTTTGTATTCCAATTTTTTTTTTTTTGCTGATTTTCTAACACTTGATACAACAGAAATTGGGTCACAAGCGCCGCAAAGAAAAACGCAAAACAACTTGTAGGAACCAAGGCACACGCACATTTCTTATACATTTATACGAATATTCGCTGATAAACAAAAAAATTATATGTATATATATATATATTTGTATGTATTAGAATGAAGAAAAATAACAACAATGCCATACTAATTGCCAGGTCTTGTGTTTACGTTCTGCCTCGCATAGTCTGCATATATATAAAATGCCTGAGCTCAACTGTTAACAAAATATGTTTTGATTTTTTGGGGGCTTTTTTTATTCGGCTGAAACGCATTTAATGCACTTTAAAATAAATTATTACGATGAAAACGACCTTCGGCGTTTTCGATTTGTTTTGGAAAACACACAATCTTATCGTTTCGATGATTCATTTATGTGTCTTAATGCGTTGCTCGAATTTTGATCATAAGTGCAAAATGAAGCGGCGCCATAGTTTGTTTTTAATATGGCTGTAAATAGTCAAGGTTTCTATGATGAGATAGCAGTAGTTCCAATGTTGTTAGTTATGATTAGCTGGTATTTACTGACAATACCAATTGATTAGTTACACATTTAAAAAAAGCCATTAAGTAGCATGAGCTTAATTTAATTGTCTAAAAGCTTCGTTTTGATGTGCTTGCACAGCTTGAGAAGCTTTCAGACCTAGCTTTGATAAGCCTTTAGCTGCAGCTAAATTTAATAGCCTCAAGGCTTCGCTTTCCTGTGCTTTGAGAGCTCAAGAAGCTTTAGAACCAGCCTTAGATTGATGCTTAAAGCTGTAAGATGACCTTAAAGCTGTAATAGTAAAGTAATTGTAAATTGAAGCTTCGCGTTCATTTGCTTTCAAGGTTTAAGATGAGCTTTAAACAATTCAATATATTGTTATTAAATTGTATAAGCTTTGAGCTGCAGCTAAATTGAATTGTCTAAAAACTTCGCTTTTATGTGCTTTCAAAATTGATGAAACTTCTCTGCAAAAAGATGGCCACGATTAATGGAGATTCCTAAGAGCTGAGCCCGTGACATGCCCGAATCCATTAGTACACTTAATACCTAGTACTTGTTAATGGCTGTGTGTTGCCTAACGGTAAAAATCAACCCTCAAAAAAAAAAAAAAAACTGACGAAATGGCCTTAGGCCAAGCAAATGTTCATTTCGCAAAAATGCTCATTTCTCAAGTGCTGAAAATGCCCGAAACGAAACGAAACGAATGCAGCCCCAGCTACAGATCCAAAAAAAAAAAAAGAATGAGAACTGAAAAACAGCTCAAAAACCAAAGCAAAATACACATGAATATTAAAAAACAATCGAAAACATACGCTATTTGCTTTTGTTCGAAAGGCTGGCAAATATTTAATGCTTCATTTCAAAAAGTACCCAAAAAAAAAAGAAAGGAAACCTGACCAAAAGTTAGAAATGGGAAATCAAACATGAATATGAATATGAATACGAGCATGTGATATTTTAAAGCGCAAAATATTAAAAACCACAATTAAAAGCAGCCAAAACAAAGCAAGAACCAAAAAAAAAAATTGGGGTTTATTATTTTTTTTTGGGCGAACATTTCAAAATTTTAATCAAAAGTAGTAGCACTTCGATTGATATGGATGACAACGGCTGCAGCTAGGCGAGGGTTTTCTGTTTTTTTGGGCATTTCTGTTATTTGTATTGTTTTTTTTTTTTGTTTATGGCTAGCCAGGATTTGTGTGGATACCCCTGACACACGGGCGGGCAGTCCGGCAACAGACTGAGCCGCACTCCTTCTAGAGGTATTATACATAGCGCATATAAAAATCCACAACCGACACAAAAAAATAAAAAAAGGAAATATGCTCGAGTACGTCAACAAACAGACAACTGACGGCTGCTGTAAATACGCGGCGAACATGTTTATACGACGCGGGCGGACGCGGCGTATGCGCAATTTTTTTATATATATTTCTTTTCAATTTTAAGCGCCGGCACTTTAAACAACGTTTTGTGAGGCGACAGCAAAAGAGGCGCACATTAAAATATATTTCGAGCAACACGTATTTAAAGGCCAAATCAAAAGCCCGCGAAGGGTCCCAAATGAGCTGGCACACAATCAAAAGCCGCCCAACAAAATCACTGACCTCACACAATGAGCGGCGGCATTTTGCTGGCCCAAAGCCTAAAGACACACAGGCCTATATAAAAGCCAAATATATATATGTATTTGTACCTATATAAGTGCGCTAAATGCCCATGCGCTCGCCCACATTTATATTCATTTAATAAGCCGCCATAAAACTGTAGTAAAATGCTGTAAATGAAATAGTAACACACACACGCACACAGAGAGAGACCCACACACACACACACACACGCACAGCTCAGCAGACAGCGAGACGTCCCATAAAAAGGAGCCGCGTCTTTGGGCTCCCGCCCGTCTGTCCGCCCGTCCGCCCGTCCGCCGCGCTTAAGCAGGAAAAATCAATGTCTGTCGCTTTTGGGCGCTTGCAAAATTTGCCGGTCGCCTTTTGGCTTTTATATGCCACATTTGGCGGCTTATTAGCCAAACCGAACGAAAATGAAGCCAAAAACAAAAAAGGCAAGGAAAACTCAATTTATGTGCGCGCCCGTCTCATTGTCTGTTTATCTTTTTGTCTGTCCTTCCGTCTCTACGTTAACAGAACGTACAAGTCGAGTTATTGATTGTAAGCCCAAGTTAAGTGCGTGTCATTCAAGTCTAAAAATAACCGAGTACTTCTGTGCGTGTGCCTAGCTGTACAGGGTATCCTTTGGCTATCATTCAAAAATTTACAGGGTATCACTAGTTTATCAAGCAAGCTATTTGTTTCAGCGCAATTTCCTGTCACGTTCTGGTTTTTGATTTCGCCAACATTTTTTATAAAAATATTTCATATCACATATTCCTAGGATTTTTAATTATTAAACTTTCGTCTAATTTGCATCGAATCTTATGCCTTTCATTTTAAATTTAAACCAAGTTTGACCTAAAAAATCAGACCATGTTCTTTTTTTCAATTTCAACAAAATTTTCGGATGATTATGATTTTTTTTATAATTAAACTTTAGTCAAATTTGCATCGTATATTCTGCCTATCATTTTGAAATGTGTTAGCTTTTTATTAGTACCGAAATATATCGAAATGTTCTGATTTTCGATTTCACCAAAATTTTCAGCAAAAATGTTAATCAATGTACAAATTCATATTAAATTGTTTAGAATTGTCAATAATTCAACTTGATTCAAATCTACGTGGTATCTTTTGGCTATCACTGAAAAATCAAAATAATTGTGTCAGTTCACTATCTGGTTTTAAATTTCTCCGAAATTTATCAAAAAATCTTTAATTAATTTGTATCATATTTTTAGAATTTTGGATAATTAAACTTGGGTCAAATTTACGTGGTATCTCTTGTCTATCATTCAAAAATGTAAGCCTTGTGTTAAGCAGCTCCTTATTTGCACCGAAATATGCCATGTTCTGCTCTCCGATTTTGCCTGAACTTCTCCTCAAAATATATAGCACAGTTTTAGGATTTTATTAATCAAGCATGTATCTGAATGTGCAAAATACCTAATCTCATATATCGCAATGAGAACTGCAAACGACTTTTATTATAGTTCAAGCAATCAGAACTAAGTACACCAAAGCACTTTACTTTAAATTTAAAATCAATTTGTTTCTAATAAGATATACATATATAAATTTTACACAATTTTAACTTTAATTTTTTAGGCACTTTAAATTCAATGTCTCAAGTTAATGGATTCAGATCCTTGGATGATAATAATTTCCCTAAAGAATATATCTTATTTATATTTATTAATCACTTCAGTTGCGTTCCATAATAATTAAATGGGTCTTCAATCGTTATTGAACAGAAACATTCTAAACTTTTCGCTTTACTGCAGTTCACATTGCATTTGGTGTCAAAATAAAAATATATTTAAGAAATGCAAAAATTATAAGCTAACATTTTTTTGTACCTAAATGCACCCACAATTGTTCTAATAAAAAAAGAAGTAAATAAAGAATTTTAGTACTCACCATCGCAGGATAATGTGACATCGGCCAACAGATCCGATTTGAATAGATTGGAGAAGGTAATTGCCAAATTGGACGAGTAACTGTTCCATTTGAGGCAAAATTGCTGTTGTGGATCCATTTTGTTAGTTGTACTTGTTGTGTTCCTCTTGTTGACTCGCTCGTATTTGGCTTAAAGGATCGGGCCAAGGCCAAGGGAAGCTGTCCACAATATGCGGACCGTTTGGTTTCTTATGGTTATATGCCTTCAATTGTTTGTTATCAATTTTAATGTTGTTTTCAATGTTGCCAAAATGGAATTTCGTCGAATTATTTAGCCGGCTTTGCATAAAAGCAATTTGGCCGCTATTAATTCTTAGCCAAAGGGAATTTTGCAATTGTTTGTTGCGTTTGTTAAGCGTGAACGACTTTGGATGCCAACGCATAAAATTATTTATTTATATTGAATTATTCAATTATATCTGGTTTCGATTAATATTATTTAGTTGCAACGTTGCCTTTTATTATTTATTTGATTTGCTTTTATTTGTATTTGTATTTAGTATATTTATTTATTTATTTACTTTTTTTTTTGTGAGAGAGCAGTTGATTTTCAGGACGCGCACTCCGAACACGACAAATGCTGCAACGAGAATGACGAGAAACATTGTTTGGATTGTGATTAGTTAAGATGAATGCGTTGTTGACATAACACACAAGAAGACAAATTCAGTGCCTGCTTTGCTTTGCTTTGCACTTTCTCAGCTTCAGTTCCGAATGTAAAATGCAACAACAACAACAGCTCTTGTATAAGATATAAAGCTCGCAAGCAACAAAAGCTCGCTCTCTCTCTCACTCTCTCTCTCTCTATCTCGCCTCTGTGAGCTTCGTTAAGTTCTGAGAAAAAAGTTATGTAGGAGCCTCAAATTTCCTCAAGTTATGGCAAAATCGAACGCAATGCATTTGTATGGGTAATTCTATATTGATAGCGACTGCGGCTGCGACTGCGACTGCGACTGCAGCATTTCCGTTGTTAGCCCAAGGAGAACGGGCAGCAGCTCAATTTATTAGAAATTAATCGAGCATTTAGTATGTGTGTGAGTGTGTGTGGAGAGGCCAAAAGATATACGATTTAATTCCTGGAATTAGGCGCTCGCTCAAAAATGCCGCCGTCGAGATGCAACCAAAACTTTTAACTTCTTTTATATTTTGACTTTTTTTTTTTTTTTAACTTTTTGCGACTTTTGTATGCGTCTTCGCTGTGGCCCGCGTCTACGGTTTCCCCTGCCTTTGCGTGCTTAGCCTTGGACGCGCTGCCCAATTCCCAATTCCTGGAAACTGCAGGTGACGGACGCGGCTGCGACTGCGCGTTGCATGGGATGCGCTTTTTTTCCTCGAATTTGTTTAATCGTTAGAAAAATGCGAGCGCGTTTCTTACTTTTTTTTCACTCTCTGATACCCTGTAGCTATTGCAAATGGCCAAAAGGGATGATTCCCTGCAAGCTGTTGATCAGCATCAACAGCTGAGTCTGTCCGCCAGAGGGCCTTAAGAGTTACGAGTCTATAAATTTGGAAGTATGATCAAGTTTTTTTCAAATCATCAATTACATTACTTGAAATCGATAAAACTCGATCTGCACGCATCCAGAAGATTTAACTTTTGATATCTCACCCCGTTTCGCCCAAAATACAAAAATAAAAAACATAAATCTGTAAAGATATACGACTTTGGTATATACACACCTATGGATGCCCTTCTAAGCCCCAAAAAAATGTCTTAATAATCGGACCTCAAACACCGAAGTTATATAAGACTGCATTTATCATAGATTGGAACTAAGAGAAGAAGCTGTGTCAACGAAAGTACGAATTCGTCTAACAGGGTACCTCATAGCCGAGCACTCCCGACTAGAGCACTCCCTACTTATTTTCGTTTAACTTGCCCAGTGCCTCGGCCTGCACCCAGGCTCAGCCTCGGCCTCGCCTCCGGCCCGCTTCCGTCCCGTCCTTCTGGAGCGCTGTTATGTGGAACCAGAACCTTCGCCTTCAGCCCGCGGGCCATGCGGTATAAAAATCAACGGTTTCGTTTGCCACGCTGAATGGTTGGCCCCAAAAAGATATCGGTAAAAAGCTATTAACAAATTCCTGGGAAGTTTGCAGTTGTGCTTCGCCTTTTTTCAGGTTTGGTCAACTGAAGTAGCAGCAGCAGCAGCAGCAGAGGGAATTTTTGATCGAAGGGTAGCGGATATTTATTTTGTGTGTGTGTGCATCTCTGTGTGTGTGGAGACTTTTTGGCCATAACAGTAATTGGCTAGTGATTGGAAGTAGTGAGTAAATTAGACCCCTTTCAGCTGTTGGGCGAAGTGTGTGGAGAGTGTTAAGGGTTTACTTCTATTAAGTAAGTTATGCAAGTTGTCTATCTGATGTAGATCATGAATATACATATATAAATTGTTTGTTTAGTGCATAAGAATAATTTAATTCAATTCTTTACAAGGTTAGCAGGATATCGTATATCAGCAGTGTGCTCTTAAAAGAGGTAGCTCTTAACATATTGCTCTTAACAGAGAGCGGTACTTAACATAAACAGCTTTATGTAAATATATTGTTTAGCATGTCCCATGTTTCAGTTCTAACAAGCCCCTAGATATACAGAAATGTTATTCATTTTCGTTTACAGCTTCTCTTTCTGCACCCAAAATCATATCCTTAAACTCCTTTAGCTATGTAAGGCTTTGCATGCGACTGTACTTTTTGTCTGCGAAATTCTACGCAGCTGCATTTGAAATGCCTTTATCAAACTTTTCAATTACACAAACAACAATGCGAGGAGTAGGCCTCCTTTTAAGCGAAATACAAAAAAAAAAAAAAATGTAGAGCAAATTCTTTGGGATCAGTTCGCTTGATTCAGCTTTGGGCAGCCCAATGACGACACCTGAAGGCAGTTGCGACTTGAAAGTATTTTTTCCTCCACTCGTCTTTGATTCGGAGTCGAAGGCAAAATAGCTCAGGTATCTGTTGAGCTATCTGCTCTGAGGCCATGTGCGAAGCGCACAAGAAAAACAACGCGTAAATCCTTTTCACACACACACACACACACACGCATACACACAGTGTGTTCCTGGAAGACGCGCACACACAAAGAAGCCGAGCAGCTTTTTTTTTTTTTATATTTTTGCTTTTTATTATTGTCTTCTAACTGGAACAGGAAGGTCTTGGGGGTTGTTCTAAGATCGCAACGCACTTTTCTAATAACAAAAGAGAATCATAATAAAAATTGAAAACAAAAAGTTCAAATCAAATTACGCAATAGCTGCTCTACCCAAAGCTGCATTTGCAATCTCCAAAAATAAACATGAAAAATAAAAAAATAATAGTCAACATTATCGATAAATAATATTCACTATTTAATTGTTATATTTTTCTGGTTTTTAACTAATTGACCTTGTGCACTATTTTGATATTGTCGATGTCAGAAAGAGGGGCAAAAAAAAAATCAAAATGAATCACGATTCATTTTTCAGAGCTGCAGTTCATAAATTGAAGCGGGTTCTTGAGCGCGCGCTCTCCCTCTCTTGATCGCAGTTTATCCCTGTCTCTTTCTCTCTCTCTCTATGTCTCTCTCTCTCCTGCTCTAGCTCTTTCCGCATTCGTTTTTGTTGCCGCATTCGTTTAATTTGATTTGAATGTCAATTAATTCAAACAAGTGACGCGTTTTATTATGAGATTTGTTTATTTCATTTTCTTTTCCTCATTCTTCTCAATCTATGAATATTTCTGCTTCTTGGTCAAGCTTCGCAGAGTAAAGTATAAAGCAAAATCTTGTGTTTTTACTTAGTTTTAATATAATAATATATATTAATTATATATATTATTAGAGACGTTTTCTTTATTTTAACATCCTTACGCTCATCAACTATTTATTTCCGGCCTCTTTCATCTATGACGTACACCGTAGTACGTTTCTCTTAATTATGAACAAAATATAGTTTTTTGAACACCCTACCAAATTTTTGTATGTACAATATATGTACATTAAATTCAATATGAATATTCTAGCCAGAATCAAGATCGTATCTAAACTTGGACCTTGGGTCAGCCTTACCTCAAGATCATGTTCTTTAACATTCTCCGCCTCATCGAAAAAACAACAGTACTTGCTAAATTTGATTAATAATTAGTAAGTTTAAAGTTTTATTTTTATATTATACACCTATTTCCAGATGATATAGATATAGGCTTTAAACAGGCCCTAATAAAATCGATATTAAAAAAATTTTGTTTATATAATATTTTGATTTTATAATTTTGATCAACCCATACAGGATTTATAAATGAAAATAACCGAAAAAACTAGCGAAATAGCAAATTAATTTCCAGTTATTTAATTAATTTTTGTTATTAAAAAGTTTTTCTAATTTTTCCAAAAATGTTCTAAAAAAAATGCTATTCTGAGTAAAATAAGAAATTGGCAAATTAGTTTAAAAAAAAAAACCATATTATAATATATTTGTTTAATATTCTTTGTACTTAGAATATCAAAAATCTTATATTATTATATTATAATAATAATAACCCGAAACTTTTAATCTGACTTTCAAACTTATTTTTGTATTAAGGATATATTAATTTTATTTTATTATATTAGCTATAGCTCAAAACATTTAATCTTGTTTTGGGCTCCCTAGTATCTATTTCGTCCCAGACATAACACTCAAAGTTCGCATCTTCCTCCAAGATTTGGTTACTTTCAAAAATAATCTGTCGAGAATCATGTATTTTTATAAATTCATTTCTCACGTTTGCCAGAAAGAAATTCTAAGACCAAAAATGCTTACATCTTTTAAGATAAGGAAATGTATAAATAAATACGGCAGGCTATTTAAGAACTTCCGTGGAATAAGGAAAAACATTTGACGAATGATAAAAACACGTTATATCACAATTTATTTATTTTTGGCTTATTTTTGACAGGCACGTTCCTAGAGATACTGAGAATCAAATAGCTTCAAAGCCTTAGCACGTTTAACTGATATCTGTTCCAATCTATCTGTCAATGAAGTAAGATAGGTCTTTAATGTTTGAATATTGTTCCTAGAGATACTGATAATTAAATGTATACTACATTCAACTGGGATCTGTTCCAATCTATTTTTTGCCGGTACTATGATATTGTCTTTAACAAAGAATCCTTGGCTTGCAGCGTTAAGAAAAGTCTGTATTAAATATTAAAAATTGTCTGTTATAATTCGCAACTGGTTCTATTTGATTGTTCCATGGCAAGTACAGTAAATGTTTTGATCTTAAATTTACTGATTTAGAGACAAGTATTTAGGGATTGGGCTCAGCACACCCCCCACCGAGCAGAATGGAGCAGGATAAGCAAGCATTTGCTTTCAACTTGTCGCCGTGGCAAGTGTATCTAATTTTTCTAATGGTTGCGACCAAGTTGCGACTGTCAGTTGCCCCAGGTTGATGGCACTGCCGACTGCTGCGGTTGACAGCGCAGTTGAGAAAGGAACGCTGCAAGAGTTGTAACTCGATGTGTGGGTCCCTGGCATAAGTATCTATTACACATGTCTGCATAATCTTGCAGCAGAGCTGTTGCAAAAATGCGGCGCGTGTCTGTATCTGTGTGAGAGTTCGAGTGCGAGTGTGTTTGTTTATTTATATAAGAATAATAATAATTCGTCCAAGAATAAAGGCAAGCCATAATCACGGTGCAAACCAGTTTGTCAAACAGTTGCGATTTGGGGACCCGGACCACTCGGGCCACCCGTGGCGCACACATCAAAGGCAAGTGTCAACATGGCTGCAACGTGTTGCATAAACGGGGCGTATGCCCCGAATTGGGGCGACTTAAGACTGAACGAAGGCACGGCAATGCGGATTATGACATGCCCCCAATTGTTAGGCAGGACCTGGCCTGGTCGCGCCCCTAGTCTTGCAAAGGCCAAAAGAGTTGCATACTGAGTTGCTCAAACAGAACATAACCCGCCCATAACAATGGATAACAATTGTTGAACAATCTGCGATACTTGTGGCTGTCTTCAAATGAAACACATGCCAAATACACAGAATTTGTTGGCATTTAACAGCTGATGCAAATTTCTCGAACATTTGTGACATAACATTTCTTTCGCGGATTCAACTGAATTTAGCTGGCCAGACAGAGACATTTAGACATTTGTTATCAAGATGCGATTACATCGGAACAAGCTCATGCCAATTGCACAACAAACGAGCCTTCTTTTCATGTAATATCTGACATAATTGACATAACAACTGCTGCATATGATTGAATTTAGCTCCTCCATAGGAAGGAATACTTTGAGAGAGACATTCAGATATCGTTAGTTGAAAATCCAAAGGCCTTAAGAGACTAATATATCGCTTAATATCAAAATTATATAGCTACTAATATATATTTTTTTGAAATTATGTGACATAGCTGACATAACCTCTCTGCAAATGTGAGGTTATGTAGCTCGCCAGGGGGCGCCACTTTCTTAAGAACTTAGATACAAGACTTCTAAAGACTTCAGGAGATTAAGATATCGCTTGATATCAAAATTAGATAGCTATAGATATATATTTCTATGAAATTATGTGCCATAACTGACATAACCTCTCTGTAAAATTTAGGTTATGTAGCTCGCCAGAGGGCGCTATTTCAATAAAACTTAATTACGCTGTTTAAGGACTTTAAAAGACTTCAGGAGACTAAGATATCGCCTGATACCAAACTGATATAGCTATTAATAGATTTTGATGAAAGTATTTTACATAACTTCCCTGTTAAAGATAAATTAATTGAGTTCGCTAGGTGGCGTAACTTTAAGGGGAAGATTTATGATTTGTTTAAAGTCTATGAAAGATTTTAGAGACTTGCAGAAATAGTTGGATGCCAAATTAAAATATAACAATATATATTTTTATGAAAGTATCTGACATCTGAGATAACTTCGGTGTAAATATGGTTAAACTTAGCTCGCCAGATGGCGCCACTTTATTAAGAACTTCAATACTTAGCTCAAAGACCCCAAAAGACTGCAGATATTATTTCATGCTTGTATGTGATTGCAGTTGATATATTTTTTTTGGAATTATCAAACATAATTTATACAACCTCTCTGATGAACATGAGTAAATTCAGCTCGCCAGATGGCGCCACTCTAAAAATAAGCCAAACACTTAGTTTAAAGAGTCTACAAGATTTCAAAGACTTTCAAAAATAGTTTGGCTTCAAATTATGCAATGCTTTAAGCTTAAAGAATGATGTGGGCAATGCAACTGCATTATAATAAATGACGCCTCATCAAGACAACGCAAATAGATGACAGTTAGGGGTTTCCGCAACGCTGCGCACACCCGAAATTGTTGGAAATAGCCTCAAACATTGTGTGTTAATGTACGCGTATCTTTGAGATACGCTTGCCTTGACGCAATTACGAATTGTGATTGTAATTATCATTGTAAAAGTCAGCCCCTGCTGTGGTTTTTATTGTTTTGGTATTACGCAAACAAGAATCTGAGCGTAAACCAATGACGTAATCTAAACAACAACAATAAGTATGGGAAGATGGTTCAGCAGTTGATGCACTTACGAAATCGGAATTGAAGCAGTCGGTTCTTCCACTGTGGGAAAATGATGGAGCATTTGTTGTTGGGCAGTGCATAGTTACCTGAAAGAAGCAGAGAGTGAGATATATTAGTTAAAGAATTCGTTAGAGTTAGGGCTAATGATTAAGTAGCTCAATGTGATAAATAATAAATTTAAAGTCCAAGGAACCAATTTATAGTATGTAAAACACATATTTAAGCACGACGTGCTCACTAGTTCCATGTGAGAGAATCTTTGGAAACTCTTAGTCTATTTCTGCTTAGATTAAATTGCATTTTATGTGACAAACTTTATAGCTAGAGAGTCTTTTTAGCACCATTCTATATGAAGTAATTTTTTTGGGGCAGCACAGAAAAAGTTGACTAGTTCATATGAACGAATTATGAACTTGGTTTTCTTAACAGCACCAAACTTTTTATTTTGCGCCCTGTTAATATAACTTGGATTAACTTGCAACCTTGTTAAAAAGCTAAAAATTCGTTCAAATGAACTAGTCAATGATTAGCTAGTTCATATGAGCGCATTTTAAATCTATATAGAACTTATGTTCTATGAAAATGTCCAACTTTGGTCAGAGTTTCAAAATTTGGTCATATGATAATGATCATTAACAAGTTCATATGAGCTAAATGTGAGATTATAAAGAATTTGTATTCTATGAAACTCTTCATTCGATTTATTTTCTTTAAGTAAAGTTAAGTATCACCCTTTGGGCTTTGAGTCAATGTGAATATATTTTGGAGTCACTTGCAACTTGGCAATTATCATTAACTAGTTCATATGAGCGAATTTCAAAGTCAAGTATAGCTTTTTTTAAAAAAAACTTTCCAACTGGTATTGGCTTTCCCCCTTAAAGTAGCTCCCTTTGTAATTTAGGCCAGTGTGAATATATTTCGGAGTCACATTCAACTTGGATAAGAAGTTCCATTAGTTCATATGAACGAATGTTGAACAATTATGTAAAACTTGTGTTCTATGAAACTTTCAGACTGAGTTTGTTCTTTAAAGTTGGTTTGGCTCTGCATTATTAGAGTAGCTACTTTTTTGTCATGGATAAATCTAAATATATTTTTGATACACTTGCAACTTTAATAGGAGGTTCCATTACCTGAACTGCCCCATCATTTTGAGGGGCGGTCAGTTCTTGCGGCGTAAACAGCACACGTTGCCCGTGTGCCTGTGTGCATTGCTCAAACCCAATTAAAATTGTCAAAAAAATGGAAATACCTGTAGGTAGTTAGCAGTTAGCGCACGCAGTAAATATTCATCACGCCAAGCCAAAGGAAAAGCTTCTGCAACCCAAACGGAAAACGAGCTCGTGGCCAAAACCGAAACTGAAGCCCCTTTCCAAATCGAACTCGAACCCGAACCCGAACTCGAATGGTCGCCACGCATTTACAGCGCGTCACACAGTTTAACTTTTCATTTCGCGGCTGAGCTGGACAGAATGGAGCCGGACGCAGGCTCGTCAAATGCCGGAGTCCGGGTCTCCGGGTGGAGCGGAGGGGGGGGGGGGGCTCGTCTGCTGCTTATCAGCATGAGACGCACACATGTCAGGAGACAGCGCTCAGCCGCCATGGAATGCATTGTGGACGAGGAACAATTGCGTTTGTATGTTTTCTCTGCCTCGTCAGCAAAATTAAAAAATAGATACGCAACCGTGGGGCTCGACTGAGCTGGGATGGGCTGGACTGGACTGGGCTGGGCTGGATTGGACTGGGCGGGGCTGGTTGGGTCGGCAGCGAACTTCTATAAAAGAAATGCTCCCAACTCAGCCTCGTTTGCTTTCATTTTGCGAATTCAAATGTCACACAAGGATCGAAAGGTACGCATGGCCAGTTTGGCACCACCATGCCACACTCCAAGCTCCCATTTCCCCAATCCCCCAATCCCCCATCTCCCCCATTCTCCCAGGCAGCTTGTGTGCGTTGGTTTATTGCAAAAATACACACAGCGCGGCCAACGAGCCAGTAGCCTGGCCAGCAGCACAGCAAACGGCAGCTGCTTCTCTTTCTTTTATTTTTTTGGAGCCAGAAATCTAATAGAAGTAACAGGCAGGCAGGCGAGTCCTGGCGAGTCCTGGCGCGTTCTGACGCCTGCTTCTGGCCGGGCCATGTATTGAACAAATGCCTAAAAATGTCACTGCCTGCCCGCACGATAACTACTCTGAACTGTGGGCGTGGCTATGGGGCGTGCTTGCAAAAACACACAGCAGCAGACATGGAAGCTGGGCAGCAGCAGAAGCAGGAGCAGAAGCAGGAGTCGTACCTTTACCTTTCATTCTGTATTTTCTTTTTTTTTTGTTTCAATGCGTCGCCGAGTCTGGCAAGCCAGCCAACACGGAGCTGAGCTGCGTGTGTGTGTGTGTGTATTTTTATTGTATATATCATTGATGAATACGCCGATAACAAATCTCAATCAAATGTCAAAAAGGTAACAGGCAGACGTCCCAGCTAGACCGGGTCCAGGACATTTGCCGAGCTCTGCCTCAGCTGTACATGCGGTAATGTTGCAATTTTCACGCAGTACACGCGTCGTATGCGCAATTGTTTTACTGCCAAATGCCAGGTGTTGTATGGCAGGTGTTGCGACCCGGACTTCTATTTCGAACAGGCACAGCCTCTGACAGCTAAAATTGTCTTTTCGATTTGCAGCCTGTCAAAAGGTTTTATCGAACCAGAAAGTGGGTTAAAAAATGCATTGCCCAGGTTTGCTGCCAGCCAAACTGTCAAAGCGACTGGATTTGATTAACAAGAGCTAATTGAAATGGTTGCGCCTGGCTTTGAAATGGTAGAGTTCAATATTAATATGCGATAAAGGCTGCCTTCATATGAAAAATACTTTCCTGAGTTAGCTGGCAGCATCCAGTCAAGGCTGAGCTCGGAGTTCTGTTCCCCTCTATAGGGAAGGTCGAGCAAAAACTGGACAATAGATCGCATTCCACTCTCCAGTGAGAATTGCCCTGCATTCTTGTACTTGACTACTTGACTAAAAGATAACTCAGATCTCAACTTGAATCAAGCCCAAGTCCTAAGACTTTTATGCTTATATTCCTAGATGCTTATGTTTTGCTAAAAGACATCCTTGACAAAAAATGTAGCTAGATATACTCAGCATACTAAATCTTACTCTAGGCTACACCTCAAACAGTTGTTAATCATATTCGGCTCTCCTGAATTCAACAATAACAAGACATTTTCGGTTCTTTAAAGCTGAAGAACATACTGTTCTTAAACTTGAGTCTCTTATGCTTACGCTTGAAGTCTCCGAACATTTAATTGTAAATATTCTTATTTATACATAATTATGTAGTTACAGGTGAAATAGCTAATCAATTGATACGTAACCCGACTAAATTATCTCCCATAAAAGCTATATAAACTAATTAAACCATAATATATTAAGCCATAATAATTAAACCAATATATATATACATATATACTTTATGGCGTCACGACAAACTTATAATTCCGTCTACAAGGACATACAACTGCCAAAATGGCTAAAGTCAAGTTTAAATAGATAAATAAAATACATACGTGTATATATGTATACATAAAATATATATATATTTTTGTCGTTTATCAGCTATATTTGAACTAAATATTTCCTTCTGAGTATTTTAAATGGTTCTCAGTTGGATTTAAGTTAACTCACAGCCTCTTCAGCCCCTTCTTTAAGCAGCCCTGCGCTGAGGCTTTCAAGCACTCGACCTCTGTGGCCACTCCCTGCCCTCCCCCCTTCCCCCCCCCCTCCCCCCGCTCCATTTCAAGTGCCACAGAGAGGCTTAACGTACTAATTGACAAGCAAGCAAAAATATTTACGTACTCCAAGTCCAAACATTCTAATCAATGCACTACAAAAGCAGGCGGCCGAACGAGCGCCACAAAGGCCAAAGGGCGGGCAGAAAAAGAGAAAATATACTAACAAAAAAATACCAAAATCAATGTGCAGCTTGTACTTAAAATGGGAGGCAGAGAGCGAGGGAGCGAGAGAGACAAAAAGGGGGCAGCTGGAAAAACACGAGGCCTATCGCCAGACGCACAGAACATGCAGCTCGACCAGAAGCCATTCAAACAAACAACAATCGCCTGCTGCCGCTGCTGCTGCGACTCTTACTGCTGCTGCTACTGCTGCAGTAACCGGCGAATTCATCAAAGTGACCCTCGACTGTACCCCCTTCCCCTTACCCCCTCCGCAGCCGCCACCCTGTCTGTCTAACTGTCAAAATGCGTCGAAGCGAACATCATTGGATTTGTGATTGAACAAAAATTTCCATACATTGACTTTTTCTTTCTTTCCACCCCCCCCCCCCCCCTGTGCCGTTGGTGGAATATAAGTGGGAACGAGTTTTTGGCTGCCGCCCTGCCTGGGAAACGTTTCATTTGCAAAATGCACGCTGGAGTGATAATATTAAGCGGAGTCTGTTTGGCCCTCCCCTCCCCTCCGGCCCCGCCCTCAGTTAAAACCTTCATTAGTACGCGCCAGCCTACTGTCCCCCTTTTTGGCTACACCCCTGCCTGACATTTTGGAGAATTTATATTTACGGTATTGTAAGTTATGCAGTCGACTGATTCGCACAAATCGTCAAAAATGTCCAAGGGTTAGCCACTGGACAGCCTTTTTTCCGAGTGGTTTTCGCTGTACGATTAGGCAGTTAGCCAGGACATCTATCCCCCCTTTTTCCACCCCCCCCCCCTCTCCACCGCCCTCCCCTATCTGCTCCACGTAACACAATTCGATTTGGCTACAACGTTCAATAATTGTGTAAAACGTTTTCAGTTTTACATTTCAATCTTAATTTAGTTTCTGGCATAACGTTTGCCCAGCATTGTGAACCGATGCGACAGATGCGAGATACATACGTAACGGAAATGTTGCTTGTTGTTTTTTCCAGGGTTGCGTGGAGGGGGTAGAGGGGGGGGGGTGGAGGGGGTGCCAGCTAGATCCGGGCTGAGTGCGCGCTAAAAGGCAAATTGTTATTTTTGTTGTTTGGCATTTTGGCCAGTTGATTTTGTTGGCTAATGAAGTTTGTCATTGAGCTTTATTTAATTTGCTGATGCCACAGTTGCCAGCGGAATGAGGAACTCTATGATAAGGGTTAGGATTGCAATTTTAGGATTGACATTTTCGACGAGCGATGCCGTATATAATACTAAGAATAAAGCGTGTTTATCATAAAATCAAGCTATTTTGACGAAGAATGAGAAAAAACATTTAAGATAAGTTTACAGCGCTTAACATAAAGTCAAGCAATGGTAAAGAAATAAGATTATAGAAATCAGCGAGTCAAGAGATTAACTTGAAGAGAAAAAAGAATTTTGAGTAGATTTTCAATATCAATGACATTTAAAATAAGTTTACAGCTAGCTTTATATGAAAAACAAAGAAAATATAGCTCGAAAGCCGATACAAGTAATTAACAAAAAAAAAAACTCGCAATAAAATACTCCTAACACATTCTGTAACTAAAAGATCTCAGTGCAGAGAATGTAGAATGTTTGTAAACATGTAACATGAAAAAATGCAACCTGTATGTAACATGTAAACACGTAACTGGTATGTAACATTTAAATAATATATTAAACGGGTAAAAGGCGTCTCCCTTGCGGAATACGTTAAATAACAACTTAAAGAGCCGGAAGGGGGATCTGTCATTTGCATGCAGTTAACATGCATGAATATGTTATTAATACTCTTGTTTCGCAAAATACTCGAAGATGACAGTTGGCATAACTACCCCTAACAAGCGCCTGAATGCAGCAAATGAAAGCGACTTAACTGCAAATGTTACTTTACGTTAACGTTTACATGAGCTCGCACATGTTACAGAAAACTGTAACAGAGTAGTTTACAGAGCATAGTTAACATAGTTTTATTAAATACCATCTGCTTTGCGTTTACATGAGCTCGCACATGTTGAAAAAAAACTGTAACAGAATAGTTTACAGAGCATAGTTAACATAGTTTTATTAAATACCATCTGCTTTGCTTTTACATGAGCTCGCCCATGTTACAGAAAACTGTAACAGAATAGTTTACAGAGCATAGTTAACATAGTTTTATAAGATACCATCTGCTTTGCTATGGAATTTTCGTTAAGCTAGTTTCTTTCTTTGGCTATTACTTAACATATTTCTAACAACCACCTACTCACAGCCCGAGTCCCTTGATTAATAGGCTAACTAACTAATAAGCCTGTACATTTGCAGATGCCCCGCCCCAACCCAGAGAACAGCCCGGGCTACGCTCAACCACAAGCTGTTCAAAAGGCCATTACTTTAATCGAATTTCGAGAATTTGAGTAAATGAGCTAAGAGCCACAATGAATGAAGGAAGTGCGGCTGGGGAGGACACTGCAACGCCTACTGTGCGGGAATTTCATAAACTTCAAACAGGAATATTGGCCAAAAAGCAGCTGTACTGGGCGTGTGTGTGGCGGGGGGAAGGGGGAGGGGGGGGGGAGGGCAGAGGTTGGTAGGCGCTGCAAAATGTCTAACAAACATGCAATTAAGTCGTTAATACTTCATCGATTTAATACACGCGGACAGCAGAAGGTCCTGGGCAAGGATTAAAGCATTAGCGCGTGCCAGGACGAGCAGATAAATTGCGATAAGCGGAAACGGAAGCGGGCAACTGGCCAAGCAACGATTGCAGACATTTGATTAGTTTGTTTGCAATACTCAAACACACACACACACACACACACACACACACACAGACACAGACACGTGCTCACACTCAGTTTGATATGCAATTACGATATAAAAGTTAAACAAGCAAGCGATACGGCTGAGGACTCTGGACATGGCCAAGGATCGCCCGCTAAACGCGTTTTTGAGCATTTGATTAAAAACGCAAACACAACTGCGAGAGATGGAGGGAGATGCGGGAGGGGGGGGGGGGGGGAGTGCACGGTATTATCCGTGCGCATAAAAAATTAACAACGACGAATGTCCAAAGCAAATACAAACACAATTCATCGGCGGTCCACCTGGTCCACCTGTAATAAAAATCATAAACGAGCGCAGGGCAGACGGCGCACACACACGCACACACACACACGCACACACACACACGCACACGCCGCGAACTAACGAGACACAGTAACGAGCAGCGAGTGTGGGCTCCTCCAAGTAACGCGTCCGCCCGCATCTGTCTCCCTCTCTCTCTCTCTTTCTCACACTCTCTTTGCGTAAAAGGTAAAAACCAATCAAGAGCATCAATAAAAGGCACGTCAATCAGCATGTGGGCGTTTAGGGGGCGCGCCATAGGCTCAGACTCTCAGCTACTGCCTCTGCCACTCCCTCCGCCCCCGCCCCCGCCACCGCCTCAAACTTAGCTAAAGCACCCAGTCAAAAAACTGATGCTTACCCCACGCTGTGCAGCCAGCACGTAAAAATCATATTTCCTTTCCGTGTATGCGTGCGCGGGCTTTTGTCTAGGCTTTGCCCAGCACCCCCCCCCCCCTCGAGTCACTCCACCCCCTTCAATTTGGAACGCGGTTTTTAGTTCAGTCAAGCTGTCATATCGACGCTTTTGCATGCCAAGGATTGCCTCGTCCTGTCTACTACTCTGTCCGCCTGATGGGCACATATCATGATTTTTCAATAAATTCAACGGCCATGCGGCACTTTGCTCATTGAATTTTGACGAGGCGTGTATGTGTGTGCGTGTGTGTGTGTGTGTGTGTGTGGCTTGGTTAGATGTGTGCGTGTGGAGGCTAAAAACTGGCGGCGATTTGCGCGAGTTTGGCGGGCCTCAAAGATGTGCCGAGGCCATTTGAGTAATGCTTGGTCCCAGGACAACTATTTGAGAGAATCTATAAGGGAAATTCGAGCGGAAAACTTGGCAGGTAAACAAAATTTACCTGAGCAATAATATATTTATTCTAGTGAAGAAGATGCGAGAGGAAAACTTTTCAATCAAATACAGTTTTGAGAAATTCATGAAACGCTTGTCAGAAATTATCCTGCGAAAAGTGTTTTTTTGCTAGGTCTTCGATGGTCTTTATGATAAATATGTAAAGAGGAAATTGAAGAGGAAAAGCTTGATAGGCGTTAAAATATGTGAGGAAATTTTCCTGACGAGAATATATATTTTATAAATTTCCATAGTTTATATGAAGGAAATCCGGGCGGAAAACTTTTCCCGCAAATAAAATGAGAAAATTTAAAGAGCTTTGTTTTAAGTAATTATCATGAATTCTTTCATCTCTTGTCTTTGCAGGCCAATAAAATCGTTATTGCAATATTTATGAGCGTATAAATTTTTAATTATAATTAATTATATATATAATAATCAAAATTAATTTTAAATAATATGTTTGATTTCAGCTCTGCCAAATTACAGCAATTATGTGGCTGCAGTTCTTTGTTAATTCACAACCAACTCAGATTGTAATTTGGCTTAAATTTGTATACAAAAGCAGCCCCTGCCCTAACCCCCTGCGCTCTCCGCCTCTGTGCCACTTAACAAAAACAAAAGACGGCCGTTAATCAGTCGCCGGGTCCAAAAGTAATAACTCAGCGGAACCCGAACGCATATCAAAGACCTGCAGCTAGTCACATGTCCAGGCACCACTCCAACTCCCCAACTACCGACCCCCTCGATCCCCCTTGACGCCAACCATGTACACTCCTGGAAAGCGCACGCATTGCTGCATTAATGCGTATGGAAAACAATTTTGTTTTTGGTGGGGTTTATGTGAAAAAAGCGAATGTTATGAATTTGTTGAGGGTTGTAAGGCATGTGTGTGTGTGGGCGTGTGTGTGTGTGTGGGTGTGTGTGCGTGTGTGTGGGTCGCTATTGAAAAGAAGTTGATGCGAAATACGCCAACTCGCGATTTCTATGCAGATCCTTTCACTTTTCGGTAAGCCACATTCTGCGTGTCTCAGTTGACGCCAACAAAAAATATCAACAAAAAAATTATGAAATTTAATACAACAACAACAAAGTATTTGGCAAAAGGGTTCAGTCGCAGGCCAAACGCATGGACACACAAGGGGCTGCCGTCCCCCGTCGGGGAGTGAGGGTATGCGTTAGTCCACGTCTGATGATGATTTTTTGTATTTAATCAAAAAAAAAAAGTATATGTACTCTAGAAAAGAGCGAAAAATCAGCCGACTCCAATTTTATTAATGAAAAGTCAAGTGATTTGCCAAAAGCTGGGCGTGGCACACACACGCACACGCACAACTCGTTAGGGGTTGTCACAGAGGAACAACAAAAAAAAAACAGAAAAGGAATAGAGAAGGGCGACGCACACAAAAGCTTTAAATATTGCGTGAAATTTATGAATATTGAATATGAAATTAAAAGTGTGTGGGAATATATAAAAACTTAGAAAAAAATAAGAGAGAGAGAGAGAGAGAGATATATATATACAGATAGAGAGAGAGAGAGAGAGAGGCAGGCAGCGAGTAGTCAGATCGAGCTTCTTTATCGTATAGAAATGTTGTGTCAAAAACTCTTCAAGATTTCTTATTTTAATATAAATTGAGCATAAAGTTTTTCTAAAGTTATTCGTATCTGCTTCAGATTTTTGGAAACTATTTAAAAACCTTTCAACTGAACCTAGAACTGTGTCTTAACCTAGTTTGAAATCAAAAGAACTTTTTTCTTTTGGAAATATTTAATATTGGGCTTCTTATACTTATTTTCATATATACTATTGACTACAAACTTCGCCTAAAGTTATTCTAATCTTATTCAGGATGCTTAGAAAATATTCAAAAACCTTTCACAATTTCTCGAAATGTGCCTAAGTCGCAAGTTTATTCTTGAATTCAACTTTCTAACGCAAGAGATATGCTTAAAGGTTTACTAATCCTATTCAGCCACTCACAAAATATTTAAAAACCCTTCAAAATATCTCGAACTGTGCCCAAACCCAGTTTAGCATTTATTTCAAGAACTTTATAGTCTCTTTAAACCTCTATATTCGACTTTGAGCTCTGCCAGCAGCATTTGTCAATTGTGCATACGGATATGTCTTTTACTTCAAATATTGCCCCAGCTCAATCTGAGCATAATTAAGAACTTATGAGCTGTAAAGTATTTTTTAAGTATTTTTTCCACTTTTATCTTCCAGCTCAATCTCCGACTGGACTTTGGCTCAATTTCGAGCTCATTTGCCGTTCACTTTGCTGCCTGGGCAAACAACCCAACAATTGCCTGACTCATTTCCAATAGTGTGCAGCCCCCTCTCCCTCTCTCTCTATCAAACCTTTATCAATCTACACACACACACACACACACACACACATACAGGCGGCAGTCACGTTCTATGCCCACAATTTTGGGCAATTTTTTCCTTGGAGTGTACCCAAAACTTTGTTGGACAACAGTTGCCGCCGCCTGTGTTCAATTGCCCAGCAAGAGCAGCAGCAGCAATTACAAGTGGGGTGTGCCCGACTAGCAAATACCCTGAACAAATACAAGTACAAGCAGCAGCTGTGCTTTGTCTTACCTTTGCCCTACACAACATATGGAAGACGTATTCTTGATTAACTTGGGAAATTTTTAGGTCTCAAAACTGGCATACTTTTGAATGCATATACCAATTTTCAATAATCTGGGTTGTGGGATGAACTATGCAAAAAGTGAAATATTATTCATCTGTATAAGCTATACGAGAACCTGCATACCAAATCTGGTTTGCCTAGATCGTAGAGTTCTCGAGATATGCTCAAATGACTAATTCTGAAAATCGATATTTATCGATAGCAAGCAAATGCGACGGAAAAAATTATAAGCTCGTCCTGCTTATGGTATGAAAGAATATATATTTTAATAGATTTAAAGTTCTTAGCTTGTTTGAGGCCGAGATCGAAGACCAGACGCAGATGGATAAGCGGACGATTGGGCTAAATCGACTCAGCTCGTAGTCCTGATCAATAATTTATATATATTCGAATCTATATATTAGGGATCTCCATATGCCTTATACTTATACTTTGTCACAATAATAATATAGCCCTTTTTGGTAATTTTCACAATGGCTTCAGGGCATAACAAGGACAACATTAAGGACAATACAAATTTGCCTCCGCTCGCAACCTTTTTTCTTTTAATAACAACAACAATTTTAACGTGCGCTGACGTCATTGCAAATGGCCAGGCCCCAGCCGCTGGCAAATATATGTACACATCCATTTTTTTTTTGTTTTTTTTTTTTTGCAAGTGCGTTTCTTTTTGTTGTGCGTGCCACACACATACACACACCTACACGCACTCTTAATGACATTTTTTGCTGCTGTGCTTAGCTTCATTTTAGGCGCCTGTGCAAATACAGCCGCTGCAGTTGCCCCACGCTCTCTCTTTCTCTCTCTCTCTCTCTCTCTATCTTTCTCTCTCTCGCTCTCACTCACAGTCTGGCCGTCTCGTTCTGCGCATTCAGTGCACGTTTCTCGGCCTAGCTGTAAATTATTGTGTATACGCCTCAGTGCGCCAAAAATGCGTGCGGC
This sequence comes from Drosophila borealis, assembly GCA_035045885.1. Taxonomy (NCBI): domain Eukaryota; kingdom Metazoa; phylum Arthropoda; class Insecta; order Diptera; family Drosophilidae; genus Drosophila; species Drosophila borealis. The sequence goes on along the minus strand of JAWNOR010000039.1, from coordinate 570,377 downwards.
ATGAGTAATTAGCAGCACTCAACACATGCTGTATACACACACACACACATGCACACACACACACACACATACGCACTCTCTCGCACACACTTTTGATTATTACAATAAATAATTGCCTAATTGCATTAGCCCCAAAAATTATGCTGCACTTTTGCACTTCAAAGCGCGGCCCAGCTCATTTTCTCTACACTTTCACTCGCAGCTAGAGAGAGGGGGGAGAGCGGGGGTAGGGGGAGGCTGTGTAAATATTTGCCAAAAACTGGGTGACAATTTGCTGCATAAACTGCGTAGCTGCCGTCGCGCGCTTGTGTGTATGTGTGTGTGTGTGTTTGTGTGTGTGTGTGTGTGCAACCCCCAAGAGCCAAATATAAGTTTATGCTTTTGGGCCCTGCCCGTTGCCCGGCGCTAGCCACCCTTAAGCATAAAAGAAAATTGATTTTTCCGCATTTATGTGCTGCTGCTGCTGCAGTCTGCGTTTTATGTGCGTTTGCGAGGAATTTCTCCAAGTTTCGTGCGCCTTTTGTGCGTACATAAATTATGTGCGTGCGGCTCCTCTCTGCAAGTGTGCGAGTGTATGCGTGTGTGTGTGTGTGTGTGTGAGTGTGTGTGTGTGTCCAGTTGAGCCTTAGTTTGGCGCCTGTGCGTCGTTTGTATTGTTTTGACACTTTTACTTTGAGTTGATTTGCAGCAGCCGCAGGGATTACTTTTGGACTCGATTTGAGAAACTGCTTTTGGGGTTTTGGGCGAATGCGAACTGGACTGTAAATGGTTGGCATCTTTGGAATTGCCCTGCAGTAGCTTTGGGCTCCAATTTGTGCGCCAGATGTGTGCATTTGCACATACCCAGCGCTGCTGTGCTAGACAGCGCAGTAAAGATACCCTGTAATTGAAGCCGAATGTGTATACAATGGCCAGAGAGAATGGTTGAATTGCCAGCAACAGTCAAATATGCACCAAAGTCCTTTCTTAAACATTTGTTCTCAATGCTTATTAAAGCAAGAGTTTGTAAATTTAGTACGTAGCCTCACGTTTATCTAATGTACTTAATATACATTTTAGATTGCAGCTAAAAATATTTATCAGCCCATAATTGCTCATCGATAAACTTTTTTTGTATATAATTTAGTGCGAGATTTTAGAAAATTCCACCGCTAAACTAAGCAAATATAATATTTAATTTTATTGAATTCAATAAAATTCAATTTTGTGTGTTGTTTTTAAATGAAATCTCACTCACAAGCGAGAGTCCACATAATATTTGATTTTGTGGTCAGTTAGGGACTGTAATAGCTAGAGCAAGTAATTTTAATATGTATTTGACTTTAAAACTAGAGAAGTTGGAAATTCAGCACAATCTTTTTCGATTTCTGAGCCTTAACAAATCTACCAGGTTACCTGCTGAATTGGTACCAAAATTGTTTTATATTTTAGATAAATACGCAAAAATCAAATAAAATATTAATCAAATAACTATAACTGTTAAGCTCATCGAACTCAGAGACTATAAAAATCTGGAACTAGCAAATTTGGTATATTCACTCTGTTATATGGAAAGCACTTAAATAATGAATTATATATCAGATATAAACGTTCATAAGGCCGTAAACAGATAAATACAAAAAACACAATTGCGAGAAACACGCATTAAATCGAAGAGAACACCATTTTCTTGGCACACTAACAAAAAGCCACTAAAAAAGCAATTTCCAGTCATGGCACAAACTCAACCCCCGTAAAAAAAGAAACAAATTTAAATGCGACCCAGTTGCTTGACAAAGGCCACTTTGGAAACATGTAGCTTAGATCTGGGCAACAACATCTTTTTTTTTTCGGACAGAAGGCAGGCTTGTATTGAGGAAACCGGTTGAAGGATTTTGGGAAAATAGAAGGATGTGTACGCTGTGGAAAGTGCAATTAGTTGGCAGCGGCACACGCCTGTCACATCAGCAATTTTGACAGCTTAACAGCGCTGGAGCGAGAGCAACCCTTGCGGCAATTGCAACAAAGATGCTGCCCCGACAATGTTGCTTAATTAACTGGACGCAGTGCAAAAAAAAAAAAAAAAGTAGTACATGGGCTGTTGCAAGCGCAGCGCTGTTGCACTTCAGCGTTTCGGGGGTTGCTTTGATGACGTTGCAGCTGCAGCAAAACGAGGATTAGACATACAACATGCGATACCCACCCCCCATGGGACGTGCCACTCGACCCTTGGCCCGGAGTTGAGGAGCAGGAGAGGGTTGCAGCAGCAGCAGCAGCAGCAGCAGCGTGTGCAGTGCCTGGCTTCATTATCAACAGAGCATTTGCAGCACGTGCCCAACAGGGGCAGGAACAGAACACGGGCAGGGGGAGCTGACTGCACGTTGCGTGTCCGAGATTTTTCCTCTTTTTTTTTGCCAGGGGCCGTGTTGAGCGTAATAGAGCCAAAAGGTGGTTGCCAGGACGGCGGCGTTTTACACTCGAATTTTCTTCAAAAGAAAATTGCATTTTACTTTTCCGTTTTTTTTTTTTGCGTTTGTTGTTGTTGTTGTGGTTGCATGTCAAAGTGGCAGGAAGTGTAGTGTAAAGGAGTGTGTGCATTCAGCTGTTGAGCATCAGTGTGGGCATCGCTGGTTCGGTGGTTCGGTGGTTCGGTGGTTGCTATGGCTGGCTAACATTGTTATTGTTTGGTTTGGGGGGTTAACAAACTCGCAAAGTAACATTTTTTCGCATGAGACATTGAAATTGCCTCGTTTGCTGCAGTCAGCAGTTGGGCATATGTTTATGATGGAATGGCTTGGGCAAACGATGCTGCAGAAGTTTGAGGGTTGTAATTCTAACAAAATCGATAATGAGCTAAGGAAGAACTTACGTTAACTAGCAACCGACTTGTTGGTGTTTTCCTAATTGTTAAGCAAATATTTAGTTACCTGCAATGAAAGAAAATACATCATTAATAAAGATTATTATTTGTAAAAATTTAGTTTTCTTAAATATTTTTGCTTAATTTTATTCCCAAAAAACTACATATATAACTTGCCACGATCGAAAGTCAGGCATATTCAAAGGCATCCAATAAGAATGCATCGCAGATACGAAGTTAGCTGCAGCCGACCAATGGGCGTTTAATGCTAATTAACGCAAAAACCAACAACTATTTAACGAATAGTCTTCGTGCGTTGAATAAATACAACTACAACAAAAACAGCGCTGCAAAAAGCCGACGAATTAAAATTCACAGCGTTGCACGAACTTGAAACGACGAAGCAAAAAGCGCATGCGAATAAATTGCAGCGAACACAGCAGCAACAACAACAACAGCAAAAACACAGCTAGCCGAAGTGTCGGCCGAAGCAACTGAACCGAACGATCGTTGAGTGTTGTTGCTCTCTTTCTCTCACCAGCTTGCATAAAACTGCACTAACACACACGCATACAGTTATAATAGTGTGCATATCGGCAATGTGCAGTTCTGATTGGACGCATTAAAATGCGCAAAAATGGCGTTTAGCTAATTGGCATGCGTGGCAGTTAATTCATTTCTGATAAAGCTTTCCGTTAGACACAAGCCAGACAAAGGCAACAACAAAACGAGTCAATGAAAAAATTGTGATTTAAATTGTTAATGAAAACATTTTTGATGGCATACAAATGAGTAGAGATAAAAAATGTCACATCCAATGATAAAACCTATAAGACTACAATTGTTTCCGATTAGCAGAGATATCGCCAACAGGCAGTGCACAATGTTTTTGGCACCTGTTTGTCAGTTACATTGTGAAATTGACGGAATGACTATCGGTCAATAATTTGTGTTTATTGCATAACAGAATAACAGAAAACAAACGTCAGAGCAAATAAAAAAAAACTCAAAATAACAACAAATTAATACAATAATATAACGTATGTTTGCTATCTGCGCACGTATCTGTTTTTTATAACATTATGTATATATGTGCATACATACATGCATATGCGTATGTATATACCTCTAGGTTCTTTTTTGCGTGTTTTTTATGCGCACTCGCGTGATTTCCGCAAAATTTAACCTACATTTTGTATTTTGGCAAATGCGAAGAATAGCGAAAAACGAAATGCCAAAACAAAAAGTGCAGGCAGCAATGCGAGCGAGAGGGAGAGAGCGCACGTCAGCTTTTTTCTGCGTAGGTACCATTTTTATTCATTTTAGTTTTTTGGCGAACTTTCTATGGCAAATGCAGGCGTCGACGTCGGCGTTTGAGTCAGTTGTTGTATATTTAGGTGTATGTATGTATGTATGTGAGTATGCCATGCGCAGCTGAATTAATACACTTGTGCCAGACTGGCACACACACACACACACACACTCGCTTGAACAAAGCGAGTTTGAGTTCTCTGCGAATACGAAAAGCAAAGCAAACAAGCGTCAAAAATATATATTTTTGCATACACATATATACTCCTGCATGTACACATATCTGCACACACACATACGCGAACAATCGGCATATCTTGTTTGTTCTAAGCTACCAACACACGCGCACTGCGAAACAAGGTCAAATGCAGTTATTTGCTCAGTCGGCAACGGCGACGGCGAAGGCGAATTCGGCACTGCCAAAAAAGAGAAGCACGCAAAAAGAACAGAACAAATGCTTGCTCGCTGCGCAAATGCCCTGTAGACATTTGAATTATTAGAAGAGTTATTGTTTTAATAAATAAATAAGCAATTAGTTACTCCGATCTAACAGACTTGTAGACTTATAGTCTAGTATTTATTTCAACTAAAATACAAATGCTGATTAGGAATATGTATGCACATATGTGACATTAGCAATCACAGTCCATAAGGCCCTATCTAGCTGCTATTTGCAGGGTATGACAAAACTGACGAAAACGGTTTACTGGCAGTTGTTGTCGTCCGGCCGCTGCATATTTGCCAGGCCATGCGTGTGTGTGTGTGTGTGTTTAGTTACTGTTTGATTTATCTTTTCCGTTGTTGTTGTTGTTGTTGCTGCTGCTGTTCCGCTGCTGCTGCTGATGTTGCTGCTGTTGTGCAGTCTCTGCGCCTGCGCCGCAAGTTTTCGCTGCGTTTACTTTTGCCTTTATTATTATTATCGGCTTTTGCCTTTTTCAAGGATATTCGGCGCCGCGAAGCTGTTTTTTTTTATTTTCTGCTCTTTGCCATTTGTATGCTGCGCCTGTGAGAACGGCAAACGACAGCAACAACAAGAACAAGAACGAGATTTGCGTGTTAGTTAGTCAAAGGAATTCCAGGAATTGGTCGCGCATGCGAGAGGTGAGAACAGAAACTTCAAGATCTTTCTGTGAGTGGATCTCTATTGGCGTTTGCATGTGTGCATATGTGTGTGTGTGTGTGTGTGTGTGTGTGTGTTGAAGTGTTTGTTTGTTGTGAATGCGAAATTGAATGAATTGAATAAATGCGCGTTTTGCACATTGGCATCAATTAAGCAATTAATGCATGTGAAATATGCAAAATTCTAAAGTGGAATTTTGGACTTATGGATTGACCTTCACATAAGAGAGTTATAACTATGTATATGCACATGTATGTAGATATGAATGAATACGTTTAAAGATGTGCTTTAGAAGCTAGGAATTGTATGAAGATAAATACATAATAAGATGATAATCTACTATGAGGATATATTATATAGCAAATGTAAACAAATGAATACAAATTTAAAAGAAAAATAAAGGAAGTGATATTGTATGTATATTCTATGAATTAAAAGGTAAATAAAAGAAGTTATATTATCTTTTCTATAAATTTAAAGAAAATTAAAAGAAGGATTATTATCTATTCTTTAAATTTGAAGAAAACTAAAAGAAGAAATATTTTTTTGCGATTTAACCTGGATATAATCACATGCAAATCAGATAGTAGGAAATTTGTTGCACATGGTATGAGGCATGTCTTATGAATAATACGTTATACCTTAGGATATTGGGCATTGTTGGGCTTTAAATAATACAAAATCGACTTAAAGTTGAACTAAGAAAATCACTTAAAATTTAAACAATTTTGATAGTTTGATAATAATATGATAGATACAAGGCTTATAAATGGGAGTTACATATATGAAATGAATCGAGGAGCGTTTAGTGGAAAATGCATAAATATACTTGTTCTCTATAAAAACGAAATTGGGGCAGGCTTAATACTAATACTATGAGCTAAGCAAATATACCTGCATCTGTGTTCACAGCCCAAACACGAAACAAGCTCTCACTTATATGCAATTATGCGCTTGACTAGCCAGACTTTATATACTGGATACTACTTCGGTAGATTCGGGTTAAAAATTTGTTGAAATACACCGAAATTCACAGCTTAAATTAAATGCACAAATTAACTAAGCTACGTATGTAGTAGCTTAGTAGCTACGATATAGACGATATTTGTATACTTATGAGTATATGCATAGATGTGTATGGCAACCTCTATGTACGCGCACAGAACCCGGACTCGGACTGACTCGCGCTGACAAATAAAAAATTATTTACTTTTTGTTCGGCAAAAAAGAAAAGCAACAACAACCAAAAAGGCGCATTTGTTGCGCTCTCTCTGTTGCACAACCAAGCTAGCCCTCTCATTTGCACTTACTCTTTGACTATGTCCGTGTGTGTGCGTGCGTGTGTGTGGTGTGTGTTGCTGAGATCTGCGACTGGTACAGAGCACTACAACAACAACAAGAACAACAACAACAAGAACGGGCCGCAGCAGCGCATTTTGCTGTTATTCGTCATTGCTGACCTTGGTTGCAATCTTGCCTGTGTGTGTGTGTGTGTGTGTGTGTGTGATTTCAAGTTCTTTTTTTTTTGTTAAATTTTTAAAATTTTGTTATTTGCATTTTCGATATGCGCAGCTCCGCTTGCAGAGCCCCAAACGGAAGCGCGTCGAATGCAAGCAAATAAAAATTAATCATACGCCGCGTCAGCCCAAAGAATTTAATCAAAATAATATAATTGAGTGCATTTTACGCAGGCGAGGCTGAACAATTTTGAAATTATTTTTGGTAAATATAGCACATTAAAACATAAATTTTCCTGACGACATTGAAAGCCACGCGCAACAAATATTATATTTTTAATTTTATTTTATTTCTCGATATTTTATTTTGAGCAGCGACAGCAAAAACTAGCTGAGTGCCAGCCAGACGCGGCTGGGACGGGCGGCGTTTGGACTCTGTCGCATTGCAAAACTCACATAAGCACAAAAAGTATCTCACAGATACGCGCCGTTAGCTCCGTGTGGCAGTGGGAGGGGGTGGAGCGTTACATACACACACACACACACACACACACACACACCGAAAAGCAACAGATATGCCGAAAATATAAAGCGCAGACACACTGCACACAAGTGTCCCAGTTCCACGAATCTTTCATTCTACGCTGCTTCCACAACAACAACAACAAATAAACACAGCCCCAAAAAAATAACGTCAAACGGCAAACGAAAGATACGACAAAGCGGGCAAATAATAACGCTAATACATAATAATAACAATAACAACAATAACAACAGACAGCAGCGAAATTTTAAGCGACGGCATCCACACACACAGCTGTAGATACAAAGGCGAACTGATAGACAGCTGCAGATACATTTTGCACACAGCCGCAAAAAGATACAATTTTTTCATTTGCACTTTGCTGCGTTGGCGTCGTGCAATTTTATGTATATATGTATACATATATATATATACATAAATATATCTACTCATATATACTTATTTAATTTGTTGTATCATTTAATTTATGAACTTTTGCATTTCGCACCTTGTTGTTGTTTACCTTTCCATTCTTTTTTTTCTCAATATTTATTTTTATTTTAATTTATTTGCACTGTTATGTCATTTTATATAATTTTTTTATTGTCTGCTTTGGCGCATTTTATTTTGCATTTGCTCTCGCAGACACATTAAATGTGTGTGCTTCTATACCCTTATTAAGAGGGTAATATAAGATTGTCATGCAATGTGTAACGCACAAAAGGAGACATCTCCGATCTCACAAAGTATTTTAGGAAGTATAAGTTGAACAATGAGTTCTTGTTTCACAAAATATTATTTTTTTAAGATATTTTCATTTAACTCAGCATTTACGAGCTTCACTTTTCTCACATGTCTGCAAATGGGAAATGTTTACAAGAGTATTAAATCTTCGGCGTGTCAAAGATTTCCCAAATTTCTCGTTTTATTTTTTTTGCTGCTCTCGCTCTTTCATTCTATTTTGCGGAAGCTTTTTTTTTGGATACCCTGTCTTGTTCATAACTGAACTTGTTCATAACTCAAACGATTTTTAAGTGGGTTTACCTTTCATTTCATTTTTTTTATCGCGGTGTGTCATCTACATGGATTTTATGGTTGCTTTTTAAACACAATTTTTTTATAAAATTTATAGATCAAATTTTATTGACTAAAATTTAATGATCAATTTTTTACATACAAATTTTAATGATCAAATTTTACGTATTTGTCAAGTTAACTTTATTTTAAAAATTATTATTATTTTTATTGATCAAATTTAATTTTAAAAAAATTTTATTGATCAACTGTTCTTCACAAAATTTTATTGATTTAATTTTTTAAGAAATGTTATTGATCAAATTTCGGTTGTAAAAGCTTTCTTCAAACTTAAAATTGTTTTCACTGGGTAAAAACTAAACAAATTTTTTGGATTTGATCAAATTTTTGTTTATATTGAGAATCTTAAAATTTGTATTAAAGCAATTTGCAAATGCTCAATTTCTGTGTATACAAGTTGCCAGAATCAATTTGTATGCTAAATGCTAAACATATGAAACTTTGACTTTGTTATTTTGTTTAAGTTAAAATCATTTTATACTTCGAATATTAAAGAAAAGTTAAGAAAAACCAACACTTTGCATATTCTCTAGATATATTTGCTAACTATATTTGAACGATGTTTTAAAGTAACTCTGGTCGATTTTGTTGCCGAAAATAACTTATAAGCTTGGCATATTCTCTAAATATATTTGACATCTTAATTTGAGCTGACTTTTAAGATAAATTTTCTTATTTTAAGCTGCAGGCTTTGGCTGCAGCTTGTGTGAGTCACGCATAACAATGTTTCTTTCCCTTGTTTCTCTTGTTTTTCTTTCTTTTTAGCGATTATCTCATTTGAAACACATTTTGTATGCATTTAATTTTTGCCACTTTTGCGCAGTAAAAAAAATTGTATGCGAAAGCCCCTCAGACACTGCTCCCCCTTCCCGTCCCCCAACACCTCCCACTTGCAGTCTGACAGCCCCCCACTTGCTGGCTGACATTAACAAAAAAAAAACCAAATACATTTTCGGGTTTCTTTTTCCATTTGTGCTTTTGCAGTGAAAACAAAATGAATACAAGTTGGTTGTTGTTGTTGCTGTTGTTGGTGCAGTTTTTGTGTCTGGCGCAATTTCAAAGTCACAATTGGGCGACTTTGAGCTGATGACATTCAGCACACAACCGAGAGGGAGAGAGAGCAAGAGAGGCAGAATGACGCGAGTGAGTGAGAGAGAGAGAGAGGGAGAGGGAGGTGGGCGAGCGAGTGAGGGAGAGTAGTGTGCAGAGAAACTCAACTCACACAATAAAAAAAATCAAATTAATTGCAAATTGCTACTGCAAAATGCGGGTTTTTTTTTGTTAGCCTTTGTTTCTTTTTATATTTTTTTATCCATTTTTTTCTTTTATTTTTGTTGCGCAATGCATTTAAATTTTTTGTTATTTTTTGTTTGCACCCACAAAAAGTACTTGAATTTTGATTCACATGTATTTATATAAATAGCATATTAAAAAGTTTTTAGATTTATATTTGCTGCCTCACATTATTTATATTTTAATGTTTATAGTTGGTTTTATTATCATAAAATATTTATTAATATTATATGTTAATATTCATTTTTGTAGCTTCATTTCCAATTAGATTTTTGCTGTAATTAGCTATTAATATTGTTATTATCATTAATTTTATTTATTCTTAAATTTTAATCGTATTTAAAAAATAAATAATTTTTTTTAATATATAACAAATATTTATAAGTATTTACATAATAATAAATATTTATTATATAGTAAAAAAATGTGTTAAAACGGGCTATACATATTTTTCAACTAAAGTTTTTATATAGTTATTATTTATATTTTAAATATATTTGTTAATACATACAATTTTTGTTTTTTTTACTTGCTTGCAGCAAACTTACATTAAAATTGCGCATTGCATGTGGCTTTTTATGTGCATAAACAATTGTAAGCTTTATTAATAATAAATAAACCTCTTAATTAACGCGCACATCAACATCAACGGCAGCAGCCACAACAGAGAGCCGTAAAATGTATTACCAACAACAACAACAACAGCAGCAGCAGCAGCAGCCAAAACGTCGACGTCGACGTCGTCGCTTCCCCCAACGTTTACTTCGATGTCTTCATTTCAAGTTCAAGTTCAAGATAAATTTTATTTTATTTTATTTTAGCTGCCTTTTTTTCCTTTTCTTTTTACGCTACTTTTTACATGCCCGCACAGATACAAGTATCTGTCCCTGCGTGTGTGTGTGTGTGTGTGTCTGTGTGTGTGTATCTGTGTCTTGCTACCGCTTAATATGCATAAATATTTTCATTCATACAGTCAGCTCAGGCGTCGCGTGAAGTGGAGTTTCTTGACGCTGCTTAAATGCTTTTCTTTTTCCCCAACGTCTGCCCCCCCCCAAAAAGGTTTTCCACATGATATTGTTGCAAAAGATATTATAACTGATTTATATGAATTATGTTTGGTATATTTTATGGGCTTGTGTATACAAGTATTTCGGAATGGAAGCAACTTTTATTGAAAAACTATTTTCATTCTTTTTACATGGACAGTTTGGCATGGGTTTCTACTGGTTATTACAAGGAGAAGATTTATTCTAAGAAAATAGTTTCTGTTCTTTTCGCCAGTCTGTGTTCATAATATGCATAAATAATTGTTCTATAATTTTTGTAAATATCTCAAGCTGGAGTTTGTGCAGTCAATATATATTTTTAAAAAAATGTTGAAGAACATTATAAAGATAAATATATACATTAATATGTTATTATTATAATATATATATAGTTTGTGAATACTTAATAAGCTGGCTCGAGGTACGGACCCCGATCCTAATAAATATTTAAAAAATTCCAGTTTGTTATCAAGTTTATGTTGACAATTTTTTTTGCGGATAGCATTTAATCTTATATAATTACAATTAATTAGCCAAAGAGTAAGTAGTACTTGAATAAATTTGTAATCTAAAGAATTAGCTTTTAGATAAAATAATTGCATATATTTTAAAGGCATGCGAAACACTAAGCAAATGTGTATATACCCTATATATGCATTTAGGGTATATGGTATATGAGTATAAGGAAATTTATGTGCCAGAAAAATGTATGCGTTGTTTTTTGTGGTGTGCACAAAATTTCAACAGCTGGCGGCACACAATTCAGTAATATGACAAATGCAATTTGTAGATACAAATCTAACACCTAAACACACGCACACACACTAAACACACACAGACACACACACACACACACACGTGAAGCGCGTCGCACTTTCGGTTGGCTGCCAAAATGTCATAACTTTCGCTTTCTTTGAGACGGCGCTGCCAAGTTGCGAGTCTCCAGTGTCGACCCTCCGAGGTTGCCAAGTTGTTGCACGCAATCAGCAGCAACAACAACAACAACAACAACAACAACTAAAATGTGTGTGTATTGGGACAAAGCGAACAAACCCAAGTAAAAAGTAAAAGTCATGCGACAAAACAAATTTTTGTCTTCTTTTTTTTGTAGTATTTTTTTTTTTGCAGTAAATTGCATGCGACATTTTTGTGTTATTTTTTGTTGTTGTTGTTGCGCTCTTTTGTGTCAGTTGAAGTCGTGACAAACGCGTCTGGAACGAATTTCGAGAGCCGACTTTATATATAGAGTGCATATATGTATATATATATATGCATGTGTATTAGGAGAAGTAGCTACAAATTTCAGCTCTTGTGGAGAGTAGTTCAATTTTGTCATCAAATATGTAACGCGTAGTAGGTGTTTATAAATATAATGTATATCAATTTGTTTAAGGTGAAACTAATAAAAAAAACTGTGCCAGATACAAGGGTTTATCTTTTTCATAGCGCATCTGTGCTTCTAAATTTTACTAGGCGACAGACAAAGGTGCGGCAGTCTGATCGACTTAATAAAAAATCGATAATCTATAATTTAGAACTAAGTCGTGAACAGGTACAAACAGGTTGCAATAGGACTAATCGATAGTAGATTAAGTTCTTGTATGAGAAACTTGTTTGCAAACCGAAAATATAAGGTATTTGCAAATAATATCCTGATCCTTTCATATTACGCACATTCTTATCAACATCTCCCTACTATGTCTTTTAACTCTATAGAAAGAATCACTTGAAAATTGAGTTTTTGAATGATAATTTGACAGATTCTTCTCTTTTCTCTTTCATCAATTTGTCTGTGCCTAAAAGGGTATTTAAACTTCGGCGTGATATTCTTCTAATCTAATTTCTCGCTCTTCTTCATAAATTTGTCTGTGCCTACAAGGGTATTTAATATTCGACCTGATCGATTTTACGCTTTTCTCTTTCTTTTGTGGGTGTTTAAGTGTGTGCTGCGAGTTGTTGTCTTTCGTAGGCGTCGTTGTATGCGTCACGCGTTTTTTGCTTCTGTCCTAAAGAAATGTTTGCTTTATAAGACAATTCTCCGGTTTTTTTTTGGTTTTTGTTATTGTTTATAATAAATTTTATATCAATTGTTTTTATAACGTTTGACATTTTGTGGCTTTTGTGGGCGACTTTTAAACAATAAAACAGTTTTTTTGCGCTTTAATGAAAGTCTTTCGGTTAAGTGTTGAATAATTTGATCAGTTGCAATATAATTCCAGGTCGATTGCAATTAAAGTGTTGTAAGTTGTCCTTAACAGGTTTTAATATGAATTGTCTTTATATAAAAGTAGCAATAATTATTTTTATGTGAATAATAATGATCTCATTTGCCTAGAAAAATATGAATTTATTGTGCTTGTATTTTAATGAGTCTTAAGTGTTGAATAATTTTAACAGATGTAGCGATTGCAATTTAAGTGTTGTGAGTTGCCATTAATATAGAAAAACGGGAATAAAATATATTTAAATGTGAGTCTTCTAAGTGTTGAATAATGTTATCAGATGTATCGATTGCGATAAAAGTGTTGTGAAGGGTTTTAAATATATATTAATATGAATTGTAATTATAAGAAAAGCAATATTTCTTCTTCTTAGAAAATATAAATATTTAATGCTAATATTTGAATGGAAGTCTTTAAAGTGTAGAAAAGTGTAATCAGAATTTATCAATTGCAATTAAAGTGTTGTGAATTGCCTTTAATATATTTTTAAAGAATTTATTTCATAAAAATATGAACAATAATGATCACATTTTTAAATCAATGTATACATTTATTATTTAAAAGATGTATCGATTACAATTAAAATGTTGTTAGTTGCCATTAACATAGTTTTGATATAAATTAAACTTGCAAAACAATTAAAGAGCTTTTTGAGAAAAGTAGTAGCTTTAATTTAAATATTTATTTAAATACCACAAAAAGTATTTAAAAATAAAATTTAAATAAATTTAAATCTAAATCAAATACGTGGGGAATATCCTTATTACGTATCCTTTGGAAAACTGCTGGCAAATTGAATACAGCGCATGTTAAGCGGGTTTGTGTCGCAGCCAGTTTTCTCAAATCCCTTAAACAAAAACCTTTTAACCTAAGCCACTATTGATGGCCCCAAAAACTCAAACACACACACAGATACACACAGATACACACAGATACACACACACACACACACACTGGAAAACTAAAACCTTTTATCAAAGATAAATAAAATGACTGCAGAACCAAACAAAAAAAAAAAAGAAGAAGGAAACGAACAAACAATTCAAACGAGTCGAGACCAGACAGCGCTTCGTTAGGGAATTTATTTTTGGGCGTTGCAGGCGACAAATGCAGCTGCAAAAGGGTTAAGCGATTGCCTATGCTCGACTAGCAGATACCCAGTAGCAAGTGCTAGAGTGTCAAATGAAAGACAGCCGCAGCAATAAAACGATTGAGACGCGGCAAAGCTTGAATGAGGGATACCCTGTAGAAGTTAGTAGTTAGTATTGATCGACTGAGTAATACCCTGTAAGATGTCGGAAGTCTTTGATCTGTCACACATTGAAGAACAGTCAGCTTTGCTCGACCAACACATTCCCTACATTCCCTACCTGCAAGCGAGTTAAATTTCACACTGCTCGACTAGCAGATACCCTGTACCAAGTTCCAAAGCAACTTATTAGATCCATGTGTGTGAGTGTACTAAAAGCCAAATAAAGCTGATGAACAAATTTAATGCTTTGACTGCATCAAAGATACCCTGCCGCATGCTCTAAAGTGTCGTATGAAAATATCTTAATATTGTGTAATTGCGCTGAGAGATGTGAAGATATAGATATATATAAATATCGAGTCTTGACACAATTTAAATTCTTCAATAACTGCTTTGAGTATGCACCAATTCCTCTGAAATTCTGAGCATAGCTAAGTTAAGAGTGATCCAACTTTTAGAGTTATATATGCACATTTTGTTGAATAAATAAATGCATTAATTTTATATAAAATTGCACAGTCCCCAAGCCGAATATTCCAGCTGCATTTTTTTATGGAAAGTACCAAACAAACTTGAATATATCAAAAGTTCAAGCGAAATTTATGACTGCAGCGTGGCCTAGCGCTATGACTAACTCTCTGCCCCGGTCTACAGGGTATAATCTGCTAAAAAAAAAAAACATATTCGTATGTGAGGCAACATATGCACATAAGCAAAAAAAAAAGAAAAAGAAAAGTGTTGCAAAGGCAGCAGCTGAGTGGAAAAACTGCCTTGTGCTCTGGCAATGGCTCTGGCTGTGGCTGTGGGTTGGCTGCAGCCGAAAGTAAAATAAATTAAAATATTTTTATCTACACTCGTGCACGTAGCATGCAACAACCCCCAGTGGCAGCAACAGCAGAGGTGGCAACACCAACACAGACACAGACACAGCTGTGGCAAAAAGTTTTTCCAAGCGTTCGCATTTCCGCCAGCCTGCCCCGCACCAGCCCGCCGCCTCACATGGCAAAAGTTTTCACCACCCAAACCCGAGTCCAACCCTCGCTTCAGTTGGCTGCAATTTGCAGCCCCCCCCCTCTCTCTCTCTCCACAGACAGCTCAGCTATAAAGTATGCTATAGTTTCTGGCGCTGCACTTGGCCAAATGGAAATATTATGAAATAATTGCAGCTACGTGGCACACAGGGTTGCATTTGCCAGCTAAACCGGTTACAGTCGCACTCTCCAACCTTCTCGCTCCCTCTCTCTCTCTCTCTCTCTCTCTCTTACTCTTTCTCTCTATCTCGCTCTCGCTGCGGCATATGTATTTATGTTGTCTGCTTTTTGGCGCATTGCACTAGGCGAATTGCCGCATGCGGCGCCCAATTCACATGCAAAAAGTGAAAGTTTCTGCTGCTCCTTTTTTGGCCTGTATGTGTGTGTGTGCGTGTGTGTGTGTGTGTGTACTGACTGTGTCTCTGCAGTTGTTTTTTTTTTTTTTTTTTTGGGGGTTGTGCAGTCAGCTGGCGCTGCCGCTGCAGGCCGAGGGTTGTTGTCTTTCATAATGATGACAAGCCGAAACGTTGATGCTGCCTCATCATCATCATCATCACCATCATCATCAGCAGCAGCATCAGCAGCATCATCATCATCGTGTTGTAGCTGATGACGTTGTGTGCAGGTCCAACCCTCATGCGTCTTCTGCAGCCACTGCCACATTTTCATTGATTTTTTGCTTTTGCGGGCGGCACATAAAAAAAAACTTTCAGGCAACACAAACTGCATTTTATGTGTGTGTGTGTGTGTGTGTGTGTGTGTGTGTGTGCGCCGCCTGCAGACAATGCGACAGACGTGTAGCTAGGGCGGCTTGCAGTGGGGGCGGGGCACAGCAACTAGCTAGCTGCCTGCATAGAAAATTCATTTAAAATTGTCAGCATGTCGGTTGTGTGTGTGTGTGTGTGTGTGTGTGTGTGTGTGTGTGTGTGTGTGTTGCCGTCTGGCAAGGAAATCACAGACGATAAGGAAATGAGTGAAAATTCATTTGGCCTGCGCCAGCTCCAACCATCTATACACACACACACCAACACACATACACACACACCCACACACACACATAGATAGAGAGGCGTTCCTACTACATAGTACTACGTTCTACTACTATTTACTACTCTGGGCCAAAATGACTTTGGCTTTGGCCCTGGTTTTCGCTTTGTCTTCGTGCCTGGGCCCATAATTTGCCTGCATTTTGCCTGTCGGGCAACTTGCACTTGAGCAATTTATCGCATTTATTGCACATAGACGACACTCCAGAGGGGGGGGCGGTGGAGGGGGGCGGGGTTTGCAGCCCGTTCTATGTTGGGGGGTTTTTTTTCTTTTTTGATTTTTTGCGCTTGACGTATTTTTCATTAGAATTTTGTGTGGCATCCTGCGGCAGTTTTGTCTAGTTAATTTGTGTGATTTGCTGCATTGCCTGGCCATGGGACAGGGGGCAGCGCGGGGGTGAGGGGGGAGGGGGGGGTGAAGCAGTGTCAATTCCTATAACCCCGTCAAGTGGGCGTTGCCCAAGTTTAGCCATGAATATTTTTGTAGCATATGTATTTTGGCATTGGTCAATCGCAATTGCATTGCTTTGAGCTGGGTTTTGTTCTTCTTTTTATTTTTTTGGGCCCATGGGGAAAATGGCAATGAATTGATAGCGCTTAGATTTGAGTTGCCTAGAATTGGGCTGAGCACAAGAGATGCCAGGCAAAATAAGAGTATAGTAAAGCCTTCCTTTTGTGATTAAATATTGTATGATTGCACTCGACTATCAATCAATCTTTAAGCTGATCCATTCGATTTTAAATTTTACTCCTTCTGTTTCTCACTCTTTTTTCTTCTCTCTCTCTCTCTCCTTCTCAGTTACATTCCTTCTCTCTCTTAGTCGCATTTCTTCACTCTTTCTCTCTCTCTGTCTCTCCCTCTCTCTCTCTCTTTTAGTCACACGGCAGCAAAAAGTGAAATGTGCAAAATATGCATAAAGAATGCAGCAACACAAAAGAGAAAGAAAAAACCAACGCTTGATGCCATAAGTAAAGTGGAAAACGAGTGGAAACTGGCCAAAACACTCTCTTTTAGTCACATGCCTTCTCTCTCTCTCTCTTTCTCAGTCACATGCCTTCTCTCTCTCTCTCTTTCTTAGTCACATTTATTTTCTCCCCCTCATACTCTCTCTCTCTCTCTGCATATCAAATTTTTCTTCTCTGTCTTTCACTCACATTCCTCTCTCTCTCATTCTCTCTCTCTCTCGTTCTCTCTATCTCTCTCTCTCTCTCTCTCTCTCTCTCTCTCTCTCTGTCTCCCTCTCTGCCTGTCTATCTATTTCATTCTCAGAAACATTCCTTTTCAATCTCTGTCCCCCCATCTCTCTGTCTCACTCACTTTCCTTCTCGTTCTCTTACTCACATTCCTCCTCCATCTTCCTCTCTCTCTCTCTCTCCCTCTTTGTATATTCCCCGACAACATAAGGTCTCCTCTCACAAGAGCACAAATTAATTTTTACAAAATTTTCCTTATATCTTATATCTTTTGCTTTCACAAGCTGCGCTTGTTGCATTAGAATTTCCATATACATCACATCCTTAAAGCTTTAAAGTCGTAGGCAGCTTGTCTTGCTGTCTAACGAATGTTTCTACTAAAGAGCGTAACTTTCTTCCGTTCTGGCTTGTGCTGCATCCTTAAACGTTACAATTGCGCGTCGTATCGCAATGTTTAGGGATATCGCACGAAGAAGAGCTGCAGAAAGTGCTTTAAATTCAAGCATTTGTGACATTTTTCTTTTCTGTTTACTGCGCGTTAGGACAGAAATAGAAAAACTGACACATGCAGTTCCATTTCCGCTTGATAACAAATTTTCTTTTCGTGCTCACAAAAGTGCAATTTCTGTTGGCGCTGGGAATTAAAATGGCTGCAGCTGGGGGAGAGGGGCGGCTTTTGGGGTGGAGAGCTCCCTTCAATAAATTGAAACGGCAAATAAATCCCCCAATGCATTGATGATTTATTTATGCTGCAAAAGCAGTCAGCGGCTGCAGAGAAAACAAAACTGAAACTAAAACAAAAAATCCGAATGGCAAAATTTTCTGCATTGCACTTTATCGTAAAATTTATTTATCAAAAACTTTTTTGTTCGCCGACGCAGCCAAAACAAACAGAAAAGCCAGCAAAAAAAAATATAGAAGGGAAAGGAACTAGCCAAAGTATTAATGGAATATTGCCGAAAATTCTGCAGAAAAGCGCATGCAAACAAAAACACAACGAGCACACACACGCACACACACACACACGGGTGCACACTCACACACACACACACTCAAATTACAAAAGCAAACAAAAAGCGGCGCTTAAAAGCCAGACACAAATTTCAGAGGAACTGCCGCAAAAATATATGTATATAACACAAGAGGAGAAGGGCCTGCATTGGCAGGCCGAAGCTTAAATACCCTTTAATTAATATGGCTTATAGATATGCGGATACGTGAGGAGAAGAGTGAATTTCTATCTGGAAAATACTAAAGAGTTTTCCGTACAAAAACCCAATTATCAACCAATTCTTCCCATAGAGACATGATATGGATAGCCCGATTTTGATAGGAATTGTGATTTGTAAAAAATAAATGCCGAGTTTAGTCAAGATATCTTGGACAACAACAAAAGCGTTGTTTATTTTGTCCAACAATTCTACCCGAATAAATTTATTATATAGAAATCTGATGTTAATAATATTTTTACTCTCCACTAGAGATATTTTGAAATTAAAATTATATTAAAACTGGTCAAAGCCAAGTTTGGAAAAACACAAACGTTTTCATGCATAAACTTTATTTTGCGATGCATCTTTTCTACGAGAGCTTGAAGTTACAGTAGTCCGATTCCCATATATCTTTATGGAATCGTAGACGTCTCTTCTGTGCGTTACACGATTTATATGAAAATTGTCATACCCTCTTAACTACAATACCCTAACGAAATGCTATTTTATGCTGTTGCTGCAGTTTGCGGACTTTGCTTGGAGCTGGAGCTGGGCGAGAGAGACTGCAGCAGTGCAGGAGGCGTGGCACTGCAGCAATCTCTGGCCACGCCCCATTTTGTGGAGGAAATGAACTTTTAGGCGACACAAGCAAAAACAAAAAAAAGAAAGAAACAAAGAAAAAACACAAAATGGAGGCAAATATCGAAATTATATTAGCCAACAGCAGAGCGGAAATGAAAATGGACGCACGAGAAGCAGGCGAAAAAAACACGGCAGCAAAAAGTGAAATGTGCAAAATATGCATAAAGAATGCAGCAACACAAAAGAGAAAGAAAAAACCAACGCTTGATGCCATAAGTAAAGTGGAAAACGAGTGGAAACTGGCCAAAACACAAATGCAACGAGAGACTAACTAAAAAGTGGTTCAAACAGAAATCTGTATACACTAGGAAAATCTGAAATATCAGGCTGACGATTTTTTGAGGTAAATTAACAGGATTCAAGCTCAGAAAGTTTATTTTTGTTTATGTATGTATATATATTTATGGAATTACGAGACAAATTGTTGCTCTATAAACCTACATCTGCTTGTAAAGTCCTTAATTTGTAAAGTCCGAGAATAGGAGCTTAAACTTAAGGAACAAATAAAAAAGTTCTCAAAGCTTTCAAATTGGACAGAAAATAAATAAAACTAAATTAAATCTTTATTTAGCTGGCACGAGCAAAGTTTCTAAATAGTTTTCCAACTAAACAAAAATTTGCTAAGAAATAGGAAACATTCTAAGAAATTGTTTTAGAGCTGAACAACTTTATTACTCAGATAGAAAAAATCTTAAAAAAAAATACTTTTGCAACTGAACTTATCTCACTTAAGACGGAAATGTGAATATTATATTCGATGTGTTCTGCTCTATCAAAAAAAAATATCTAGAAACATAAAATTCTATTGTAGATTTCGCATAGAAGAGTTTGAACTCCAAATGTTGTAAAATATTCTTATTGAAAAACCAAAGCTTTTTAAAAACTAAAAAAATTAACAAATAATAAATAAATTCAATGTAATTTTAAATAATTATTCAATTGCACAACCTAATCACTTAGGATGAAGAATATGAATATAAAATCGTGACTATTCATTTAATAATTTCTATATATTTAAAGGGTATATCGGATATACCAAAAACATATTTAAGAACTAATTTCTTTTGTAGAAATGGAAAAACAGAGTTGAAACTCCTGATTAGCTTAAAAAAAGTCTGGTTAAGAATTCAGATCTTTTCTTAAAACTTAAGAATTGACAACAAAATGAAAAAGAAATTTTAAGAAATACTATTTGAACTGAAAAACTTTATTACTTTCAATTAAAAATATCAATATCAAATTCTCACTTGTCTGATCAGGAGGGAATATGTATATACATATATAAGTATTTATAGGGTATACGTGTTGTGTGCTTGCCTTCAGGTGGTTATGCAAAAATGCGCATATGTAAAAAGCTGCTGTTGCTGTTGGTTGCATGATCGGGAGGGGGGCGGTTGGGCGCATCTGGGGGCAGGCAGGCCGGGTGGCCGGGTGGCGCAGGACATGCAATAAAACGCCAGCCGAATGGGTTAGCTTTGGTTGGGCGTTTCTCCATTTTGGCTGGCAGAGTTATGCGGGCGCCGGCTGCGACTGCGACTGCGACTGAGGCTGCGACTGAGGCTGTGGCTGCCACTCGACTCGTGTCTAAATTAAACTTCATCATTGGCAACACAACGAAAAACGGAGGCAAGCAAACAAAGCGCAACGCAGCGGGGCGTGGCTGCCTCAATGGGCGTTTGGGCTGGTTGCTTTTTTACGTAAAAATTGCATAAACCTTGCTGTTGTTGTTGTTGCTGTTGTTGTTGTTCGCTTTTTTGCCAGCTGCAGAAATTGGCATTTTTTTCGTAACAACAAGCGGGCAAAAAGGACAGCAAAGAAATCAGAAATTATTGTAGATTGCAGGCAGGCGCGGCAAAGGGCGCCCGGACAATGTCTGACCAGCATGCAAGCGGCCAGGACTTTCCAACCCGAGTCCTGGCATGCAGAAAAAAACGGGGCAAAAAACGGGGTAGGGGGCGGGGTGCGGGACAACAGGAGAGTAGAAGCAGCAAGTGAAGTGCATAAATGGATTTTATAACGTCCAATGCTAAAGTAAATTTATGCTTTTTAATGCAATTGCAGGACGAACCAGACCGTAAGTGGGCAGCAGTGGGCGTGGCCCGCTTGCCTCGGGCTGCCACGCTTCGTTGACCGGCAGTGGAGGGGAGGTGGATGGGGGGTGTCTTGAAGGGTTAAAGGGAGCCCCAATGCAGTCTGCAGTTGCCGCTGGCGGGCAGACAAAGTGACATTTGTCGTTAATTGCAAAATTTATTTCCAGAAATCGGGCAAGCAGCAACATGGCAAATGCCTTTTGGCCACAGCCACAGCAAAATTCGAATACAAGAAAATACACAGTTTTTCCGAAATGAAAAAAAAACAACAACAGCGACTTACGTGCAGTTGGACGGCCTAATTAGCTGGCACACAAAGCGACTGCTTACCTGGAAAAATAGCCAAAGAAATATGGGAAAAATTGCATTAATTAATTTTCGCAAAAAAAAAAAAACAATATTTATAAAGAGCATTTGGCAATACAAGGCTGTAAAAGTAGCACAAAATGTTGGCATAATGCAAAAAATGATTAATAATTGCATATAAAGGAAAAAATTAAGTAAAGACGAAATAAATTAAGTTTTTAATCAAACCTTATTGAGAAACGAATGGTTTTTATTAAAAGAAAATTTAATCTAACTTTATTTAAGATTTCTTATCGAATGTTTTTTTTTTATAAAAATATAATATAGCTTTATTTAATATTTAGTTTTCGGTTTTCTTTTTTATTAAATAAATATAATCAAACATTATTTAAGTTCTTTTTGAAATGTTTTTTATTTAAATAAATACAATTCAATATAAAAAAATATATATAGTCCACATTTAAGATTTTTTATTGAATGGTTTTTACTTAAATAAATAATCAATCTTTTTTTAAGATTTCTTTTTAAAATAGTTTGTAGTTTTATATGCCAATATCTAAAATATAGGCTCCGTTTCTTAGTCTGGGACATATGAAATACATATAATATAAATACATGCTTAAGAAGTACAATAAAAGAAAATAAAAGTTAGAGTCAGGAATATCGTTTTAGGAGATACCCTTTTATTTACAATCTCGACTGTATTTCGAAGTGTGAGCATTCATGAGATATATTCTTATAGAATATTACGATGTCCGGGTCTTCGGTTCTTTGCATGATATATCTTCAAAGACCCTTGATTTACAGACAGTTTGGTGTGGCCCAAACGCAACCAGCCAAAACGTGAATAGGGCTCGAGTCGTGGAGTCAAAAGTGCAGTTAACGCATCTTTGCCAAGACCACCCCCCCCCACCCTCCCCCCACAAGCAGAGCCCTAGCCATGGCCCATTCAGTTTGGGCCACTTTGCGCTCTGTTGACTCAAAAGTCGCAGCTCAAGTTGGCTGCTTCCTACGCTTCGTTGCCTAATTTTGTTTCTAAGTCACACTTGCTTCTATCAGAGGGGCAAAGGTGGAGAGGGGGGGGGGGTTCAGTAGTACCTGTAGCAATGCATTTCTATTGTTGGGGAAGGGTCGGGGGGGAATTTGGGTCTTACAAAATCGGTTCGTCAGTTGCCGCCTAATTTATGCATTTTTCTCAGGCCCGCGGCTTGCGTTATGCGTGGGTGGCTTTGCCCCTCCCCCCCTCCCCTCCCCTTCCCTGCTGCAAGGTGTTTTCATTTACACTGCGCTGATCAGCGATAAAGAAATGTGAGTCCAACTATTTAAAGTCAGAATCCAACTTTTATCCAATTTGAATTAATTCAACTGCAGTTCTGATTGGACTCGTTGCGCAGTGTGAAGACGCACATAAAACAAGTACAGCAAGAACTACACTAGACTGCACTCACGTGCATTTTATGGCCCTGATTTACACAACCAGTTCAAAAGTAGAAGAGCCGAAAGAGAGAGGGAGATAGGGAGAGAGAGAGAGAGAGAGAGGGAGAGAGGGCGGGAAAAACACGTCTGCAATCTTGGTAACCATGAAATTGAATTGCGACTTTGAAGTGCACTCAACGTCGAACCGCGTCGCACTCGATGGAGTCAGGCCTGGGGGCTGGCGCGGGGGGGACCAGGGAGGGCAAGGGTTAACTGCACACATGGCTGCGCGGCTGATAGACAGCGGGCCCCACAAACAGGGGCAATTGCCGCTGCTGCTGCTGCTGCTGCTGTTGGCCACCTAGTTACCCAGTCTAATTACCAAATGCAGCCAGGGCAACGGCGGCTTTGAGGTTGCAGCAAGTGCAGGGGCAGGGAGGCGGGGGGGCAGGGCCGCTGGCCAGGGGGGCAGAGTTCATTAGAGACGCAGCGAAAATGTAAAGAAACATAGACAAAAAAACACAGTTGTCCAAAATCAAGTTTTTCTTTTATTGCGCTGCGTTTTAAGCGGAAAACAAGTGCAAAGGGTTTTTCGAATGTCAAAAGAAGAAGAAGAAGAAGGAAAAACTCATGATATTATACGAGCTATTACGGCGATCTAATAAGGGAATACAATTAATGTTAAATATAGGGTATGTTTTATATAAAAAAGGAAGTTCAATGAAGAAGATTTAGTTAGCCATCGGTAATCGGAAACAGATCAGTATTCAGAAGATTTCTGCAGTTAGGAACTGGGTTGAATTACAAGAGGAAGATGATTTAGATGATATATGGGAAGATTTTCAGAACAGTAATCAGAAGAATAATATAAATGTATAGAATGTGAATCAGAGGGATTAGTTTATATATTATACATTCTAATTCAGAGAACCTTCTTTTTATTTAAAAAACCTTACTTAAATATCATGCGATTTTAAAAAAAGCTTTAGAATTGCTTTCTGTAAATAGTTTTAAGTAATTTTCAGATAAAATTAGTTAGCGAGACGTTTTAGGGTAAGGTTCAGTGTAAGAGACAGCAAAGAAGTTAAAGATATAAATCCGAGATATGTTATAAGAAAATTTGAGTTAAATATTGTAAAATAAGAACGGATCAAGAAAAGAGCGTCCAGGATAATAAAACAGTTAAAAGTTTAATAGTTAAATATACTAGTTAATCAGTTTGCATAGATTTAGCCAGCAGGGATTTCCCATTTCGAGAGTTTTTACACCCAACAATTGTTGAGCTGATTAAGTTACTTGTTTCCCATCAAAGAAGAGTATTCGATGTGTGTGCGTGTGTGTGTGCGGCTGAATACACGCGCAACGAAGCCAGCAATAAGCGCAGCAACCCCCCCCCCCCTCACTCATTCTCTTTCCTGCGCTGCTTAACGGTAAATGCTGCATATGTGCGCCGCTTGCGTGTTTTTCGGAACCCCTCTTTCGTGCTGCCACCCCCCCCCCCCGCTCCGCCCCGCTCCCCCGCACCAACTCTCTAACACACTCGCTCACTCTCTTTCGGCTACTCTTTGTTTTAACGGAAGCTGTTGCTGTTGTTTTTATGCTTTTTAATTTCCTTAACAATTTCTTTGTGCTTTTTGTGTTTCCACTTCTGTTCGCATAACTGCGACGAGTGCACTCCAAACGTCTTTGCTTCACTTGCCTCCCAGGGCCGAGCGCAGAGGAAGAAGCATGTGAAAGGCGTAGCCAAAAAAACAAACAAAAACAAGAAGAACACGAAATCAAACGGAAAATGAATATGTATATCAAGAATCTCATGTGACACACACAAAGCCTTCAAGTGCTGACGCCGGGCGCTAGAAGATTGCGGCAATTTACAAGCAACCGGCAAGAAGAAGAGCCAAAAGAACTCCATGTTCATATTGGAGTGTGTGTGTGTGTGTGTGTGTGTGTGTGTGTTTAACATGCGTATATTATACTTGACTTAATTAGCCGTTATTAAAAACAAATTGAGAGAAAGAACACGAAAAGTAAACAATGCGAAGGGGTTCGAAACAATTAAATAATCATTTTTCTTCCGTTCGAACAGATTTCTTTGACATGAACTTGCAGCAGTGGGAGGGGGATATGATATATGTAAGCTAATCAGATACATATATGTACATATGCATGTATGCAGCTGAAGAGCTCATTTTGAATGCGTATAAATATATAACTTAATATATATGTATGTATATATATGCATTTGTGTATTTTAAATATATACATATTTTTATGCTTGTTTCTGGGCATCTGCTTAATTTGTATTTGTCAGTTTTTAATAATATTGCGTCATGAGCAAATCGAAAACGCAATGTTTCATTTTTCCAAGTAATACGCATATAAACATGTACTTATGTATATATAAACATGTATATGCAGGTACTTAAGTGACTGCAAAATATTAATGTTTTTCTCAGTATTTGGTTTTAATAAAAACCTTAAAAATCTTGCCTATGCTAATCGAAAATGATTCAGTACAGTAAAACTATTTGGTTTTAATTTAATTTAAATTAACACCGATTTTTATTGGGCTGCGTCCAATTGCAGTGTGCTTCAATTGATTATAATATCGAAATACCCTATAATATTCCTACTATAGCATCTTAACTCATTAAGAAAGCTGCTTTAAGATAATCAAACATGATTTAGCCAATTTCTTGGCTACACTTTATAACTTTTATCTGAGGCCAATTTGATTGCCCAATTATTAACTGTAATATGTAAACATACATATTTCCCTGCCCCTTCCTAGCACATTTATCGCTTGCTCCACTTTCCCCACACTCTTGACCTATCTGCATCCAAAACGAATGAGAACTCAGCTGCGAATGATGGGCTCTTGCGATCTGATCAGTTGCCGCCTGCGGATCAGCATTTGGCTGCAAAAGCTTTGCAGCTCATGTGCGTGCTGAAAGCTCATAAAAAAGTGCGTGTGCGCGCGCGAGAGAGAGAGAGAGCGTGCACGAGAGCGCGCTTTTGCACTTGCAGAGAGCGGCAAAAACTATTTGGGCCTATGGAATGCCTTTGAATGTAGTTGTTGTTTTTTTTTTTTTGGCACTGACTGGCAAAGCGACGCAGCCATTTTTAGATTTCTTGAGCGCTAGTTTTTGTTGCTGCTGCTGCTGTTCTTGTTGTTGTTGTTGTTGTCGCATTGTTGTTGTGTTTGCAGTTGAGCTTTTTTTAGTGTTGCTTCTGTTGTTGTTGTTGGCGTGTATATGTATTTATTGCGCGTGAATGTCATTTACAAAGCAGGAAAAGCTTTGCGCTGCAAAGCGTTGCGCGTGTGCCTGTGTGCGCGCGTGTGTGTGTGTGTGCGTCTACGCACATTTTCAATTATGTTGTGCGAGCTCAAGGTTTTTTTTCTATCGCTGCTGTAGTTTTATATATTTTTTGAACATTTTTTTTTTGTTGCTGTGCAGGCGTTGGCGATAGAGCGTAGCGGCTTTTGCTTGCCCTTCCCCACCCCTCCGCTGACCATTACTTACGGCCAATTTTAATTGTAGGCCGTAATAATTTAGATGCGACGCTGACACAATCTACAAATAACCGAAAATAAATGCGTCAAATATTTTTGCGCTGCGTTTGTGACTTATTTTTATTAAAAAATTTGTATTTATGTACTTTTTTATTTACTTTACATAGAGGGTATATACATATATACACATACATATGTATTTTAATAGAAATGTTATTTATTTGCTGCGCCCTTCTCAATGTGTGCGTGTGTGTATGTGATCTCAAGTTCCAAGTATTCCATGTACAATATGTATTATCAGCGCGCTTTTGTGTTGTAATTGCCACAAATTAAACAATTTTAGATTATTTTTTATTGAAAAATAGCATTGCTTATTGTACAGAAAATTTTGAGGTTAGTTTTTATATGAATTTCAACAGAAAATGCATTTTTAGGTTATGTTCATTTAAGGAAAGGCTTACCTTTAGCTATGTTTCTCTCTTTCTCTCTCTCGCTCTATTCACTTCATTTCTGATTCATTTCCTTTGCATGTTTCAGCATTTCTCAAACTAACACCCCGGCATATCATACACTAATTTATGCGCTATTTTATGGCCATGTTTCATGGCCTATAAAAACAAAAAACGCGACACTCGTTAAATTAGGATTAGTACTGCAAAACTATATCATTAGTTTTATTTTCTCGGCGAATAAAAAAAAAGAGGAGAAAAAAAATGAAACTTGCATGTGCTTGGGCCCATTAAAAATGCGAAATCTACGCTTTTATGTGGTGCTAATTAAGCTTATCAAAACGCAAGACAAATTCATTATGAAAACCAACAAAAAGCAGAAAAAAAAATGTGAAAATAAATATTTTTATTTAATATTATTCCAACTACAGTGAAAACCTGTCAGTGTCGCTCATTGTATGTATTTGTTTTTCTCCATTGCTGTTTGTGGCACTTAAATATGTTGCTGGCCAGCTGAGTTGGCCAAATGGCTAGGCCTAAACCCACATACGGCCCAACATGATGGTTGCTATCTGCACACTCAGTGTAGGTGTGTGCGTCTGTGCGTGTGCAAGAGAGCATACAGCTATTGCGTGTGTGTGTGTGTGTATATGTGTGTATACATATGCATGTGATATGTACACACTGTTTCTCAGATATGGCGGAGCCTATGTGCAATGCTTTGGCAAACTATTCGTTCGCTTTTATTCCCCAGCTGCTAATTGCCAGTTGCCTTTTGCTCCAATTCGCAAAACCACACACACACACACAAACGTACACAAACAAACGCACTCACTCACTCGCTCGCTCGCACGCACACAAAATGTGCACTACACCTAACACGCTCGCACGCATTGCCAAATGGGCTGGCAAAACTTTTGCATGCAGTCAATACATAGTAGAGTTAGGCAGCGTAGAGTAAGTGTGGAGTAGAGTTGTGTAGCGTACGGCAGTGTAGAGTAGGCAAAGCGTCCGCTATGTGGGTGTGTGCCATGTGCTGCCTGCCCATGTATGGGTGAGTGTGCTCGTCGCAAATAGAAAACGCATTCCATGGGCGTCGTTAGTTAGTTGCGCTTCGGGTCTCGCACATATGACATTTAAGCGGTCGACGCCTGTGTGCTGGCTGCCATTTTGTGAGTGCGAGCGAGGTGTTGTCTACAAGCATGCAGTTATATGTATATGCTGTTTCACATGCACGCTTGTGTAGAGTGTCGATTAATTATTCAGCATTTGTTTACAGTGCTAAGCAAATTTATGAGCCACTTAGAAGAATTGCTGCGCACAGAACTTAAGCTCTAAACAACAAGAATCTCCCATTACAACGGCAATAATAACAGTGTTGAGCTTTGCGTATAATTGAAAGTGCATACGCAGGCCAATTACAGCGCTGCGTGAGAGAGAGAGAGAGGGTGGGAGATGGAGGGAGAGTGCCTCCCATTCTTGCGCTGTGTCAACAGCTAAACAACTGTAATAACAACTGAGCGGCGGCTTAAGCTATTGACGGGTTTTGTGTGGAATCGCTTTTCTTGGTAGCCGACACATTAAAATTCAAGCGACTGCAGTGTCAGGTCATAAAATGCAACAATTATTAAAGCAGCAGCAGGCAGAGCAGAAGAAGCAGCAGCAGAACACGAAGCAGCTCTAATGAGTGCAGTCGGACAGCGAGCGGGGGTGGGGGAGCAGCACACACAATTGCATAGGCGCAGCAACTGCGACGCACTTTGCGCAACTGCCGACGACGACAACAACCACAGCAACAGCAACAGCAACAACAATGTTGCGTTGCATTGCGTCAGTCCAAAGCCGCGCAGTCTGCGACGCGCAGCGCGTGCGAGCGAGACAGACTGTGACATGGTGGTTGGGGTAAGGAGCTTTGAGTATTCTAGGAAACTGAACGATTGCGCAACGTGCGTGAAAGAGCAGGCACGTCACGAAGGTTGTAGAGGCCAGAAACTAAAACGCACTTCCGACAAGTGAAAATGCAGCAAAACAGAACAGCAACAAAAATATAAAGACAACAAAAAAAAAACAGTAAAAACGAAGCACACGTAAAACAAAGGTTGAAAAAGTAACCAAATTGTTGTTGCATTTAATTAAATGCGGAAGACCCTCGACAGCAACAACAATCACAGGGCAAAAAGCAACTACATTTAAGCGCACGCATCAAGCAGCAATAGAGCGAGCGCTAGTGCGAGCGAGAGAGAGAGAGAGAGCGCGAGTGCGAGCGAGAGGCAGATAGGCAGCAAAGTACACACAACGCACAAAATTTGGAACGCGCTGCGCTTAAAGTAGGTCAAAGTGGCAGCGACGCTGGCAGCGACGGCGTCAATGCCGCGAGGGGGTTGCGTGTCAGCAGCAGCAGCAGCGGCGGCAGCGCGCAGCGACAGCAACTGCGACGCAGCAGCAGCACAAGAAAAGTTTAATTTATGCAAAGAAGAAAAAATATTATGCGTTGCGTATGTGTGCTTGTGTGTGTGTGTGTGTGTGTGTGTGTAACTTTTGCTTTTCTTCAGTTTACGCCTAATTGTTATTAATATGCAACGTTGACGCTCATAAATCATATTCAAAAGTGCGTAGAAAAAAACAACAACAACAACAAAAACTCATTTTTCAAGTTGCTTCTTTTATTTGTTTGTTGTTTTTTGCTTTGCATAAATTATAATTATAAGTAATTATATTTAAAATTACATGCGTTGTGCGTCTGCAAAATGTTTGCAAATGTTTGCGACGCGGCGCAGGAAAAAAAAACAAACTTTCCAAAAATTGTAACTGCATGTGACAATATTTCTTCAGCCTCAGTGAGAGTGGGCTTAGAGGGGGGGGGGGGGGGGGGTAAGTAAACTAAGGGCTAGGGAGTGGCAATGCTGTGTAGTTGTATGGGTGAAAATGCGCTGCGTAATTAGCATAAATATTGAATGGAATTTGTTGAGGTTAGTTGGAAGTCAGTGTTGCACAAGTTTTATGACTATTTGCAGTGTTGGTTAGTTAACTGAGGGTGAGTGTTTATGCACTTGATTAGCATAAATATTGAATGGAATTGGTTAAGTTTGGACTAAACTCAGTGCTGCACAAGGTTTATGACTGTTTGCAGTGTTGGACAGTTAGTTAAGAGCGCTTATGCAGATTATTAACATAAACATGGAATGTAATTGATTGAGTTTCTGGTTGAAGTCAGTGCTGCACAAGTTCTGTGTTCGTTTGTAGTGTTGGACAGTTAATTGGCGTGAGTGTTGGTGCACATAAATAACGTAAATTTTGAATGGAATTTGTTGAGGAGGTTGCAGTCCGTGCTGCACATGTTTTATGATTATTTGCAGTGTTGGTAAGTCAGCTGAGAGTCAGTGTTTATTCAGACAACTAACCTCAATATGGACTGTAATTGTTTGAGTTTTGGCTGAGGCCAGTGTTGCATAAGTTTTCTGTTTCTTGGTAGTGTTGGTTAAAACAAATATTGAATATAATTTTTTGATTTTGGGTTCAGGTCAGTGTTGCACAAGTTTTGTGTACGTTTGGAGAAGCAAATTTTGCTAACAATTTTGTAATTATTCTGACTTAATTTACTTCTAATTTATTTTTAAATTTGTATTCATTTGATTGTCAAACTCACCTTTAAATCCAATTGCAAATTTTCGCGTTAATCCAAAAATGCCTTAATTTTTAATCGTACAAAATGTTTACAAATTTTGTTTGTTTTTTCTTTTGTTGTAATAAATTTAAATTACAATTTGTTGTAATTTATACGCACTGCACTTCACTTATGTCAAAAGTTATTTAATTGAATATTCTGAATTTCGGTTTACTATCAAAAATGTTTACCAAATAGTTTGCTTAGCTACTTTTAAGCAATTTTTATTTATATATATTTATGCATATATATTTTAATTTTTATTTCATAAATTGTTGTTTTGTTTTTTTTTCTGTTTTTTTTTCTCTCTATAATTTGTTTTTTTTTTTTGTGTTTTATCGAAACGAAATTTTTATGCAAACTAACACACACGTTCTGCTGCTGCTTGTTGTTGTTGTAGATGTTGTTGTTGTAGATGTTTTTGTTGTAGTTGTTGTTGTTGTAGTTGTTGTTGTTGCTGTTGTTGCTGCTGTGTTGCTGTGTTTAGTATTGCGTTTTGTCCGAACCAATAATTTTGAAGAGTTTTCCAATTTAGTTGTTGGCTTAAATTTTTGCGGTTTTTCCTTGTTTTTCTTTAGCTGATTTTTGCCTTTGTTGTTGTTGCTTTACGGTTTAGTTTAAATGTTACATTTAATTTGTTTTATTTCTTGATTTCAGTTAAGTGTGTTTTTTTTTTGATTTATTAAAATTTTTCAATTAGCCAAATAATTTTTGTTTGGTTTTTTTTTTTTTAGTTTTCTTTTGCACGCAGCTTGCCAAAAAAGTTTTTACGTTTCTATTCTTTTACTTTTGAAATTTTAGCCCAAAATTATTTTTGCCAATTTGAATTTTTGCGTTTCTTTTGCATTTAGCCAAAGTTTCTTTCAGTTCATTTTTGTTTCAATTCATTTGCTTTGTTGTAAAAATTAGTTTAATTCAATTCTTAGTTTTGTGTTTTTTTATTTAGTTTGTTAAATGTTCAAAAATTGCTGTTGCAATTGCATTTTGTGGCATGCGTCGCTTTTGCTGTCGCCTGTTGTCGGTTTTGTTGTCGTGATTAGTTTTTTGAGACATTTTCACAGCGACATTTGGGGCCTGAAAATAAACAAGAAAGCGAAAATATATAAATTTATGCTCTCAAATCTTATATTATTAAAGGTCAGTTATTATATTAGAATTATTTGTTATATTTTTATTCAGTTCGTGCCTTCTTTTGTTTTTTAAATGTCTTTATCTCAGGACCTTTTCGATCTAGACCTGAAAAATTTGGGATGTGAAGGGGTCAATACCTCGCCCAAGACAAAAAAGTTTCAAATTGGGAATATCTACACACAAGCTCACGAAAATCGAAATGAGCGAAAGTTCCATTCTTGACAGTTTCGTCCATATCAAGTACAGACAGATTATTATGCTATTCATATGACATGTCTTTATATGTATATGATTATTTCCCTCTGCTCCCTGCCTGACTCGTTTTATTTCTTGCTTTGCTTTTTTTCGAAATAATTTCATTCATGAGCAAAATAATGTCAAAATCGACGTCTTATCTGTTTCGAACATGTTTTGTGAGTTCTTTAAATTAAACCCTGGAATCTAAAGCATTGCATTCCGATTTTTGGCTCTGGCAAATGTTTCGTTTTTAATCTAGCTTTCAATTCTTGTTGTTGTTGTGAAATACCCTACAGACAGCGAGCGAGGGGCACTTACACATGTGCTTTTCTTCAGGAAATTGTCAAAGCTTATCAATGCTGGGCTGCAATTGACTCCAAATTTGTGAGATTTAACTGGTTTGGGTTAAGCTTGGGCTTTGGTTCGAAGCGACTCGCAGCTGCTCAGTTACTGGCCAGATAATTCAGCTCTATTCTAAGCCAAATTCTAAACTCTATTTTAGTCTCGAATATTCTCTGAGTTTTGACTTTGAACTACTTTGGAACTGGCTTAATGATATGGTATTATTTTGGATTTTTATTTTGTATATAGAACTTCATAGTTTATATTTTAAACATTTTTTTTACTGCATCATTTTATAATCTTTGAACTATTGCATTAAATGTATCATATTATGCAAGGTATATATATTATTATTATTACAGTGCTCGCTCGCAATTAGACAACAAAATAATAAGCATAATATATGGCTTTCTTAAGACTTTGAATTTTAGATTATAAAGATTAAAATCATTATAATTATATAATTCTAATATAATTAATGAGTTACAATCATTATTGTGATATAATTGTTGAAGCTAATTTCTTATTTATTGTTGGAATAGATATATAGTAAATTATATAATAATGTATAATATGTATATATATATAATAATGTATAATATGTATATATATATATATAATAGTATATAAATAGCATAATAATAAACAATATGCTGTTGAATATAAAATTCAAAATAATATATATTATATATTTTGAATATAACATTCAAAATAATATCTATTATATATTATTATTTTGAATTTTATATTGAACAGCATACTATTTATTTGTATAATATTATTATTATAGTATTATATTAGTATATAGTATTATAATCTTTTATATATATTTTTGCTTTATTTTATCAATATTTATTCCTATCATTATATTCATTATTATTTTTGCAATCATTTCATAAGATTTTATTAAGTTTCTGACTGTAAAAAGTCTTAAAAATAAGAGCAAAAATTTAAAAATATTTATTCAACTTTTTTTTAAAGAAGTAATAACAATATTTAAAAATTTTATAACAATAAATATTATATTATATTATTATTATATTTCTTTAAATATGTCCAAAATTTCCCATTTAGCTCTTTGCATTTTTTTTTTTTATCAAACAAGTGTCTGCCCTGGCTATAGCCGATCTTTGTCACGAGTAACTACTGTATATAGGTATATATATTCATATATATATATACATATATGCCGTTATAAGCCCTTCACAATCTTTATGCATTTTCCGTGTTGCAGTCACACGCACACACACACGCACACACACGTGTCGCAAAAAGGGTTCGAATTTGGTTTTGAGTTCGGCTTTTTTTTGGTTTGTTCGAAAATCTTTGCATGGGATTTGCCCTGCTGTGGGGCGGAGCGGGCAGGGTGGTTTATTGTTTGTTGTTGTAGCTGTTGTTGTTGTAGATGTTGTAGTTGTTGTTGTAGTTATTATTGTTGTTGTTGCGGGCATTGTCTTCGCTTGATTAAAAATGCACAAGTTTCCAGTTTTAGTTGCATGCAGAGCAGCCGAGCACAGAGCAACCCCATTTGCCACACACACTCACACACACACACAGATGCACACTCGCACACACACTCACTCACACACTCGCACACACACACACTGAGCTACGCACAATTGGGTCCGGATTGCATTTGTAGGGTTTGTCCCGGAACTGAAGAAGTTGTGAACTTGTAGAGCTGCTGCTCTGGACCCCTTTTGGTCCTTAAGTTAGCTCGGAATGAACTGTTGGGAAAGTATCTCTAAGATACAAATGCACTTGTATAATATACACTTGTATAGCTAACGCACAAATTGTATTTCTGACCGCGAAAAACTCTGAACATTTTCTTTTGCCTTTACAGAATTTAGTATATAAATTTATATAATTTTTAATATTTAAATATTTTATTTAATTTATAACTCTAATTCCTTAATTGAATTTATGGAATTTTATACTTTATTATATGCAAATAATTGTGATTTGAAAATATATTTAAATGTATAAATATTTTGTTTAAATTGACAGCATTTTATTTATGGATTATAGTATTTTTAATTGAATTATTTAGTTATACTTTTTTTGACTTAAATTTTTAAAATATTTATTTAATTATAAACATTTCTGGCAGTGTTAATTGATGAATGATTTTGCACTTGTTTTGTTTAATAACAATAAACAATGAATTTACCTTCGATCACTTGTCAAATACACACATACACACGCGCACTGAGACACACACACACGCGCACACACTTGTGAATACAACGTCAATTTGTTTTTGTTTTATGTGTGTGTGTGTGTGTATTTGTATTTGTTTGCCGGCCTTGGTCGTTTTTTATGTATTTGCTTTTCTTTTTAAAAACATAAACTAAACTTAAATAATAAATTAAAAGAACAGTTTAATGGAAAACTTTTGTTTTGTTTTTGTTTTTGTTTCGTTTTTTGTGTTGTTGTTGTAACAATTATTTTTGTGCGCTTCGTTTTTGCACTTTTCACTGATCAAAAATAAACTTGTATTTATTTTTCTTCTGCATTTCCGTTGTTGGTTCGTCAATAATTGAATATATATTTATATATATATTTATATATATATGTGTGTATATGTATTTTTATAAATTTATTGTTATTAATTTTGAAATTGTAATTTTGTATTTTTTTAGATTTTTGCAGTCAGCTTCTGTTGTTCAGTTGCTGCTGTTGCCGCTGCCGTTGCCGTTGTGGGGAAATGTTAGACGAGACGAGAAATGCACACAACGAACGCTGCTGCTGCGAGCTGCGCACCACCGAAACCTAGCGCCGAATAGACGAGCATGAAATTCAAAAATTGCGTTTATGGCCTATCAACCAGGCAGGCGGCGGCGGTCGACGCACACAAGCATACAGAATGCACGCATACACGGCCAGACAGAGTCGCATATACACACACACAGGCACACAGATGGGCAGAGAGACGGGTAGCGGGCAGAGCCACCACCAACAGCAGCAATAGCGGCAGCAGCAGCAGCAGCAACAGCTCCAAGAGAGTAAGAGTAAGTAAAACGCAGCCCAACGCAGCAAAGCGCAGCGAAAAACACACACACACACATGTACACACACATGCTGAGAGCGCCGTCAGAGCGGCTCTCGCTAGCTTTCTTGGCAGTGAAAACAAGTTCTCCGCTGGCGCTTTTGGGGCCCGACGTCGCAGTCGGCGTCGTTGTCGTTGTCGCTGCCGCTGCGAGAGTGCGTCCATTTTGCATTGCCTGCGTGTGTATGCGTGTGTGTGAGTGCTTTTGTTTTTGATTTTGTTTCGCTTTGGGCTTTGCGTTGCAAATGCAGAATTTGCGAGCGACCGAACGTATTGCTATTAGATTTTGCGCGCTCTCTCTCTCTCTCTCTCTCGTGCTGGTGCTCTCGCTCGCGCTCTCTCTCTCTCTCTCTCTCTCTCTCTCATACACATTGACAACCACTTGCGCAGCGGCTGTGCAATGTTTTTTGCGCGTTTAATCCAATTGGAATGCACGACGTGCAATGTTCAAATTGCCTTCCATTGCCCGAGCCGCAAAGGGGAATATATGATTATTTATATTATTTGATTCAATTAGACTCTAGACTTAGCCTAAACTGTACTTAAGCTTTTGCAGCCGCTCCAACTGAGTTGCTTCGCGTTATCCTTTGCTTATGATGTCACTGCTGCAGCTTTGCATGTTTTGTGTGTATGCACTGCCGCCCCTTCCTGTGCGCCAGGACCTCTCGCTGGGGGTGAGTTCCGCTCACACTGCTGCCCAGCAAGACGGCTCTCTTGCGCTCGCTCTCTCTCTCGCTCCCTCTCTACCGTCGCTGTGCAGGCGAATTGCATAAGTCGCATGAGCTAATCACGCCGCTGGCGGCGAGTCCTTTCGCGAGTCCTTCAGGCGGAAAATGCTCGTGGGTAAATGAGGCACTACAAAAATAGAAACTTGCTTTTGCCGCAGCAGGGCGCCGGGCGGCCCGGGGTGGTGGGGGGACAACTGAACTCTGATTGCATCAGCTGGCCAGGTGTACGGCCGTGCAGTCAAATGAGCCTGTTCCCAAGGATTCGCCTCGGTATGTGAAGAAAGCGAAAGAATCCGTTTTGTACTACATTCCTTTTAAGTTTCTAGATATCTATATAAGAGCTAGCAGAATTTGAAAAAAAAAAAAACAAAAGAGAGGACACAATACAGCTTAAAAGGATCCTGAAAGGACCTCATCACATTTACAACTACAAATTAACGTTACTTTGTCTTATATACAAGAGCAAATCTATGCAAAATAATATTCCCATTTAAGTTCCTTTCCCACAATCCTCTCTGGCAATTCCCACAAGTGTCCTGGCGAAAATATCAAATTCCACAGCAACTAATCAACTTGTTATTGTCGACAAATTGAACAATAAAAAACAACCTCAAAAACTAACACACAAAAATAGCTGCGTTTCTTTTATTAATTAAATGTTGATTATTAGCAAAATACAAAAAAAGAACGAGCAAAAGATCCCTAAAAGCGCTCAAAGAGACAATGTATTGAGCGCAGTAGCTCAGAAAAGAACTCGTTTCTCCTGCGCTGCTTCCAGTGGCAAAATAAAAGCAACAACAGCAAAAGGAATAACAATACGCATTCATTTTGCAGCGGCAACAACAACAGCACAAATTGAGCGCGAGCTTGAGCTTTTTCGGCATAAACTTCCCCAGCTGGGAGCGCGCATGTCGCTCAGAGCGCAAATCGCGCGCAAAACAAAAAGAAAGATGAGAGAGAGAGAGAGAGAGAGAGCAAAAAAACGAAAAAGTAAAAAAAAACTTTAGCGCGGCGCTGCTATTTTATTGCTGCTGCTGGCTGCTGCCTGCACAAACCAACAATAAAAACGGCGAGAACGAGAACAAAACATGCGAGCGGCGTCGCAGTCGCAGCAAGTTTACGCAATTCAAGCACACGTGTAGCAGCGGCAGCGCAGTCAGCGCAGCCAAGCGCAGCGTCGTTGTGAGCATTTTTTGGCGCGGCCCCCGCTCGCACTCACACACACACACACACTCGCTCTTTTACTTTTGCGTGCGTGCGTGTATGCTTATGTGGCTGCTGCTGCCGCTGCCCATGCTGCCTACGAGAAATCCAATAAGAAAAAGCTTTGTGCGTTTGCTGCGCACACACCAATGCAGGCCATTATATGCGTGTATGCACGTCTGTGCGGCATGTGATTCTGTTTGTGTGCGTGTGTATATTGTATATTGCGTATTTTGGCATGGCCGCCAACATAGACGTTGACTGCGACGCCGGCGTCGTTTGCGTTTGCGTTTGCAGTGCTGCACGCACATTTTTGCTTAGCAGCATTTTTTGTTGCTGCTGCTGCTGCTGCTGTTATTGTTCTTGTTGTTGCTGTTGTTGGCGTTGGCTATGTACAGTTTTTGGGGCGGTTTATATATATGTATGCTCCACATTTTGGCGCCAGCCCGACACACACACACACACACACACTCGCACCCACTCACTCGCACTG
The DNA here is from genome assembly GCA_035045885.1 of Drosophila borealis. Taxonomy (NCBI): domain Eukaryota; kingdom Metazoa; phylum Arthropoda; class Insecta; order Diptera; family Drosophilidae; genus Drosophila; species Drosophila borealis. The sequence continues at coordinate 532,470 of JAWNOR010000039.1, read as the reverse complement.
CCCATTAACCGAACGCACTTTTGCAGCTTGCGTTTGAGTCTGTGTATGTGTGTGTGTGTGTTTTTTGGGTGTGCGTTTTTGTGAAATTTTAGCATTTATTTGTTATGTACTCGCACTTTGAATGCTGCTGCTGCTGCTGCGCTGCTGCTGCGTAGGCCCGTTATATACACTATTTGGCAATTATGTAGCGCTATGTATGCGTGAGTATTTATATACACATATATATTTGTGTGTGTGTGTGTGTGTGTGACCCTGCGTTGCCCAAATAACATTTTTGGTTATGTGTGTATACTGCATTTTTTCGCTTGTCTCTTTTGCTGTTGTTCGCGCCAGACCCCCCCCCCCCCCCCTCACTATCCACGACCCACCCACTAAGCTTTTCAATTGCACAAAAACAAATGTTTCGCTTTCTGTTTTTATTTGTGTAATGTATACACACACACACACACAGACGCACTCGCACACACACAGGCGCACACGCATTTATTTATTTTTCATGAACAGCTCACACAGCTGAATGCTTCGACGAATTTCTGTTGCGCTTTCAGATAAGATGATATCATTTGTTTTTGTAGCAGCATTTGGCGCACATTAAATTTGTACGTTATGCTACACACATGCACATACATACGTATGTGTTTATACATACATATATATGTATGTATATATTCACATACATATACAAATGTAGCAAGGGGCGGTCGCCGCCCAATTTGGCGCTTGCAATGAGTGCGTTTTATGCTCTTTGGCATTATTTTTTTGCTGTCAACTGGTTTGAACCAGTTATGCCACACAAACACACACACACACACACACACACTTGACAATGAAATTGTTTCATATGTTGGGCTAGGAATTTAATACACACATACATACATACATATGCACATAGCTATGCAAATGTATTGTATGTAAAATTGTGTCTAGGGCATTAATTGTGCTAATTAGATGAAGTAATAGCAGCGAGCCATGTAGAACAAGTCAGGGAGAAAGAGAAAGACAGAGAGAGGGAGGGGGGGGGGAGGGCTGAGAGATTGGGAAAGAGGAAGAAAAGAAGAAAGACATACATATGTACATATACAAATAATTGTCTTAAAGACGCGTTGGAGTAGCTTGCACTTAAGCCTTAAGCATAGCCGACTTATATCAGAAATCATTATTTAAATTGAGGTTATGTGTTGGCATAAAGAGAATCATTAAAAAAATATTTATATCAAAAAAGTGCTTATGATATTGGACGGTGCAGATCAAAGGATTAAGTTTAATATAATTAACATACTTGCATGCTTACATACATGCATACACGCATACATATGTACATACATACATACATGCATATATACACTCTAACATACGTACATAACACATGCATACATGCATATGTATACATACCTACATACATGCATATATACAAATATATAAGCATATAAACATACATACATAGAACCTTAACATACATGCATGCATACATACATACGTACATTCATACATACATACATACATACATACATACACACATTCATATATACATTCTTACATGCATATAACTGTAGGGTAGTTCAGATTAGAAGACTTTCTTTCCAGCATGGTTCCAGCTTAGCTGGGGCCTTGCAAGGAAGTTGTTCTCTGTACCAGCTTGTAAAGTACATTGTTGTTGCTTGCAAAGAACTTAATTGTATATTATTGCCAAAGCTGTAAGAAAAAAGGATTCTTCACTCGGAGGCTTTCTCTCAGACGCTTTTCATTTAAAAAGGTTCTTTAAAGTGTGCACAAAGCGAAGTTTCTTGCAAAATAAATAACAAAAATGAACTCTTTAAAAAAAGAACAGAGAACGGCTGTAGTTATTGTTAGGTAGTAAGGCAATCGTATATACATATATCCATTAAGGCCATATTTACAGGTACAAGATGTTATACATATATAGAATAGTATAGTATATCAGAAATGGTTTCTAGTCTCAGCTGGCCCAACATAATTACAAAAAAAAATTTAATTTTCCCAAGCTCATTAAGATGTCGCCTTTTGTTTTTTTTTTTCGTATCAATATGTATCTATATTTAAAAAAAATATATATATATATTTATATTATGTATCGATACATCTATCAATTTATTATATAAATAAACAAAAAACAGTTTTGTAAGCTTTAAACTGAGTGCATAGCTTTGGTAAATATTTCTCGATATTTCGATAACATTTTTGTATAGAGTTGGCTCTCATTCCCATCGAAATTTATCGATAACTTTTAAATAGATTAACCTTCCACTCTCTTAGATATTAATCGATATGTCGTTATTTTATTTTAAACAAATTAAGCAACCATTCCCCTAGATATTTATCGATATGTCGATAGCTTTCCTATACAGACTGAGCTCCCATCCCCGTTGACTCAATCAGAACTCTTTCTCTAGACATTTGCTCACGAATTCGCTGGAGGAAACTCAAGGCAAAGCAACAAGTTGCCTTTTTAATGCCGCCAACTCGCTTTAACAACCATTTAGCATATCGCCCGCTGCAGATTCCTAGAAAAAACGCAACCGCAAGAAACAAAAATAAAAAAAGAAACACAAAAAATTGTTTTGACTGACATCAAAGCAACAAATTTGACGAGCCGCAAAAGAGTGGAAAAAAATACAAAAACGACGAGGACAAAAAGCAAAAATAAAATACCAAGCTGAAATAAGGACAACAATTTAAAGAAAACCGCCGAACCCGCTGAGACCCAACGGGTGGGTAGTCGAGCCGTCGTCTAAGGGGGAAGGGGGGGGAGGGGGTGTGGGGCGAGGCTGGGCGTAGTAGTCGGGGCGCTCTTACAAGCTGTGACGTTGACATAAGCTAAAAACAAAACAAAAAAAAATTGTGCCATAATTTCAAAACAATGGACCCAGTCGAAATAATACTTACAAAAAATGTTGTCCCGAGCAGATGAAGATGTAAGGAAAAAAGGACACAGCGAAGCGGACGCAAAGTAGATGCTGAAGAAGCAACAACAAAAAAAAAGGGGTTCAAGGACATTTTACACATAATTTTTACTACCTTACACGCTCGCCGGGCAGACAAAGGCAGCTTCCCCCTACTCCACTCTCCCCTCTTCCCTCACTCCCCAACAACGTGCGCTCTCATGCTAATATTATAATTTTGTGAAGATGTGCGCCAGGATTTCACAACGTCCTTGCGCTGATTTCCTCAAGCAGCGTATCAGGAAGTTGGGCGAGGATGAAAAAAAAAAGGCTGTTCCTTGAGGAGTTTAACGCTCTATTACGCACAATCAGCGCGACGGCGGGTCGCGGGACGTAGTCAAATAAGGAAACTGAGAGAAATAAGCAACTTCTAGGCCGACGACATTGATTGCCTTTTCACCTTGGCTAGAGACCATAAACTCCAGCCTTACCCCCCACCACCCACCCCCTCGCCCAGTCAAACAAATACCCGGCGTAGAGCTCTCTCCGGCAGAATGTGACGAGGCTTTGTTTACCTTTTTGGCCCAGGCAAATCGATTATTATCGTTTTGGGTGAATGAACCTGAGACAAGTTAAACGCGAAATGTCAGAGATTCAATTATTTATCAGATATATATATATATATAATATATATATTAAGTGTGACCAGCTGCATTCGCAGCAAAAATAAAAGAAGCCAGCTCTGTTTTATATATATTTTGTTTAACTTTTATTTTCGGCTGCGCCACAATTCAAAGGGCAATTTGTGAACTGGAGCAAAGCGCTGCTCTATTAGCGCAGCATGGTAAAAGGGGTTAGGTAGGGGGGGGGGGGGGGGGTGCGTCACCTAGGGCAAGGGGAAGCTAGGGAAATTGGGTCACGCACGCATGTGTTGACTGCCGGCTGTTGTTGCATTCGCTGCGCAGTAGTCACACACACAGCTACAAGATACAAGATACAAGATACGAGATATCAACGCAACAAAAACAACAACAACAACAACAAACAGCTACAATTTGTGGCAGACAATGCGACGCATCGTGTTGTAAGGGGGCAGCCAATGAGCGGTAGACGCAGCCAGCGATAATCATTGCGCATGCAAATTACAAGCAGCAACAAAAATAAAACTACAGTGAATACTGGCCAAGGTGGAACCAAGCAGCGAACCAAGCTAGCTTGGCAAGAGGTGTAAATGGCAAGGGGGTTCGGTGGTTCAATTCGCGAACCTGGATTATTATATCGACGAAGCCAGGGCTTGGAAAAATCAGAAAAGCAGAAGAACTTTTTAATATATCGTAATAATAGTGATTATGATAATATTAATAATAATAATACTAATTATAAAAATAATAATAATAATAATAATAATAATACTAATAATAATAATAATAATAATAATAATAATGATAATGATAATGATAATGATAATGACAATGACAATGACAATGATAATGATAATGATAATGATAATGACAATGACAATGATAATGATAATGACAATGATAATGATAATGATAATGATAATGATAATGATAATGATAATGATAATGATAATGATAATGATAATGATAATGATAATGATAATGATAATGATAATGATAATGATAACAATAATAATAATAATAATTATAGCATTAATTTGAAATACATTTATTAATAATAAAAGAACATAATTATAACAAAAATAATGACAAATTAAACTTAAAATAATTTTAATAATAATATTCCCAATGAAAGTACATTAAAATAAAATTTAATTATAACAGTTTTAATAAACTCAAATAATAATGAAAATAAATAAAAATAATTTTGATTCATTTTTTTAACTAATTTGAAATAATTGAAATAAATTAAAAAAATTAGTAATCAAATATATTTAAAAATATGTGTATATATATATTTTATCTACACAAAACCGATTTGGTTTCGGGTTTTTTTAATTTTAAATAAGTTCTAATCAAATCGGACGATAAATTATCTAATATCTAATATCTACGCACGTTTCGTACTATCTGCCATAAAAAGCGACAGTTATTCCAAATTTGTTGGCATTAACAACTCTCGTTTACTCTGTCACATCTAATCTTTATTTTCCAACATAAAATATTTGTATCTATGTGACCTAATTTTTTAGTTTTAATATATTTGATCTTGATAAGATTATGTGTTAAGTTAAGGGGTAAAATTTATTAAAATCAAAAATGAAAACAATTTTCATATTTATTTATTTTTTATTATATGTATTTTGTTTGTTAATATGTCCATATATATTTATTGAAAAATTGTTCTCACAGCACATTTACTATTTTTTTTCACGTGTCTCCTTTATTGAGCGTTCACTGTAATTTCCCGGTTGACATTTACATGTGGCAACAGCTACTCCAAAAATTGTTGACGCGTTGGTTGCGGTGGGTGGCGCTGCGCTTTACATCTAATTGAGGCACGTTGATCTCTTGCCACACACTCGCGCCCGCTCTCTCTCTCGCTCTCACCCTCTAGCCCCTCTCCAACTCCCCTCTATACTCTTTCTCTCTCTCACATTCTGCCGTGCTATGCAATTCTAGTCCAAAAATTTGTTGTACATTTCGTGTGTTATTTTTTATTTTTTTGGTTACACAAAATAGGTCATTGCATATAATTTAGACTGCGTTCCGTGTGTGTGCGTGTGTGTGTTGTGTGTGTGTGTGTTAGTAATGTATGTTGCAATGTTGCTGATGCCGCAGTTGCCGCAGTTGCTGCTGCTGTTGCTGCCACTGCTGACGCCGTAATTTCTGTAAATTGTTCTTTTTTTCTTGTGCCTTTGATCTTCGCTCTTTTATGCCACAGTTGTAGAATTGCTGCCGCCCAACCAGCCGCCCGCCCCCGTGAACTGCTGTGGCAACACTCAGAATGCAATCCATCAATCGCAGCGGCAGCAAATGAACGTCGACGTCGACGTCGCTGCCTCTGCCTCCGCCGCAGTCTGTGCGCAACCACCGCGCAATTATGTAATCTAAGGAGCCCGCTGAGTGAATTGCCCAAAATAAGAAAACACACAAAAGCTGCGATGCTCTGCGATTCTACGGCGAATGGGGGTTGTGGGTGCTGGGGTGAGAAGGAGTAGGGGTAGTCTCGTAACAGCTGGCAAGGGTCGAAGGCTTTAAGAGTTATAGTTAAAGGATTTATATATACATATATATATAGGAGTTGATAAAAGTACAGCCGAAGAAATTAAAAATAAGTACAAACTTTCAACAATTGCAAAAAATGTTTAAAATTATTAAAATTGAGCTCGTGCCTAAAAAGGTCACTTTAAAAATTTTTGTGACAATATTTATAATTTAGTTTAATTATTTTTTATTTGAATTTTTATCAATTTAAGTTTTGTTATTATTTTTTGAATTATTTTTTTTTTAACTGATTTTACATACTTAATTTTTCTATTAATTTATTTTATTATTGTTAATATTGTTTATTGTTTTTATTTTTACATTTTTATTTTTTATTTATATTTATTTTATTTATTTATATTAGATAATTCTATTATTATTTATTAATATTTATTTTTAATTATTATTTACTATATTTTATAATTTTTTATGGAATAACTGGATATACTGGATTTATAAAGGACAGTGTCATTTTTGGTATTTATTTATTTTTTAAATGTAGTTTTTGTATTCTTTTATTTATTTTTAATTTTTTTATTTATTTTTTTTGAATTGCAGGCTCACAATCGATTACATGACGCCGCTATCGATAACTCTGAAGCTCTTGTTACTTCCACTGTTAAGTTGCTGTTAACAAATATTTCTACATTCATTGATTATGTGACATTTGTCAGTTTGCCGCACTTTTGAACCATGCACAACATTTAATCCCCAAAAGCCAAATACATATGAGACAGCATTTTTATCCGCACCCACCCGCGCCCTTCACCCTCCCCCGCAACTACTTGCTCATAAGGAGCATAATCACATCATAACATTAAGTACTTTATTCCATTACAAGACCTTCAAAAAGGTTAAGCATAAATTAAATTAAGCAGAAACCAGCAGAAAACTAACCACCAAACCGAACAATATTCCCGGCCACAAATGTCCACGCACTTTGGCGGCGTCTTCATCGTCAGTTTTGTCATGTTTTATTTATATTTATTTTATGCAAAAAAAATAAAAAAGAAAAGAAGAGGAAAGGAGAAATGAAAATAAACAGAAAATGCTGAAAAACTTGCACAATTTAATGGTTAGAGCAGCAAGCCTCAAGGAAGAGTCAGGCAGAGAGATGGTTTTTCTGAAATTTTCAATGCTTTTCCAATGCCCTGTAATTATGAGACGCATGAAAATGAGTGTGATATGGCAGCGGGCGAGTATGTAACATGAAGGGGTACTCAGTCTAACAATATTTAATATATTCATTCAATAAATAAATAAATATAAATCTGTGCTATCTAAAGTAATATGAATTTCAGTATCTATCAGAGCTAAGATTAGATAATTTATAGGTTCCATAAATGACATATTAGGAGCTAGTTATATTCTAACTTTAGGTAGTCCCCCGAAAATCAACCAAAATCTATCAAATCAAATTTTAAAAAAATAATTATTATGCATTTTATTTAACTACATTTTTGAAAGGGCATCCTCAAGCTCAGCTAACTTACAAATGCTAAATTTTTTTATTTCTTTATTAAGCATGAGCTATAAATGTGGAGCAAAATGTGGCATCTTGCAGTCAGAGCAACCGGAAGAATTCAATTGAGCGTAAGCGGCGCGCGGGGGGAGCGAGCGGCTGCGGCAACAATAACACAAACAGAACCCAGGGGCAATTGTGAATATTAAAAGAAAGTGATGCAGAAGGGCAGGTTGAGTTGGGTGAGCCTTCGTGTAATTATAAGCGTTTGTTGCTGCCTGCGAACCTTTTTGTTTTTTTTTGTTTTCCTTTTTTTGGTTTTTTTTTTTTTGCTCAATGAGCTCTGCTCAAAAGTTTCACAAAAGCAAATCGCAGCCAATTCCAAATTCAATTCCAACTTCAATTCCCACGCGTGCCGCTGCCTCAAAACTAATTGCAAATTAATGACTTTGGTTAAGTTGCCGCAATGAGCAACAACAGCAACAACGACAACAACAGAAACAACAACAACAATTAGAACTAGGCAACGATTTTGCGCATCTTTCCAACTTTGCCCAGGTCGCAGCTATAGTTCGGCCTGCAGGGCCCTTGGCTCGAGTTAATCAATCATTTTCGCCATTACATGATGTGCAAAAAGCAACAACAACAACAACAATAGCAACAAAAGAAAACAACACAAAAAGAAATAAATAACAATTTCCCATCATGTCCGCCAATTTGTAGCTAATTAGTTCTCTTTGAGCAAATGCCGCAACAGCAATGCATTGATCGCACAAGTGCGAGCGAGATGTCGAACGTGCGAATTGCAATTCTCGCAAAGCTTGCGCCAAACTGCAGCAAAGCGCGCACATGTGTGCGAGCGAGACAGCGCCATAGAATGTGTGCCAACTGGTTTCCCATTGGATGCGCGAAAATGGCGATTGCCATGGGGATCGCCAAATGTTGCAATGTGTGTGCACTAAGCGCGATAACTGTAAAATGGCACAGGCACAAACAGTGCCGATGTTAGCCAATCAGCAAAGAGGATTAGCTTTGTGAGCTTGCAAATGCAAGCAAAACACGAATTCGATTTAAATATTGAATTAAGAGAAATAATATAATGAGTAGCACTAGTAATAATTAAAAATTAGTAAAATAATTAAAAGAAAGCACTTTGAAGGAAAAATAATATGTAAATGCAAGGCAAATCGTAATATAAATTTTGTTCATGTGTTTTATCTTTAGTTCAGCACATATGTATAACTAAGCGGCAATAAATTAAAACTAATTTCAAGAACTATTTATTTTCATATAAATACACAGTCTATAATATTATTTTTTTAACGTTTATTTTAAGTTCTTTGTCATTAAACTAGTTTTATTTAGAGTTCGTTCAATTAAATTGTTATGGAAACTGATCATCTTACAATAAAAATGACAAAAATTCCAAATTCTACGCAATATGAAAAATATACATACATATGTGCTTATTGAGGCGCGTCCATGTCGCACTATCAGCAAAGCTACAACAACAACAACAATAATGTTTTTTTACAGAGAATTTTGTGAATGCAAAAACGAGCCCATTGCGCATTGTTCAGATTTATAGCCCTTATACATACATACATGTACATATGTATGTAAAAGTGTAATTATATACATACATACGTATAAAAGCTCTCAAACGAGTTTCAACACATGTAGTTACATATTGTTATTGTTTAGTGCTCTTACAAAGGGCATAATGATTAAGACAATCTGTTTGTAATGAATATGTGAAAGGACTTGACTTGGCCGAATAACAGCTAATATTGTGATAAAGACTTATAGAGTATATATATGCCTACAGATTAGATTAATTCAATAGAGAAGAGAAGAGAAGATAATGAACTTTTGTAATACGCTTCTCTCTCTTTCGAGGAGAGAAGGAAGAGAAGGGGCTGTTCTTGGCGCTGGGTTGCTCTAAGCTCAAGGAAAATAAATTTTAATTGCAAAAAGAGCAGCGCAGCCAGTAAAACGTTTAAGAATTAAAAAGCAAAGCAAAATTGTGGGACACAGAAAGAGATGAGAACGAAATGAATATATGGCTATGGGAGTGAGGGGCAGGGAATGAGGGGAGCATAACTATGTGTAGTCTAGATCTAACTCGTCAAACTAGCTGCTATAGAAATACCTATTTGGGATGGATTAATTGCGAATACAAGTAGCTGGAAGTGTACATAAATTGCGGTGCTCGGCAGCGATAGCTTGTTTTGCGTTAATCTTCCAACCATGTGGAGCTGCGCTGCGTGGACATGAAATTTATGGGATGTCAAAGGGCCATAATCTGTGCGACGACTGGCTGCTAAGACGGCGACTAAGTAGACCGACAGCGTGGACCGACAAGACAGACAGACAGACAGACAGACAGACAGACAGACAGCGCCACAGTAGAACCTAGACATAGCAGAAGAGGGCAGCCGGCAGCGCGTGCAATGTGAGCGACAAAGCTTTGCGCGCTCACGCACTCTGCACAGACACACACACACACACACACACACACACACACACACAGACACACGCATAGGCCTAGGCACACGCATGTGGCGATTACCTCATCGCAGCGAATGTCAGCGCCAAAAGGCAGCCGAACAAATAAAAAAGCGCACAGCAAAAGCGAAGCGTGGAATGCGTGCGCGCTGGCCGACAGAGGAGAGTGGAGCGGTAGGCGGGGCCGGGGGGGGGGGGGGGGGGGGCGACGGGCAGCAGACGCACTTTGTATGCTAGAGGCCAACGCACACCAAAACTAGCAAATGCGCTCGTGTGTGTGTCCATGTGTGTGTGTGTGTGTATGTTCTAGTGCTGATTAAAAAAGCGTGCGATCTTCTATTAATGCTGCTTGGCCGCTGCTGCTGCCGCTGCTGCTGCTGCCGCTGCTGCTGCTGCTGCTGCTGCCGCTGCTGCTGCTGCGGCAGCTTTTGCGCTTGTTGTAACTTTTGCCTGGCGCTGGCAGCGCTGCCGCCGCCGGCCTGCGCTCAAGAACTGGTCCAGCAACATTTTAATTAATGATCTGGCAATGCTTTTGCTGCTTCTACAATTTATACCCTGTATAACTATCACAAATAACACGGACATGCCCGGCCAAAGCGTGGAAAAGAAAATGTTTTTAAACAATTTCTTAATCTAACTAAAATAATGTAAAAAATTGTCGAAACTTTCAAAATAATAAAAAAAGTTTGAAAAATAAAACTAATCATCTCAGACATTTAAATACAGTTTTTCGGAAAAACCAAATAAAACTATTTTGAATTTTAAGAAAATGTTTTTGAAAAATTAAATACAACTTTATTAAATTTAAGAAATTAGGTTTCAACAATAAAATAAACCAAACTATAACTCAAATACTATTGAAAATTAAAAAAAATTTATTTTGAATACGAAAACATTTTTGAATATTTAAGAAAATGCAGCAGAACTTTCATATAGAGGCTTCTGTTGCCTCTTATTACTTCTTCTGACTGCTTTTCCATGCATGGAACATTTTCAAAAAAATTTGTCGACGTTTTTGAACACCAAAAAAGTATTCCACAATTATTTGGCTTGCTTTTTATGCACATTTATCAAATTTCTCGCACATCCCGATCTAGTCGTAGATACAAATAATTACAGGGTATGCAATCAGTCAAGTAGACGCTGAGCAATTTTTAATTCTTCTTCTTCATTTGCTTTATTCACTTCTTGCTCAACTGCGCCAACTGCTGCTTCTATCGAATTTAGCTGAATGTAAAATCTTGTATGGTAGGTCATTTGCTCTCCCTCCCTCTCCCTCTCCCTCTCGCTGCCCCTCCCCCTTCCTCTGCTCCACGCCAGCTGCCTCCTCATATATCTCGGGCCTGTTCTGCTCTTGTAACAGCCGGAAATGTGTCTTGTTCTTGGGGTTTTTTTTTAATTTTAATTTTATTTTTTTATTTAACAAACTTTAGATTGAGCCACAAAGATATTATAAGCATAGAAATGCGGTCTTAAAATCGCTCGACTCTTTGCGTAATTAATCAAAATATGAATCAGGGCAAATCAAGGTGAGGTTGTATGCGTGTGTGTTTGTGTGTCTGTGTGTGTGTGTGTGTGTGCTGCACTCAGAACCTTTCAACATGCCAAGCAACAACTCACGCAACCCAATCGAAGCAAAGGAAAAGAGGAGGAAAACCACACATAATTATTGTAATTTGCATTTTCAGCAGGTTGCTCGTAAAGTAAAAGAGTGTAAAAAAAAAGAAGAAAAACTGAAACGTTAATAAATCAAATCACGAGCTGAAGGAAGTAGGCCCCTTCCTAGACGACTTGCCAATGCTCTATGCGGAAGAAGAATTAAGGTTCTAGAAATTGCAATAAGTTTCATCAAAAGGAAGGTTTGGACTCTTATTAAACTGTGTTCATATGTCAAAAATCGAAGACCAACTATTTAAAATTATTGATTTTTAATGAACTTTATATCAAAGCATCGCCTGTCGAAGCGCATTTCATTTCCATAGAATAACTTCAGCTCTATTTTAACTTATTTAAATAAGCTTTAATACATTTTATGGTTGTTGATCAGTTCTTTGAAAATAGCTGAAACTCATTTCAATTCTATTTGAGTCTTAAGTCGAACAGAGATAAAATAAATTTAATAAAAATAAGCTCCCCTTCCAAACAAGGTTAAATTTTGTGAATGTATACAAATAATTTTAAGCCCCTTTTATGGACAAAGTTTAAGTAATTAAGAAGCTGATCGCATCCTGAAAAATCCAACTCAACAATCATATTAGCGAGAAAGATATATAAAATAATTTTACAATATACCCCGATCTCAAACTAGCTATGAATCAAGCTGTATAGTAGAAAGGTTTTCAAAATAATTAACATTAATTACAAATTACAAATGCTTGTTAAATAAGTGGAAAACTGTTGTATAAAGCTGATCGTATAAAATTAATCTTACTTTATTATATATTTTTTAATATTTTGTATTCTAATATTTATATTTATCTATAATCTTTAGTATTAAAGACAACATTTTTATATGGGCAATCCTTTTATATAGGACCCAATCTATTTACTTATCAATTATGTATTTAAATCATTTTAAAATTGTCTACAAATATATCCCAAGAAACGCACCCAGCTCGAATCCTTTCAGCCTTGTTCTAAGCTACCTTCCGTGTTAGCTGACCAACTGCCTCAGCTGGCCGACTTGCCCCAAAATGCCTAACACGGTTAAGTCATAAAAAAATCATAAGAATTACAAAAACATATATCAAAATAATTCAGGCAATGGGTTTACTTTTTTTAGCTGGCATGCACAAAGCTGCGCCTAAGCGGCGTATGCGTAATAATATTATGTATACGCAGTGGGTTACGCTGCGGTCAAGCGGTGTGTGTACACGAGTGTGTTGGTGCTTGTGTGTGTGTGTGTGCTAATGACCATAAAGTCTATAGAATGCGTATATTCAGAAATCATGGAGCACACATACGCACTGTGAGCCCAGCCCACAGAATGTTGTTTTTATATATTTTTCTTTATTTTCTTTTTTTTTCTTTGCCTGTTAACTTTATTATTTTCACATAAATTTTCTTTTTGGCATAGTTGTTATTTGTGTGTCCTTTGCCGTGGCCTTTATTGCATTTTAATGGAAATTTTCCATGCATGTCGAGCAAAGCTTTTCACTTAGCGCGCTTCAGTTATGGTTCGACCACCTTCTGTGCTGTTAATATGACAATAAGCACAAGAAGACAAATGAAAAAACAATTAAGTAATTTCGTAATTTCGAAATTTGTGTAATTATCATTTTGTTGTAATATTCTTTGAAGGGGGCTTGGCATTTGAATTTGTAAAGCTGAACGTAACTCGGACTCATTATTTGCCCGCCAATGGATTTTTATTGCAAAGTTGCGTTTTCATTTCTAATTCACGTTTGGCTTTTCTCTGCTGCCTACTCTTCTTTTTTTTCATTTTTGTGGGCAGCAGGACCTTTCGAAAATGACCTCAATTGCCTTTTGTTGCGTGCCCGGGGGGGTGGGGGTAAGTTGTTTAGGGATCTGGTTTTGGGCCTTGAAATGATTCATGCTCTTGCCCGCTGCAGGCCTGGCCCAAAAATATGCAAATTTTGCAATATGATATATGTTTATGAGTATTTGTAATAATAGCGTGTAATGTTAATGAGAGTGAGAGTGTGCGAGGGGTGGAGGGGGGCAGAATGTGGGCAAATGGCAGACTGTTGTTTGAATTTCTTTGCCACATTGACAGTTGTCAAAGTTTTGGAATGAAATTCCTGGTTTTATGTTCTCATGTGTGGACACAAATACTGAGAATTTTGTGTTAAACAATGAGATAAAATATCTATAAAAAAAAATGATATCAAAGCTAACTGTCATCAATATACATTTCCTGCTATGAAACATATTCTGAGGTTTCTTTTTCTCTAGCAGGATATGGAATCTAAGTTCCATCGGCAGGGACTACGGCTGGATGGTGAGACCAGGCTCTGGGACCGCAGGCTCTTCCGGGCCGCAGGCTTTTCTAAATCCCATCATAGTAAATACCCCTCAATGTAAATACCATATAATTGGTAGATATTAGAAGTTAATGATTGGTATCAGTACCTCAATATCTGTATGGTATGGTATTTACGGATTTAAATTAATTGAATCATAAAAACAAAAAGTACCTGAGGTCTTGTTCCAGCTTAAAGCCGGGCTAGCAAATAAAAAAGCCCAAGTAAATATAGATCAGGTATGTAAGGTAATCTAAAAGGAGCTTTTTGTAGTTCTCGATATGATTTTATAGAGGCAGCGTTATTTTTAATTTATTCTTCTCACTTTAATTTAATTACATTAGCAAAAAGTATATATAATAGAACCCGACTTTGAGCCAGTTACAAAGCGGAAAGCTCGCTAAAACGATTAACAACAATTACAAATATTAAAAAAGGATTGCTAGAATTTGGCTTAAAAATTTAACCAAAATTAGGTAGCTTTTCTGCTTTTAAATTTGTGATTTTTTAAATATTTTTTTGGTTGTTTTATTGTGCTGCCAGATGCCAGATCTATTTTACTACATTAAAAATAGAAACCGATTTTTAAGTTAGCAAAAGCAAACAGAGATTTATAAAAAATATTATAAAATGTACTAGCGAGGATAACCCGGCCTTGCCCGTGGTGCATATAAAATAAATAAACAAAGAGCCAAGCCTCGTGAAATTCGGAGTGGGAAATTTTTACCTATAAAGGTCTATAAAGGATTACCTAGCAGAAATCGATTGAGATCCGACCGAGATGTGGGAAATTTAATATAAAAAAATATTATTAAAATAATAAATTGTATTATTTTCATCATTCGCTCTGTTTATCAGTTTATTTATAAAAATTTATTGGCACATTAAATATATGTAAAAATATTCCTTACGCAGCTTTTCATCAATTTCACAATTTACAAATTGTGAATTTTTTATGCATAATATTTGCGCTGATAGCGATTTATGATTATTGCGATTTCTGAGAAAACAACAACAACTGAAACTGAAATCTAGCGAAAGAAAATATGATAATAAAAACTAGAAATTTATATGACAAGCCGAGGGCAAGCGGCAAAAGGGACAAAAATGAAATGAAAAGGAATTCATTCAAGCGAGCCACTAAAATCATTCAAATTAGTTCACGAAAAATGCGAAAAACAAAGGCAGCGCGTCGAACGGCAGAAAGCAGCGAAGAAGCAATCCAATCACCACAACAACAGTAGCAGCAACAACAATGAACTGATAATGTTGCAAGTGAAAGTGAAAGCATGTAGCAAGAAAAACTGCTGCCACAGCAGCGCCTATGAAAAGGAAGCAGGATTCCTGGCGCCTCAAGACGGCATCATAAAAATTCAGCCTGGAAAACGGGCAGCAAAATTTAATCAATATACGACGAATATGAAATGCTCTTCTGTTGAGCAAAAGGAGTACAGTTCTTTAATAAATAATATCTATAAATATAAAATAAGTTAATATTTAATATAAGAGTATTATTTTAATATGAATATATATACATATATATATTTATTAAAATCGAGCGACTTCTTAGAGATCAAGCAAATAGTCTACAGACAATAAAGTTTGTTTAAAATCATGTATATATAAACAAGCGAAAATATAAAAATTTTAGCTCGAATAGTTTGTGTGTAAATTTGTATAAAGCTTACTTTTATTTTATTTTAAATAAATAGTAAAAATATTATTAAAAGATATAAAAGGATAATAAAATATGATATAAGTATAATTTCTTTTATTATAATTAGAATTGGTCAAAAATATTATTAGAGAATAATAGAGGAAAATAAAATATATTCATAACATTATTTAAATAAAATAAAATAATAATATTATTTTAATTTAATTTTGTAAATGGTTGAATAATGATAAAGGATAAATACTGTTTTATGTATATATTAATTTTATATTATTTATTTATTAAAACTAAGAATCTAAGCAAAGAAAAAGTCCACTTATACCTGACAATCCCAGCAAAAGTATATCTACTTTATGGCATCTTTGAGTCCTTTTGTCTCTGGCAGTGAGAAGTGCTCACCCTAGCAAGAAGTTCATAGTACCCGAAGTTAGGGCATGCTAAACTGACAACCAGAACTCAAACAAAAACAAAAACAATATTAAATTCATGCCTATCCCTACATGCTTATGTATGGCATGGCATAAACCACACTCATATAGTTTTGTTTTTAATCTTTTGGCCTTGTTTTGGGCCCGGCCAGACACAGTTATTGCATTCTGGCGACGTGGCTCAATGGAAATGGAGCTGGAGCTGGAACTGGAGCCAGTTCATCTCCCATTTAATGTTTCACTTATGTACAACAGCGAACTATACATATACATATATATATTATTGTATATACATATACTTTTTATATAGTGCAGTGTGTCTTTCGCATCTGACATTGCCAGCTTTGCCCTTTGCTGCTGTTTGTGACATTTGTTAAATATTTCACATTATTTTCTTTTCTGTTTCTGGTTTGTGGCCTCTACTTTTTTTTCCGCTGCCTGACGCCACTTGGCCATTAAATTGATAAGGAAAATGTTTTGGGACTGTCTGGAGAACTGCATGAATGGCCTCAAAGATGATGCCAGGCGCATGATAGAGATATTGACGAAGGGCGGTAGGCGGAGGCGTGGGCGGGGGCAAGTGGAAGAAGGGTGTTTGGCCTCTTTGAGCTCAGAGAAATTCAGTTAAACGGAGACTAACTTTGGAAAAATTAAAGGCAATTCTTTGATCAGTTTTGGAAAAGGTTTTTAGGTATTAAGCATTTGCTTGGGCATTATTGAGTGAAAACCTCTTAAAAGTCTTTTATTTAATTTAAATCTTCTTCAACGAAATTCTCTTTAAGCTGAAAACTTTCTTTTAATAAAAAACTAAAATCATTATTTAACTCTTTTCAATTAAAAACCGCCTTTCAACTGAAAACTACCGTTCGATTGAATACCTCTTTCAACTAAAAGCCTGTTTCAATTGGAAATACTTTTCCAATTAAAAAACATATTTCAATTGCAAAACTCCTTACAACTGAAAAACCTCCCTCAATAGAAAAACATCCTTCAATTAAATACCCTCGTTCAATATTAAAACATCTTTCAATTGAATATCTATTTCATCTAAAAACCTGTTTCAACTGAAAAGCCTCTACTTCTACCTCTTTCAACTAAAACCCTTTTTAATTAAAAAGCTTCTTTTAATGTCAATTCAATTTCAATATCTCTCTGAATTGAAAAACCTCAATAGGAAAATACCTTTCAATTGTATATCTCTTTCATTTAAAAAGCTGTTTAAATCAAAACCCTTTTTCAATTGAAAAACATCTTTAAATTGAAAAATCCTTTTCCAATTGAATACTTCATTCATTCAATCAACTCTTTCAATTGAAAAACTCATTCTTATTGAAAAACTATTAGTTGTAAGGCCATCTTCAACTGAAAGACCTTTTTCAATTGAATTTTTCATTCTAATTGAAAGAAAAGAAACCTTTATCAATTATCGATATCCTCTTCCAATTGAAAATCTCGTTCAACTAAAACCTCTTTTCCATTGAATATCTCTTTCAACCAATAACCTCATTCAATTTAAAAACACAACTTTTTTTGGAAAGGTCTCGTTGAATTGAAAAAATTTTTATCAATCAAAAATTATTGATAGCCTTTCCTATCCTCTCTTTCCTCTTTCAATTGAAAACCCCTTTCAACTAAAAACCTTTGTCAATTGTAAAGCCTATTTATGGGAAACTTAACGCTTTTCTTAGCCTGGTCAAGTAAGGAAGTAAGTAAATAATCTTAGCTGCCCATTTCAAGTACATAAGACACAAAGTTTTGTGCCCAGGCATAAAAATCAAAAATATTTACACATATTTTTATTGACTATGGGCCGAGTTGTTGTCTCCCGTTGTCAGTTGTTGGTAAGTCGGTTGTCGATTGTTATTGGCTTTATTAACGCAGCAATTTGTTTGCGCGGCCATTGGCCAACAATAACAACCAAATAAAAGAGAACTTGCTGGCGGAGGCGGGATTTTCGGAGCACGAAAGTCGGGGCAAGTACTTAACGTATTGCCATCTAGTGACCCAGTTCAGCCCGGCTGGGCTCTGTGTGTGGCACAAAGGACCTTCAGGTCTGATGGCTCCCGATTTATGTTGTTTGTGCTGAGCTTGTGGCTCCTTTGCTTTTGTTTTTGCGCTCGCCCGGAGCTGTGTGTGTGTTGTGTGTGCCACATGTTAATGTCTTTGCATTTTGGCAGTTGTGTCCTGCTCCTTTGACCTTTTTTTTTTTTTTTGAACTGTCATTAGAACTTTTTGCCGTATTTGACAGCGCCATTTTATTGGCTGTCCAATGGCTTCAGCTTCGTGTCCTTTTCAGTTGTGTGTTTTGACATTTATTGCCAAGTTGTTTTTTGAAGTGTCGACCCCATCTTCACGTCGCCGAGTTGTTTGTTTCGTGGGATTATTTTACTTTTTAGCGAGGCAAAAGTTGCTTTGAATGGGGGTCACATTCAATTCAATTGCAGCCCCGATACTTATCGCGCAATTAGAGCCTATTTTGTAGGGATATTTGTATTCTGGGAACCTTTTGAACTATTTTTAGACCTGTCTTAAGCGCATCTTGAAACTGTTTTGTACACACTTTAAAACTGTTTTAAGCATGTTTTGCCTTTAAAACTGTTTTGAACCCGCTTCAAACATGTTTTTCGTCTTCTTTATGGACGCTTTAAACTTCCTCTAAACTTGTTTTGAGCCCATTTTAAATTTGAATCCTCCAAAAACAAGTTTTACTCTTGCTTTAACCGTGCATTCGCTTTAAACTGGTTTTGAAAACGGTTTAAAACAGTTTTGAGCCTGCTTTAAAGTTCATTGAATTTGTTTGAAAGCTTCCTTGAACCCATTTTAACACTGCTGTAAACTTGGTTTAATCCTGTATTGAACTCACTTAAAACACGCTTTAAACTCTCTTTAAAACGGAGTTGAACCCGCATGAAACATGTTTTACATGTTTTGTATCTGCTTGTTTTGAAACAATCTTTAAGCCAGCTCTAAACCTTTTTTGAAACCGCTTCAAGCCCGCTTTAAAAACGCTTTTAGCCCTTCTATGAACCAGCCTTAAAACTGTTTTTAGCCCCCCTTAAGCTTGAAAACGCTTTTAATCTATTGAAAACACGCTCTTTAATAGCTTTAAACCAGTTTCGAGCCTGTTTTAAGCCTGTTTTTAACCCTTTTTGAACCCATTCTAAACTCGCTCTAAACTTGTTTACAACCCGCTTTAACCATGTTTTAAGCCGACTTGTACTCTTTGCATATCTAATTTAAAATCCACTTTAAGCTAAGCGCACTTTTAAATATCAGTGTTGGTAAACGCCTCTCTGCAATCCATTGCCGCTATTGATCTAGTTTTCGGAATATGTTAAATGAAACTATTTGATGTATATTTTGAAACCACTCCAAATAATTTTTAGACCTTCTTTATGATTTTAAATTTTTACGTTTTTTAAGACACAGCGATTAAAGCTCTACCCAACTCTCAACTCTTCTTTTAAGTACAAATATGTTTGTTTTCATAAAATAGTGCAATTAATAAATTTGTGTATGTTTCGAGCTTCTTGTTTTCAGTTATTGTCAAGGCAAAGTCTGCAAACGTGATAATTATTATCAAAAAAAAAAAAAAAAAAAAAAAAGGCGGCGCACACTTCTACGCAATTAACGCAATATGTGCCTATCAGCAGGCGGCGGCAAAGCAACAAGTCTGATAAACGACTAGACAAGGTGTAAAACGACAGAAAAAAAAAATTACAATTCGCACGTGAGCTGCGCGCCCAAATAAACGAAAATATGTTCAAAGTGTGTTGGGCGACAAAAGTGTGCTAACAATACAGATAACAGAAATAAGAAAAAATAATGGGAAAAAAATAGAAAAAATTCAAATTAAGCGCAAGCTTAAACGTTTTATGCATAATTAATTAAACAAATTAATAAAAAAGCAATACGAAAGAGTTATCCAATATTCAAAAGCCCAACTGATGCAAAGAGAGCCAAAGCACTGGGAAGAGCAAAGCAAAGCAAACGAGAAGAGTGCAGTTAAGTTGCAGACTCTTATCTTTCGTCAAGTTGAACGAAAGCAAAAGTGACGCGCGCAGCAAAATATATTCTCTAAAGAGTGCAATTGTCTTTTGGACTGGGTTAAGGGGAAATTAAGGCAATTCGTATTGTTCGTTAAATTGCACGTAAACAACGTAGCTGGGGCTTATTAGACAGACTCGTCAAGTAGTTAACAGTGCAACGGTCTGTTAAGCTGGGAAGGGGGGAAATTTCAGCACTTGAATTGTAAGGCAATTACTCAATATAAAATGGGAAAAGGCAATGCAGCAAGAGGCTGGCGCAGTGTTAATTTGGCCGCATAATCAAATATGCTTGTCAGTAACAAAAAGAAACACAGTAGATAACAATGCAGTTGTCTATTGGGCTTAGAGAAGGGAAATTTGGGCAATTTGAATGCTTCGTTAAGTCAAACGAAAATTACCCAAATTGCAAAGAGTGCAATTTTCATTGTGTCTGACGACGGGGCAATTAAACAAAGACTCTTACCATTGATCGTACCAAATTGAACGAAAACAAAAGTGAGGCGCGCACTTTTAAAATTTCGTCAAGTTTGAACAAATTTGAAATTGCAAAATGGTTGTACACAAAAGATATATAAATGTGTTTAATTGGCAACCGCCAATTGAAATGCGGAAGCTGGCTAAGATTTATGATATCTTATTTTGTCGAAAAAGCAAAGTTTTTCTCAGGCCCCAGCCAAGTTTGCAGCGTCATTCGTTTGGGGCCTGAGCCTGAGCTTATGTTTGGCCGCATAATTACCGGTTATTGTACGCTTCGTAAATGCGTCGCTGAGGCTGCGACCTTACGCACCATATGCGTGTGAGATACACGCACAAAGGCGCATAGATACACACACACACACACACACAGATACAAATAGACAAATATGGACGGCAAACACAGTTGGCAACACGCTGCGCATGCTGATCTCACGACAAAATTTCTGGTTTTCTGTTTCATACGAAAATGCCTAGAAAAATTGGTTACCTCTCTAGGCCCTGCTTTTTTTTTTAAGCTCAGCTCGGTCAAACAAACAAATTACAACAACAAATACGCAGTACGCAGAATTTTATGCGTTTGCAAAGTTTTCGTTTTCGTTGTCTTCGCTGTGGCCGCCTCTTCGTCATTCGCTGCTGCCTTTTGTGCTTCAGCTTCGTGGTCTGCGGCTGCTCTTGAGCATAAGTTGAAGAGCTTTCGGTTCGCTCAAGTGCCCTACAAATGTAAGAAACTATCACAGATTGGCTAACTAATTGAAAGAAGGAGAAAAAATGATTTATTTATAGTCTAAAGTTTTTTACTTGAGATCTAAGGATCCCAATTTACAACGATCTTCATGGGTTTACTTTTCTATATACAACTTAAGAAGATTTTTCAAACATGGTTAATTGTTGCTAAGGTTTCTTGAATAAGCAGAAATGATTTGGTGCCTTTCCAAGCGATTCTCATAACGTTCTTCAAGTACTTAATCTTTCCCCATGCCTAATTGAGTTACCAAAAGCAAAACCCACTGCCACAGAGCATGATTGATGCGCAGCGTTTTGCTATTGTTATGCAAATGACAAAAGACGCACTTGTTACGCCTCTCTACGCAATTCTCAACGCACCAAGTGAGGCCGCGTGCAGCGCATGCGAACAACCCACGCTGCCTAGACAAAAGCTCAACGCATAACTCAAATGTCATGCGCTTGCGACTAGGCACACACCATATATCTCCCATTCTCTCTATCTCCCCCTCTCCCTCTCTCTCTCGCTCTCACGCACTCGGCTTGTCTATGGCACTGTGTGGCTATGTGTGTGCGTGTGCCTCTGCTCATATGCGTAACGCATTTGTTTGGTTGGACTCTTCGCACGCTGCGCCTCGCTCTAACGCATTTATTCAACAACTTATGAAAAAAAAACTAAAAATTAACGAATCTTTAAATAAAAAAAAATGCCGAACTCAACTGAACGCGGCTCTATTCAAGGTTATGTTCAGGGCTATACGCATCGCATCGACAACGAATTTCTGTTTCATTTAAGTTTTTTTTTCCGAATTTTTCGTTAGTGCGTTTGTCACTTTGTTGTTGTAGTTTGTTTGTATTTGTAGTTGTGTTTTTTTTTCGCAGCTGCTAATCAAAATGCTTAATGCTCTCTGGGCCTGTCGCCCGCTGTAATTTATAAATGCCTAACAAGCAGTATTTTTTTTTTGGCTTTTTTTGAAAAATTAAAAATTTGTTGTACTTTAGCGGCTGGCGATACGCATTATTTACGCAACTGATTTGTATTTGCAGTGCAAACTGTATGCGAATCCAGCCACATACATACATACATATATGTATATGTATGTATCTCACAGATACATTAATTGTCTGCGTATTTGTGCGACTTTCGCAGTTAGCAGCTAGTCGAAATTTAGTTTTGTGTACATGTATGTAATTAAAATGTTTATATAAAATTGCAGCAATTGTTAGTACAAAGTACTCAAGGTTAAATCAAAGTTAAACTTTCAATTACAATGTGAATCGAAATTATTTTCCTCCGATTTTCAAACAAAACCACGTGGGATTAGGCTGAAATATATTAATTGTTTTGTACATTTTTGATTAATCTAAGTCTATTTAAAGACTCTCCTCTTAATTTTCTAATTTTAAGTAACAAGCCGAAAACTTGTTTGCGGCTAGATTCACCTGAAGAGGCGCAGCCGTTGGGTGATTCCCCATTTGGTGGAACGATAAGGCTAGTTAGTTATGATATGCGAATAGTTTAGTTTAGTATGTTATCGTTATGTTGATTAGTCGCTACTAAATATGCCAAATCCTCATGCAATATTGGACTTTGCTTGTCAAAATAGCATTCAAAATTTAAATAATTAAGTTTATTTTTTGCCGTTCAAACCAAAATTGGAAAATGGTTTCTTCAACTAATTGTAATTTATATTTGTTTTTAAAAATGTATTTTTCAGAATACATTTATTGAATAAAATACATTTTACGTATTTTCGTTTTCATTAGGGTTTTTTATTTATGATTATTTTATTTTTAATTTTTGTAGGAAAAGAAATAATTTTTGTATTTATTTATTTGTTAACTAATAGAAAAGAAAATCAATTAAATAAATAAATCATCATATTATAAAATAAAAATGTCTGGAACAAATCAAAATATATATAAATATATGTTCCTTTTTCAACATTTACAAATATATTGTTTAAATATTATATACTAATACATTTTTTATGTGATTTTTTTTATTTATTGATTGATCTGTTATTTCTTAAATAAATAAATAAATAGCAAACCTCTTTCTTTTCCTTTAAAGGAACGTTAATAAAACTTTAATAAAAACAAAAAAAAACGTTCAAATATGTTTTAAATATTTCAAATTTGTATTTTTTTGGGCATTTTCAAATATATTTAATTATCATGTATTTATCTAAACATTTTTATTTGCTTAATTTTATTTAGTTTCGACTGTGATTTATTTATTTAAATTTATTTTATAATCGGAAATGAAAACTAAAAACAAATATATAAAATCATTTATACACACAGTTTTCGTAGCAGAATTTTTAAATACCCTTCACGATCAGATCAGCCCTTAGTGCACATGAGTTCACAATAAATGCATAAATTTGATTAAAATTTAAACCATGAAGGCTTTACAGAACTCGTTTCGAGACGATCTCCGGTTCTGAAGACAATTCTTGAGGCACAATAAAAGCTATGAACTCTACTGACGTTACATTTGCTAATGGCAAACATTTTAAATTGTTGTTGTTTTTTGCCGATAGTCGCCTTTGTTGTTGGGCGCTGCTGACCTTGGGCACTATAAAGCACAAGTATCGCCAGAGTAGTTCGTTAAGGGCCCCCAAACAAGCGCACTCTTACAGATACACACACGCGCGCACACACACACACACACACATACACACTGAAGCAGTAGCCAAGGCGAGCGCTGCGTTGCCCTTCTAGAAAACTGAAACCTTAACCAAAAGCTACACATTTTTTGGGACTGCGCTATCAATGCGTATATCAATTAACTCGCGTTGTTGTTGTTGTCGAGGCCCTTCAATCATAAAGTTTACATTTATAGAGCTTTTGTTGGTCTTGCTGTGCGTTCATTTCCGCACTACCGAAAATATGATTAGAAGCAGCGCACGTCATTTAAATTTGATTATACAAACTGAATATATATATATATATATACATTCAAGACTTAAGAGTTGCAGGCCCAGCGGAAGCATTGAACTGAGCCAAGGTCTTCACTAGCAACAAAATATATGTACAAGCAATTAGATTGGTTCCTTCAGCTATTTACATGGGACTTAGAGCAACTGACAAAAAGCGTCTCACAGTTGCGTGCAGCAAAACGAAAGTGAAACCTAACCAAATAATATGAGCTTTAGAGAATATTAAATACTCTACAAGCGATTATGAAGGGTGTAGGAAGTGTGCTATGGTATATAGATCTCAAAGTTTGATATAATTATGTTTAACAGCTCATGACTTCAAGATTTTGGGATCTATTTGTTTTCTTAAGAAATCTGGAAATGTTTCATTTAATATAATAGCACAATTTTCGGTGGATTGTCCCTATGGTAAATATATTATATAATATATCATATTAAATATATCATTTTATTTTATATTATTTAACGTTGGCCATTTCTGATCGTTGTTTCTTTTGAGAACTATGTTAAATTTTGCCTCATCTATGAGTTCTTCTGATATGTATAAGATACGAAAACCAATAACTTCTGTTCCATGTTTCACTGAGGAATCGTCAGTAAAAGCCTAGTTCACATTGACTTTATTTGGTAATAGTAATATTTAATTAACTTATCTACATATTTTAAATATGATATAGTACCTCAATCTATGAGGCCTTTTGATATTTATCTGATACTACATTCAACAGCTTCTGTACCAAGTTTCACGGTAATATCTTTAGTAAGAGCCTAGTTCTCATAGACTAGTTGACTACAAAAAGCTATAAGAAGTATGTAAATATTACTTAACTTATCTGCATGTTTCATATATGATATAGTGATATATATATAAATAAGATACTCAGCAGCTTTTGTACTAATTTTAACAGAGAAATCTTTAGTGAGAGCCTAGTTCGCATAGACTAGTTGAGGGACAAACAATGCATTATTAAGAATATGTATCTATAACTATACTTACTAAACATTAAAATCTTTTCCTTAACTACATACATTATATATTACTCTCTATATTATCTATCACATTCATTTCTCTTTACATATTTACAATACCCTACATTAGGGCATCGGAAATTGAATACACAAATTTGTCACACCCCTCGCCGCGTTGTTCAAATATTCAAATTGAGCTGTAAATTGTAACTTGTAGAGTCGGCGGCTGTTGCCAAGGTCAATAATCGATTTTTGTGGTCAACTTGACCTCTGGCCGTTAACTGGCCAACTGGTTGTTGGCTGCATCGGAGCAGCCCATGAAAATCTGTTTGAATACGATCTATAAAAATATGCACGTGAATTTCAAATGAAGGCGTTGTCAACTTTGAATTTCGATTTTCATTTTCATTTCGAAACAGGAAGTCAAGTTTCTGTGCTGATTTTAAATTCATGTTTTGTATTTGACTGGAAATCAAGATTAAACATTTAGCATGTTTCTGCTACGGTAACATTAAAAAACGAGCTATTATAATATGCAGCTCAGATTTTAACTAGTTCAATATAAAAAGTTAGAATTTCCATACAATATGTGTCATTTAAAGGAATAATAATATTACTTCATAATAAAATGAGTGTAAAAAATAAAATAGTTGATGTTCTTATACCCTGAACCCATTAAAAATGGATGAAAAGGGTATAATGTATTTTTACAAATGTATGCAACAGGCAGAAGGAAGCATCTCCAACCCCATTAAGTATATATATTCTTGATCAGCATCAACAGCCGAGTCGATCTAGCCATATCCGTCTGACTGTTCGTCCCTTTGTCAGTCTGTCCGTATGTATGAACGCAGGAATCTCAAAACATATAAGAGCTAGACAAATTTTGAACGTAGGGGCCCATGCAGTACGCGTTTGTTTCCGATAATCGATTGTTTGCTAGCCATCGATAAATATCGATATTGAAATTATGTTTCTTTTTACCGATTCTCTTAGGTTTTCAGAGCTAGAGTCACCATGTAGCTTCTGGTATAGTGTATACAATTGGCATGGCTGTGGGGTATGAGGTGCTGGTAAGGTTGGATGGAATTAAGAGTTCAACGTGTGGTACAGGAAATTAATTTTTTGTCAAATTTTTTTTTAGCACATGACTCCTAGTCGCGCTGTTTATCTTTAAATCAGTGTAAATTCTGCTTTAAATATTTTTCTATAGTTAACTTCATTTATTTTTCTACGTTTAATTATAATTACTTTTTTTTTCGTTTTTTTGTAAGCATCGCACTAAATTCTAAATTTTATCTATCAAAATATAATAATTAAAAGCTCTTTTTATTATTATTTTAATAATATATAATTTCTATTAAAAAAAGTATTTTATAATTAATATATTATAAATTATATATAAAATAATAACAATAAAAACAATATTGATGCGTTCATAAAAAATATATATTATTGAGGGATAGTTTGCTGCTATCATTTCATTCGTGTATAATATACTAAGTAATTAACTCTTAGCTCTTTTAAGTATGTTGTAGGTTATTTGGTGGGCTGAACTCTATGTGGTCTCTATGTAATCAGGTGTATTTCAGCCTAGTCAGCAACTTATCAGTCAAAGCACACACACAGACACATACGCAGCCCTATTATATATTCAACAAACATAAATCAAAACGTTACAAGCTTTTAAAGCGAGTGATTAGAATATCGCGTATACGTCACGTGTCACTGGGCGGGGGGGGGCAGCAACACCTCAGCTGGCAAGTTGCCCCAAGGAGGTGCGCCTATAAAATATGTGTTGTCTCCCATGTAATATGTATGTGCACATATTCAAGAGATTAGTTCATAAAATTTAATTACATATTCACACTTGCCGCTTTGTGTGACATTTCAAAGGTGCGACACACACGCGACTCGCGACTCGTTCGACTCTTTTCTATTTCATTTCATTTCGTTTCATCTCTTTGAGCTGTTTCGGCTACTTCAGTTGTATTCATTTGCTTTTTTTTTGGGGGGAGGCTTTGCGTGGGTTGTCATTTCTTTTAGGCTTTGCTTTCAGCTCTTTTCGAGTCGAGCATACAATTTAATTACTGTTCTCTAATTACACCGCGAGTGCCTCGCTGAGTTATTTAGTTTTGATATTAAGTTGACAGTTATGACGAAATGCCGTGTGCAACCAGTGTGCCGCCACCTGGCGTTGCGAATACCAAACTAAGAGATTTAAGTAACTAAATCTAATGTTAGCTACAATAATCAGAGCTTGTATACAATCTCCGATGGGTCATGGCATATTCAATTGTGTGAAAGATTATATATCGTATAGGATTAAATATTAAATCAGCATCCCACCAGGATTTTTTTTTGGCAACTGTGAGAATGTTTCGCCTGGCCTGAGCTTCAGGCTTATTCGCACTAAACAAATACTAGTATTATATTGGCCAGTGTTGGTTAAGAAATGAACATTAATGAGATACAAATTATACCGAATATAACAATAATTAAACCAGAAAGTAAGGATATCTTCGGCTCGCCAAAGATTTAATACTCTTGATGCTGAGTTTGATGAAAATATCTTAGGAAACAGAATATTCTGCCATATAGGAACCTATTTTTCGACCACTCATTTCTATGGCAGATATACATATGATACATAGTAGTTCGTAGGCAGACGGATCCATGCAAAGTTTCAGCACGATATCTTTTAAACTGAGAAACTAGTTGGCATAGAAACAGACAGACGGACAGACGGAGAGTCGGACTTGACTGTATCAACTCAGCTATTGATGCTGATCTATAAAGTATATACTTTATGGGGTTGGAGATGTCTTCTTCTATGCGCTAAACCTTTCGTGGCTAAATTCGAATACCCTCTAAAAGGGTTTATGAAATCTAAGCTAATCTCAGAGTTGTCTCTAATTTTTATAAAATGCATCCATGTGCTATTATTTTAGCCTTGTAAGCGTTCTTTGCTTAGCGTCTTCTATGAAAGGCTTTTACAATTAAAATTATTTTCAGATTAAACAAAAATGTAGTATAATAAAACACCTCTAAAATAAATCACATAAATTTCGATATATACTAAGACCAGACAGATATCTATAATAGACCACCCAAAAGAAAGTGTCAGCTAATATTTGGTCATAGGTGTCTGGCTAAGTGCGTGTGTGTGTTTGTAAATGCTTTAAATGCAAAATTAGCCAGTGGCAGGGCATTAATCAAAGCTGAACTCACCGCAACGTTTGACAGCTGTCATTCGAGACACGCACCGCCATTTTCTGTTGATCGTTGTCATTGTTGTTGCTGTCGTTGTTGTCGTTGTCTCTTGCAGCTTACGCACTTTACGCTGAAATAGAAACCATAAACATTTCAAGTAAAAAAATCTCAGAAAAATCACAAAATAGCAACAGCAGCCGCAAACGCAGCGCAGCGCAGAGGTGTTTTATCATTAGCAGGCGGAAATACTTATAGCTAGAACAGATATATATGTATATGTAAAAAAAGCATAAAAAACAAAATAAAATAATAGTCTTAACGAGGCATAGGCATAGAAAAGCATAAAACCGAATTAAAAATAAATATTCATCATACGCACTTGCAACAGCACAAAAGAACAAAAGAAAATCGAATCGAATTCGAAGTGTTTAATACCCTAACCAATATTTATTGAAAGAAGTTGAGCGTGTATTTTAGCTTAATAGATATTTTTGATTATTTAAGTACGATTTTAAATGTATAATTAAGGAAGGTGCCAGCAATGGGAATGTTGAGCAGAAAAGTGACCATGGAGGACAGATAATTTCTGTGTTAAGGAAAAACAAAAGGGTTTGATATAATTGCAATGAGCTCTTTAAATCCTAGAATTCAATAAGATGTTATTGCAAATATTTGAAAGTAAAGTGACCATGGAGGACTTATAAGTTTTGTGCTAAGGAAATACAAAACATATTGATATAAATGCGAAGAGCTCTATTTAAAAAATAATTTAGTAAGAAGTTAGATAAAATATTTGCAAAATAAAGTGAACATGGAGGAAAGATCAGTTTTGAGGAAAACAAAACAATTCAGAAAATCGGGATGAGCTCAATTGAAAAAGGGATTGATTTAAAGACAAGAACACACATTTTGAAAATAAAGTGGACATGGAGGATTTTAGGATTAAAAGATGCGGACTGCGAGTTTTTTAAGCGAGAAAAGGACAAAAAGTGTGTAACTGACAAACGAAAATAAAAGTGACACATTAATATATCAAAGAAATATTTTTTATATATATATGCGAATACAACTGAGAATAAAAAGATATAAAACATCATCATCAACACCGCAAAAGTTTTACATTAAATAACATGTAGCAAATGCCTTTAAAAACCGTATACAACACTGTTTTCCAGTGTGTTAGCTCATAATAGAGATTAATTATACGCACTTGCAACTTTAGAATCTGTCGAATACAGACACAAAAAATGTTTCATATAGACACCCCGCTGTGTGCCATAATGAACAAAAAAATAAAACAAAAACAAAAACTACAAGAACAACACGAGAATAACACACGCACTGGAGCAGGCAGCGCGCTGTTTGGGGCGGCAGGGGGGCGGTGGCAGTTTGCGGGGGGCAACAGTTCGGGTCGGCATGGCATAGAATCATAGGAGCAACATTCAAGGTTAGAGGGTTACTGACTTTGAAAAATGCGATAGAGCCAATTCTTTTTCCCCTCTGCGCGTGCGAGGGAGACAGCGATAGCTCAAGCAACAGCAACAACAACAATAAATTAATTGAGCATTTTTTTTCGCATTTTGATTTCCAAGTCGCAGTGCGCGAGTAGCAAAAAAGAGCAGCAGCAGCAGCAGCAGTAAAAAAATGTCATAGAAGCAAAGCCGCAATAAAAAAGAGCAAAAGAAAAAAGTAAAGTAGAAAGAAAAAAAACCGAATGCGAACTACAAAAAAAAAGGCACAAATAATAATGACAGGTAGTTTTCTATGCTGTTGTGCTATTATCTATATGAGTGTGTGTGTGTGTGTGTGTGTGTGTGTGTGTGTGAGAGTGTGTGTGTGTGTGGGACGTTGCAGGTAGCACGCAGAGAACCTACAACAATGGCAAAAGCTGTTCCTGTTCTTGTTCCTGTTGTTGTTGTTTTTGTTGTTGCCATTTGCCAAATGACTGAATAATTCTCATTGCTTGCTTTACACGCACTTTCGTAAACAACTTAGTCAGTTATTCTTTTTGTTGTTGCTGTTGTTGCCGTTGCTCTTTTGTGTAGTGCAAATGCTGAGAACTGTTCTAAAATGTTCCAATGTATTGAGTTCCAACAGCAGCAGCAGCATTCACTCGCCACTGTGTGTGTGTGTGCGTTGGTGTGTGCGTGTGTGTGTGTGCATGGCATTAGTTGGAATTTTGGCAAAGCAACACATCATGTGATGAATGCGTGTTCTATGAGCTAAACCGCAGCTTGAAGAGAGTTCTACAAGTTGAGCTCCGCAAGCACTAAACATCTGACACTAATGTCTGATGTTAGAATATGTCTAATGCATTAGTCTTCTGAATTTGATAAAAATTTATATTTATTAAAACTAAAATAGATGCAAGACAATCACATTAGGTCTAAGTAAACAAATCACTTTAGTATTAAAGCCTACAAAAATATTTAAGCATCTAGCTATATGCATATTGCTTATGATAACATTGATCATTTGATCATTGCAGCTAACAAATAAACTTTGCAATGACTCTTAGAACCTAATCGATCGTTTTAGAACATAAATGTAGTCCAGCTCAAAGACTGCTTAAAACCAAAAACCATAAATTTAAGCTTCCAGGCATAGAATTTTGAAATAGAGTGTATAAAAATGCCTCATACGATACGTAAGAACTAATAGAATATCGTAACTAATAGAACTAATAAATTGCTTATAAATGAAATAGTTAATTTGGAGGTTATAATTACAGACACGGAACCACGCTCTAATACCCTGTCTATATATATTTGTACAAACAGCTAAGCAAAAGGATTTTCAACTAAATATTGTATTTATACAATTTTGGTTTATTTGTGCAAGTGCGTCAAATGTCTAAAACGAAACAATGGAAAAATTACGCATACGCCGCATTAGCTTCACGCGCAAACAACAAATTGTTGTGAATTTTTTCGTTGTTGTTTTTAGAACTAAAACTGTTTTTTTTTTTGGCGAGGTTATTGCACTTTCACATAGCGACAACAACAGCGATAGAACAAAATGGCAGTAAGCGGCGCAGCGACGCAGCAGCAGCAACATTTAAGCGAGCCGCGCAAAACTGTGGCGTGCGTGTGTGTTTGTGTGAGTGTATTGGTGCAAAAATGTATGAAAAATATACCGATGATCAGCATTAATGCGCAAGACGCACACAAACACAGCGACATAAATGAACACGCGCACCAACACATTGCGAAAGCAGCAAAGGGCAACAACAAGCAGCAAACATCAGCAGCAGCAGCAGCAGCGTCAGCAGCAGCAACGCTGCGTTTCGGTCGCAGCGAACAGCCGAACGAATGAACGAACTCGCAAATTTAGACGAAGCAGCCATCGGGGCTATGCTTCGTTAAATCGTTCGGCCCGTTGTTGTTCTTGTGTTTGTTGTTGCTGTGCGTTAAATTTGTTTTTCTAAATTTGATGATGCAATACACGCATTTTGCCTAGCAGAGGCATAGGCAAAGGCAACGCCAACGTCAACGTCGCAGCAGCAGCAAGAACAACAACAGTTGCTGCCAACGTCTTCGCACGCCTCAACTCTTTTTTCTTCGGGGCGTCGCTTATTTGTTATTTTTGCTATTCTCGCCAGTTCTTTGCTTCTCCATACGCACTTCTGCACTTTGCTTTTTGTTTCTATTTTCGAATTCGCAGCAGCAGCCACACATGTGGGCTGCGGGTTGTGGGGGCTTGACAGGCATAGCATGAATAATAGGCAAACAGCAGAGCGACAACAACAACAACGGCAACAACAGCAATGAGAGCGAGAACCACGCACTGAAAATGGCGATTCATCAAAGTCCACTTAACAAGTTTTTTGCATTTGAAAGACAACAACAAATTGGCCAGACCGAGCGATGGCAGAAGATTAAGAAATAGCAATAGAAGGCGAAAACCTAACAGAGTGTGGAGCCCGGCTAAAGTATTTGTTAGAAGTTAGAATCTCTTATTGATGTATATTAATTATATTTATGATGTATATTAATCATATTTATGTGCATTTTGAATTTGTCACTTAGACACGAATATATATACATATATATTCAGTGATCGATTATATAGTTAGAGATAATAATCTAGTTAATCAGATTGCATACTTCTAGGCTGACTCGATTGCTTTTGAGTTTTACATGTTGCTGTTTTTTAATCCAAGTGTTATAAAAATAAAGCAAAAATTTGCATAAATTAATGTATGGAGTATAAAGAAATATACATACTAAATGTTTTTGTTGCTTTTTAGATATCTGGGATCAACGCCTTTTGAAATGGGTTTGTTTTCATTGAATATGTGTATCTGAGTATTATAAAGAGCAGTTATTTATTTTTAATAGTTTAGTTGATTTAAGGTATTTTTATATTGTTGAATTTATTATAATAATTCTTTTATTATTTATTTCTAATGCTTTAGAAATTTTTTATGCATTATTATTATTGTTTTATTCTTATTTCTTATTATATTATTGATATTTATATGTATTATTATTATATCTTTATTTTATTTATATTCTTATTATTTTAGTTGATTATTTTTCTTTTTTATATTTTGTATATAATAATATTATTATTTTATTATTTTCTATGTATTATTGAATATCTTTTATGTGTATTAATTTAATATCTTTTCTTGTTATTATTATTATTTAATCTTATCATTTTAGTTTATTATCTTATCTTTTATAATTTGTATGCATATATACCTCATATATCTACAAAAATCACTCATATTCATTACGGAGCGTCGTTCATATATACGTAGTGAATTTTTGAAACACTTTTGAATCCATAAATAAAAGACCTGATTTATTAGTTGTTGTTGCGGATGCTGTCATATGGGATCATATATAGGAGAAACACTCTTTAAATTAAAAAAAACCAATTTATTAGCTGTTGTTGCTGATGCTATCATATAGAGCCAATTGCTTTATCACCTAATTGTTATCTCAATGTAAATTTATGTGTATTTTTTTTATATCAGTAGGTAAAAGTTTTCCATGACCTTGACGAAGGCTTTTGGGCGTTTATTTTTGGCTTTTCATGTTTATGTAGCTAAAGTAAAGATATTCTATTCTTTTTGCTTTTGCGGCCTTTTGTTATGATTAGCCATTCGCGCCGTACGCACAAAAATTCTAATTTTACTTTTCGCACGCACAAACACACACACACACACACACACAAACGCACTCAGAGACATTTTGCTGTGTCTAGCGAATATTTTTGAGTGCCGAACGCGTGTTTCTAATTTTTGTTCTTGTGATTTTCGCTACTTTTTTGTAAATCTTTTTTATGATTTCTTTATTTTTTACTTTTGTAGCACGTTCCTGCTAAAGAAAATAAAAGCAAAAACCTTTAAAACAAAAAAAGAAGACAACGAAAGTTGCTTTTAGCTGTGTTTGCCCAGCGAAAGAAAGAGCTGAGATACATAACGACAACAACAACAACAACAACAACAATAAAAGCTGAGCACTATCACTTTTATCAATTTCGGGGGGGCTTGCCATATGACACAGTTTGCTAATATTTGATTTAGATTTTATTTAATTTTTTTCAAAAAAAAAAAAAAAATATTGCGCATACGCAACGTTGTTTTGTCGTACTTTGTTTTGTCGACTTCTTGGCTCCCACACAAGACAGCGACAAAAGATTATTTATGGCTGTTGCTTTTGTTGTTTTTTGCTGTTGCTATTTGCCATTTCATGTGTTGTTATTGTTGTTGTTGTAGCAGTCATTGCACTCGCGAGCGTTCAAATCAGCAGCAACAACAAAAACATGCTGAGCTTGAGTTATAGTAGGTTTTTTTTCTACTTTTTTTTTTTGATAATACTTGAAACGAAAATTCGCAAGCGAAAAAAATTACCGCATCGCGCGCATAAAAAAGTTCATTGACTTCATTAGAAATGTATTTTTTTTCCTTCTTTTTATTTTATTTTTGTATTTATTTGCCAGAACTTGACGTTGCCGCGGCTGCTGCTGCTGTTGCTGCTGTTGTTGTTGTTGTTGCTGCTGCTGCCGTGCCATGTTGCTGGCGTGCACCAATCAGCAACGACGCCGTCGCTGGCGTTGGCGTCAGTGCTGAGCATTTCCTCTGCCTAATGCCTGAGTTTCTCACATTCTCACATTCGGACATTCACACATACTCTCGCAGTTCGCGCTGTGTGCCCATTTTTATGGCACGATCTGCAGAGGCGTCGCCTCTTGCAGGCGCTCTCGAGTGTTCTTCAATTAATGCGGCTCATTATGCAGATGGATACATTTGCCTATTAGCCAAACATAAATTTCAATTTATGTGCCGCCTACTAAAACAATAACAACAATTATAATAACAACAACAACTACAACAATCGGCAGCAATAACAAACAAATAGCTGCAAAAAGTTTGAAGCTGCTGACTTCACGCACATTTTATGCAAATCAGTTGCGCATTAAATTGAATACCAAATTGTTGAAAGAAGTGAAAAGAATGTGCGAAGAGCTCAGTTAACAAAAAAAAGTCGACTACTTGAATACCCTGTCTGCGGATTTGCTTAGAGTCTATTTTCAAGAGCAACAACTACAACTTTCGCCCTACCCCAAGCGAATATTCAATAAGCTCATTTAGAATATGACATATATGTCAAGTAACTGATTGCTATGCAACTCAGCTGACACACAGCTGCTTGCTATGAAACTAAGAGAGGATAATGCCAGTGTTAGTCAAAAAAATACTTCTTTCCCCTCATCAACAAACAAATATTTAATAAACTCATTTGGAATATATGACACACATGACAAGTAACTAATTGCTATGCAACTCAGCTGGCCCAGAGCTGCTTGCTATGAAACCAAATACATATTTATTAGGCTCATTTCAAATATAAATTGAGTGCTACGCAACTCAGCTTACACGCAGCTACCTGCTATGAAACTAATAGGGGATTATATCAGGGGTTAGTTAAAATATGCTATTTTCTCGCATATCCAAAAACATATTAAAAACGCTGATTGCTATGCAACTCTGTTGACACACAGCTGCTTGCTATGAAACTAAGAGAGGATCATGTCAGGTTGTTAGTAAAAAAATTATTTAAGCTGCATTTTACCTCAACCTTCTAGTTAGATCAATGATATGAAACTTAAACAGAAAGCTGGTTGCTATAAATCTGCTTTCAATAATATGTTTTTCTCTTTCAAATTAACAAAGTAAATCCATTCTATGATTATATATTCATTTAATTCTTAGAATTTCTGAAGATATATTTTTAGGAAGACTTGGAAGTAGCTCCTACTTTTGCGTCAGAAGCGTATTCTTTCTATCTTTCCAATAACTGATAGACCATTCCCATAGGAATTTCGAAATGTTTTGTATAAAAAATCAGTATAATTTTCCTATGCATAATTGAATAGCTAAAAACTGAGAGTTGGCCAACAGGCAGGGCATAAATTGATGCCTATGTCAGCGCGCACGACAAAGCCCAAGACAGTGTTAACCTTGAAAAGTTGTAGATGCGATCATTCCACTCTCTGCATACAAAACACATGGGCAGCTCACAGATATCTAGATATCTGAACATAGGCTCGATTTATGCGTCTGTGTGCGTGTAGTTTGAATAAATTGATGGTGCGTTCTATGCGCTCCGAGCAATTAATTACCAGCAGTTGTTTTTGCTCTGACGCTGTAAATTGATTGGCAAGCCTTTGGATACTTTCGGACTTGCTGGCTGAGACGTCACTTACGATGCGGGAGCTGAAAGCGTGGGCCTCGTAGCACTCGAGTCGTGCCATCTTGTACTTTCAAGTGGTAGCTGCTCCAGTACAGTAGAAAAATAATATAATATTTTGGCAAATGATAGAAGTGCACGAGAGTTGAGCGAGGAACAGACCAAGATATCATAAACGCTTGCAAACAAATTAAATTAAAATTTAAAGAACGTGAAAAAGTGAAAGGTGAAACAAAAGTGGAATTAGGGTGTTTAGTGGAATGGAACATACAAAAGTAGAAACGTAAAGCGTGGAACGTAGGAAAAATACCATAAAAAGTGAGAGCGTCACAAATTAGAGAACCAAATGAAAATGAGAACAGTAATTTAAAGGATTGATCTTTAGAGTGTTATATAAGAACGAGGATAGTGGAACAAGAGAATGTGGAACAAGAGAATGTGGAACATTGAAAAGTTGAACAAGTTCAACATTACCCCTTCTTAATGAAAAAATATTATTCTAAAAATTTGGGTACAGAGGATAAACAACCTTTGGATCACAGGTATAGTAGGGAGTAGTGGAATGGAACACTCGAAAGTAAGTAACTTATGAAAGTGGCAGGTGGAATATGGAATTTAATGCACTGGAAGGGGGAATTCTGGAAAAGCGGAAAATGGAACGATAGAAAATGGAATTATGGCGCATGGAACGAAAGAATGGAACATAAAAAGCTAACATGTAATGGAACAGTGGAATATTGAATAATGGGAATAGAAAACCAGTGGAACTGAAATAGAAAAAGATAAAGAAGCATACGTTAGTATTTCACTGGTCTACCTGCTGTCTCAAGTGAATGATTTGTAAATTACAGACAAACAAACGCAGCAAAAAAGGGAAAAAAAGAACAAACTTGGCTTTAAGTGACCAAACTGTGGGCCAGTGCAAACCATTAACAACCAGCCAATGTCTGTGGGCAGGGTTGAGTCAAGAGAAGAAACAAAAAGCACTTCGAGGCACAACAGAGACCACAAAACTGACTTTCCAAGCAAGAATAACAACAGAAACAGCAGCAGCCACAGCAAGAACCAAGCCAAACTTTTCTATGGACTCTGTCCAAGTTGTTGTCTAGCAATTTCGGGCTACGTTCAGTTCGATGTTTTGCTGTTGTTTTTTTTTTCTTCTTTAATTTGTATACGCTTTTTTTACTTCTTCTTCTGCGTGGTAGCCAAAGTTGGCGACTTGCAAGCGCTGACTTTGACTCTTTCTATGAACAACAACAAAAAAACCCGTCCCGACCGGCCAGCAAATGCGTGTGCGAAATGCTATTGTTGTTGTTGTTGTTAAGCAGCGCCAATCACACGCTTCCCGACACACACAAGAGCCGTTCCTGTTCTCTTGCAAGTTCTCATATTATTTGTATACCCCGTGCCAATGAGATGGGCTTCAATGGGTATGATAAGGCTATACACATGCCTGCAAGCGGCCAGAGACGGCGACGTTTACCAACTTTTCGATAAACGATAAGCTATTTAAGTGTTGCCACATTAACGAAACTATTTAAGTGTTACCACACTTTAAAATTAACGGCAGATTTGATTTATTCTTATCTAAATTTGTATCTATATAATATCTATGTAATATCTATGAACTGTTGAGTAAGTAACTAATATAGAGTATAAATGTTGTGCACTTCTTCTATGTTAACCATTAACCAGCTTTTCGATAAACGATAAACTGTTTAAATGTTGCCACACCTAAAAAAAATTGAATTGCGACAAAAATATCCTTTATAAGTCTGCGTACTATAGAGCTTATGTATACATATCTACATTTGTAGCTATATAAGCTATATCTATTTAAATATGAAATATTAAATAAAAATCAGCAATTAAATTTGAATTAAAATTTTGAGCACTTATTTAACAATTCATTTAAAAATAAAAATAAAATAATAAATATAGTACTGAAAATGAAACATTATGGCATATTCTCTGCATATATCTTAAAACTACATGAAATAAGCACAGAAATTATGAACGCAATAAAAAATAATGGATAAAGCACGACAATGCTCTTCCTCTTTTATATATTTATATGTATTTTTTTTTTAATTTAAAATAGTTTATTTTAGAAAACATTTCAGAATCTAAACATTTGACTTCTAGTATTTTTATTGGTCTGATTTATAAGTGTGCATAGGGTATATGTTGGCTGAGCTCGTTCACATTGACATTCTTACTTGCTTGTCGCTGCCGGCTGCGCTGCTGACGTCGCCGTCGCCGTTGCCGTCGACGCCGGCGTCTTCGCTACACTTTGCCTATTCTAGCTAGTTTCACCTTGAAAAGTTCATTCACGCCGTAGCCGAAAAAAAGCCGAAACGCAGCGCCAAAGTCCGGAGCAGCGACAGCAGCAACAAAAAGTAGTAAAAAACTTGCACAAAAATAACATAATTTATTTATTTTTTTTTTTTTACTGCCTGCACGCAAGAACAGACAGAGAAGTGATAGAGAGAGAGAGAGAGGGAAATAGGGAGAGCGTTAGAGCTAGAGCTAGATGATTTTTTTGCCCGTCACTGCGATTCGTTTATAATGCAA
Source organism: Drosophila borealis (assembly GCA_035045885.1). Taxonomy (NCBI): domain Eukaryota; kingdom Metazoa; phylum Arthropoda; class Insecta; order Diptera; family Drosophilidae; genus Drosophila; species Drosophila borealis. The sequence continues at coordinate 493,673 of JAWNOR010000039.1, read as the reverse complement.
ATATATACGCACTTTTGGAAGTCCCGACTATTTATGGTCAGATTTTTATTTCTTTCAACTGGCCACGTTTGCACTTGCCCAAATGGAGATTCTCTAGTTCAAGGCATTTCCGCTGGGTTCTGCATTAGGTTACATAAAGTTGGCTCGGCTGCAGGTTAATCGAAACAAAAGCAATTTGCTGATCATAATAGGTTTTCGTGCCGCCACCTTGAACGTTGCCAAGCTGAGGGCCAACATGTAATCTTATCAGAATATGATTATGTGCAGTGCAGATATGATATGCAATACTATGCCACACTATATACACTATCATATCGCACGACTTACAACGATAACATATTGCGCTTTAAGTATTTGTTAATGGCGAAAACCTGAACAAATGTTAAGCATAAAAAAATATACTTGACAGGTTTAATTTTTGTTAAAGGTTCCTATTTTTATAATAATGTTTATATTTATTAGATAGTCATCTGATTTTGCAATATATGACAATATATTATTCGTATACATGTACATACATATATATTTAAAAAAATATTTGCTGTATATATTTCTATATTTTAATATACATAAAATACTTGAAATATTAATAAATTCTTTTTCCTTTCAGACAGCGATATGCATTTTGTATAATTTTAGTCAGAAGAAATTTAAATATGAAATATATAAATACTCATCATATATACTATTTAAGGCGAAATTACGAATTTACTAAAAGAAATTTCAAATATTCCAAATATTTGCCTAACATCTTCTTAGACAACGTACCAAATTTGTCTTTCCGGCTAGCTCTGATCTCTTTTATCATTAAGCTACATATCCAAATTTGGGGTACTTCCTACAATTAAATAGTTCCCCAATCGGAAGCCAACATGACTCATTCCATGAAGAAAAACAAGAGCAGCTGTTTGGGTTCCTCAAAAGGCAACCCCAAATAAAATAGTTCTGATTACGCAGTTTGACGCCAATCAAAATAAAATTCGCACACCCCCCACGCACACGCAAAAAAAGAAAACAAACAAAAAACTATCAAAATTGGCAAAATGAGAAATCTAAAAAAAAAAAGTAACAAGTTTCCTCTTCTTTTTTTTTTGCACATATCAAAACAAATGGCGAAAATTCGGTGAAGTTCAAGGTATGTGCCATTAAATCAAACACAAAAAGCAAACAGAACGAAAGGGGGCAAAGAAGAGAAAGAAGAAGGAAATAGAGCAAAACTAAAGCACAGACATGGAGAAAACTAACACTAACTACTGCTGACTGTGGGCAAAGACAGGCAGAAAGAGAGGGAGAGAGGGAGGGAGGGGGCGAGAGAGCAGCCAGGAGAGAAGCGGCCGGCTACCCAATGAGCCAAACACAGACATGCGATCGGAATAGCTACGAGAGAGAACGAAAAAGTGTAGAAAACAAAATACAAAACTAAAAAAAAAATGACTAGACGTATACTTTATCTAATTTACCCATACATAAACATATGTGCGTATAGAGCGTATATTTATGGGTATGCGTAAAAAGCTCTCAAATATTGTTTTTTTTCCACCCATCTTTCTTCTTCACTTTTTTTTTTATTTTTGTGCGTTTGCCAAAAAAGCTTTACCACTCGGTTCTTATCTTATCTGCCGAATCGTGCCTTCTCTGAACTAACTAGCAACAACAACAACTTAAACAACAACAACATCGACGCACTTTTTAATGACTCTCGCTTTAGTTTATTGGGTTTTGGGTTTTGATCTGGTGACGAACCATCGGAAGGTTTGTCTCTGTCTGACGTTGGGGTTCACGTATAATCTATGACTATTATGCTCTCCGGTCTGGCTCGTCGCATGTGGGAATATGCCTCTGGACATATGTATGTGTGTGTGCCCAGCGGCTGTCATCTGCGATTTATTTTTATCTCACATTTGTTTTGCCTTTGGACATTTATTAACAAATAATTGGTGTAGGCCGTGAGGGAAGCAGGGTGGAGATAATAATAAATTGGTTGTTAGTAACCGACAAGCAAATACAAATAAATACGATGAAAACACCTTAACATGTATGTTTAAGCACAGATAATTTTTAATATATATTGGGCTTATTCTTGTTGCGAAAAAATAAATATAACATTTAAAACAATTGCTCGAAACTAAATTGAAGCTATTAAAAATTGTGTCAAGGCAAAAACTTTTATTAATTAACATCGAGTTAATTTTTTAAACGGACAACTAAAAATTCAATTTTACGCATTTCCACACTTTTAAAACAATCTCTTGTGATCATAATATTAATATTTAACCAGATCAAGAAAAATCAGTGAGATGTAAAAAAAAGTCACATGGAGCAATATATTTTTAAATGGTTAACTATTAATTATTCCAACTTTTAATATTGTTATTTTAATGTAAGCAGAAGTAAGCATTCCATAATAAAAAAACAATTTACCCTTTTTGGGTTCTGGGTGTAAAATGCACCTAAGCTGTCTCTCATGAAATCTCCCATAAACTTTCAATAAAACTATGAAATAATTATGCCATTATTTATTAGTTCATGTTCATATTCACAGCTGGCAGCCATGTTCAACTGTTCCATTCCATAATCAATTTAATGACATTAAAAAAGACGCCCAAAAGCATGCAACATTTTGTGGCCCAAGTCGAGAGAATGTGAACTAAATCTGTTTTTAAAGCGCCCTTGGCCCACTGATCCACTTAGTATGTAACGCAATACAAATTGTAATCTAAAGAGATTGCTTGCAAAAAAAAGTCGAAGGGAAAGTTACCAGAGATGCTGCAAGTAATTATCCACAGCCCTTTTTTTCGGAGATGCGAAATATGTAAATAAAATGAAGCTAGGCAAAAATTTCGTTTATTCATTTTTTATGCAAAACAGACCTTTTGCATTATTTTCACATACTTTGATTGCCCAGAACTCGCTCCGGGTAAGCGGTAAATCAGAGCAAGCAAAATTATGTTTGCTGAAACTGATTGACTTGGAGATGCCCTGTAACTAGGGAGTTAACTTACGCAGGTTTTGGATTCTTATATAGTAAGTTATATTCACGATATTAACATATAAAATGTATCTGAATTCAAAGCATTTAGTGTCAAGAGTCTACATACCAACTATGCTTCCTCGAAGTCCTATAGATCCTGAGTTCTGTGGGGTAGTACATGCAGAGGCTGTAAATATATTGATAATAAAAAATATGTAAATTTTCTATAGACTTATATACACTTATATAATTTATCATACCCCCAAAAATACATTTTGCAGGGCATTAAAAAGGTGCTTCACAAGTTGATTTGACACCGAATTTAGCTTACACTTATAGAAGTTTATCACACCCTATATATACATTCTTACAGGATATTAAAAATGTACGCTTTTATGTGGGCTTGACCCCGATTTTTCCTTACACTCATGGAAGTTTATCATGCCCTATATATACATTTTAACAGGGTAACAAAATGATGCCCAAAATTTGACGTTGACCCCAAATTTTGCCTAACTTTGCCCATTAAACTTATAGAAGTTTATCATGCCCTACATATTCACATTTACAGGGTACTAAAGAGATGCCCTCCATTTTTTTTTCTCTGCCTAAGTACAAGTTTAACATACCCTACATATACATTTATGCTGGGTATCAAAAAGGTGTTCTAAAATTTGGTTTTGACCCCGAATTGTGCTTATCGCACACGCATCTCGAATGACTTAAATATCTCATTTAACGCCAGGACGATTACGTTGAGCTGAGTTTATTTTGGACCAGAGTCCTGTAGCTGCCCAGCTGCACTTGCCGGCCACAAACACACACACATATAGCTGTTTATGTACAACTAAATACGCGCACAATAAATTTCCACATGTTTATCCCTTTTTCCACACATACACACTCCCGCAAGCAAGCAATATCCTGTATGCTGTGCTCCGGCCAAGTGTTTCTCCCGTGTCCTGCGTTCTTTGTACTGTCCCAAATATACTTTCGCCTGTGCGAGTGTGTGTGCGTGTGTGTGTGTTTGCGTGTGCCCGCAGTGCGCAAAGTGTGTCAAAAAGTTTTTGGCTATTACTTTCACTACTTAGAGTTTGAGTCCGTTTGCGAAGCTTGCCGAGGGGGAAGAGTGGGTGCGAGAATTATAGCCGTAAATGGGACTGTGTGCCTGGCCTTGTGGGGGTTGTTGTGCGTGCGTGAGTGTGTGTGTGTGTGTGTGTAATGCGACAAATTAACAATGTACTTAATTAATATGTCAAATTGGATTACAATTTGCTAAAAATTTGTCATAAATGTTGCTCACTGTGCTTCCACAACGCTGAGCTCTGCCCAAGCCGGCGACCAATGTAATAGTTGTTATGGGTCCGGTCCATGAAACACTTTGGCTTGACCCATTGCTGGAGCTAGGTATTTTGGAAAAGTAAATATAGAAAGCAGCTGAGATTCGTGTATTTAAAGCAAAAATGTTGACACGAAGTGAGTTATGAGGATGGCCTTTAAGCTAATATAACACAATGCTTATAATTCCCAAATGGTTTAGGCGCAGATTTTGTGGAATCTTGAATTGGGCAATCAGTGGATACTTTTGCAATCTAAGCAGGTCTTAACTGCTTACATTTGTCGCCCTTACAATATAAATATATAACTAAGCTATCCTATCAATTTATTACTATCCCTCATGGAGGGATGACTCTTATGGAGAGAAGATATCGAGCTCTCTATCATTAGAACACATTGAACTATAAACTTAAATTCTTGTTTAAGCAACTATCTTCATATTTACAAGCGGAAAAAACTTATAAAATTATTATTTATAAAACTTATTATTGTACTGAATGCCTTGCATAGATTTAATAAAATTACAATATAATATATTTTTAAAAAAATATAAAATACCAAAATTATACATATAAAAAAAAAATACCTTGTAAGGCGCCTAAAGACGTTTTAAACTGTTTTTGAAATAATAAGGAAACTCGCTCTAAGAAAAAATATAATAATATTAAAAACTTTCTATATACATTTTATAATTATAGTATTTCCATATTAAATGCAAATTATATACATATTCATATTAATTGATTTATTTTTTAATATGCGTCTCCCATTCCGAATTTGAGCTTTAAAATTTGTTAAAAATTGTTTCTTTCCTTAAAGACCGAACGGATTTTGGAGCACGTTTAATTGTCTTCAATTTTTTGTTAAGAAGACCATAAATAATATTAAAAATAGTTTCTAAAAGATAGTTTCAAATTATTTTCGATTATAAGTAGTTCCTATTTTCGCCATACATTTGTCTTGGATATTTGATATTTGTCTTAGCCGAGAAGAGACTTCATCTATTTGCAAGTCAACAGACAGCTGCTACAGCTACTCATCAACAAGTTAAGCCACTAAAAACTTATCAACTGCGCATATATAAATTTTAATTAGACTACACACACACACACACTAATACACAGACTTCACAGACAAGGCGGCATAGAATCCAACATTTTGTAGCGAGAATTCATCTTGGCCTTAATTAATTTTTGGCCAAGTGACATTCCCAATAGCACACACACACACACATACGAACGCATACATATACATATATAAATTTGTATACGTATAGCTGAAAATATTGTGGAGCAGTGAAAATCAAGCACAAGCCGCGTCTCTTGTGATAAATTGATTTTCACTGAGCGAAAGTTTTTGGGACCAAGCAAACGACAAGTGCAAAAGCGCAGCGCGAAAGTATCTCACGGATACACAAACTGTTGAGAAACGGCGCGCCAGCCAGCAGCTGAGGGGCATTGAGAGGTGTGAGGGGCGACTGCCTGCTGTGTTGTCAAAGTAACGAGTGCGCTGTCAAGACTGTCAGCCACACCCACTCGCCGACTCAACGCCCCCGACAAGGCGGCAAAGTAAGTAAACTAAAAAGACAAAAGCAACGCCTAAAACTGTGCTACACATAAGGCACAAAAGTATATAACGGCCCGGTCGGAGCTGCCGATGCTGCTGCTGCGTCTTCATCTTTGCAGGTTGCCCCGGCGACGCATGGGGCATGGCAACATGGCCGTGAGCTTCAGCTTCAGCCTCAGCGCCAGCCAAGTGCAACAACAACAGCATCAGCAGCAGCAACATTGACAAAAGGTTTTTTGGTTTGGGGTTGCGCTACGCCTCTCCACGTCCTACCAGCTGCCCTTCCCTTGCTGCTTGGGCCCCCCCGCCCCCTCCACTCACTCAATACCCCGCCCATGCCTACGCCTCGCCGGCTCTGGCCATGTACACAAAAGTTGGGCCGCATTTTGTTGGAAAACTCGAATGTCAGTTGTAATAGCTTCGGCATATAAATCAATAAAATGATTGTACGCACCTTTGCGCTTTCCCCCTCACTCCCCACTAGCAACGCCTCGCCCCTCGCCCCACGCTCTACGCCAGCTGCTGTTGCTACCTTTTTTTGTGTGTCGTTTTCTTGCAGCTTCTGGTTCTGGCCACGGGCACTTGTAGCGACGGCTGGCGGCCTTTACCTCAGTTTGTTGCAACGTTGTTGCCGAAATACACAAAAAGGGGTGGCAGAACGAGGGTCGAATCGAAATAATGGCCAAAAATACATTTGGCAAGATATTTTGCTTAAATACAAATAATATTAACGGACTTTGTGCATGTGTCCAAAAGTTAATTCAAAAATAATAAAGTAGATAGATAAATTCAGATACATTAAAGGATAAAGTTCACATAAATTCTTATAGATATAGACGCACACATATATAAATATATATATATATAGGAATATTCTGTTCCTAAGTGCGACAAATTAGTTGGATGTTCGAGCTATGATTGCAAAAATGGTATGCATTTGAAAGAGAAATGATAACATATTAACAAGTTGAGTATCCCTTAAAGCTTGGATATTTATATATTTTTTAAAAATATTTTAGAGATTTGAAACATCGTGTAAAGAATATGTTGAATAGCTCTTAAAGCATGGATATCTTATTTAAATAATTTTTAAATAATTGCATTGGCTTCAAACAGAAATCAGACTATTTTATTGGAACACAGAGATACTCTCTTAAAGTATGAATATGGTGTTATTCTATTTTTATAATTGAAAATAGTTTTAAAATACTTGTAATAATATAGAAATTTATGAAATAAGCAAAAAATAAGGGTCCATAAATAGATATTTATATGAGTCTTAGAGTAGAATATAAATAAAAGAGAGTTTTTAGTTTTGTAAGAATTTCGTTAGTCATTAAAAAGAAAAATGTATGTGAACTATTTCGAATTTTAAATAACTTAGTTTATTCTTCTTTTAATTGAATACAACTTATTATGAGTATAAAAAATATATGAATTTTTCAGTTAAAGCTTGAATTTTGGCAGCGTTTGGTAAACAAGTCTAAGACAGTCTACGTACATCGCTTGCATATCTCTTCCTCATGCATATTATATCCCAGTCGAATCTACTTAATTGTCTAACTACCAGCACTTGCTAAACTTACCCGAAGGCCCCTTAAGACTTGGTATTTTATATAATAATAATAATAAAAATAAAATTAAAAATAGCTATAATAAAAAGAATTTGTGCAGTTTATAAACGCTAACTGCTCGATTCACCCCATTAACAGGCCCATTGCCAAAGCCCCCATATGGCCGTTCACTAACCGCCCGAGGCCCATACTACCATAAAAATGTATTTTCTACCAGCTTCAGGTGCGGCTGCTTGTTGCTTTTCTTCTGGCCGTTGTTGTTGTTGTTGCTGTTGTTGCTGCCGTTTGGCATTCAACATTCAAGTTGGGGCCATTTTGCTGACTGTTGATGATGATAATGGGCCTGGGGTTTGCCTGAGGGAGCTGGTATAGCAGAAAGGAAGCAAAATGCCTGCCTGCCAGCCTGCCTGGCATACATCCCCTCTCCTCTCTCCTGCGCGTTGCTATTGCGTACGACGTATAAATTTTTACGCATTTTTGATTTATGTGCAAAAAGCAGGCAGCGCAAATAAATTGGCGACGCTTCGCTCGTGTATATTGAAAATGCATTTCGAGCAGCAAGAAAAATAAATACAAGAGGCAGATTTAGCAGCTGCACAACACTGGCAATAACGTTAATGATTATGGCAACTCTGGCAAGCGATAAACGCGCTGCAAAGGTGGACTTGGAGGGGGAAGGGGGGAGGGGGAACGGCGTGTGGTAGGCGCGCACCTGCGGGACACATATGTGTGTGTGTGTGCAGGGAACGCGAGAGCCTTCAGCCAGCTACAAGCCATTAAAAGTTTTACAATGCAGACACACGCACTTTTGCCAGCAGCTGCCACGCCTCCAACTTGGTTTACTTTTTTTCGTTTTTTTGGGGGCAGATTGCTGCCTGCTGCGCCGCACAATTTTTAGGCTCGCTTTAGTGAGGCAGCTATTTTTTCTTGTTCCGTTTTTTTTTTTATTTTTTCTATGCCCGGCCAACAGTGCGCATACTTGATGCTCGCATTTTGCCACCCAGACAACAGTTGTGGGCCATGATGGAAGACCACAACACATGCGAACCAAAGTTATACGAAGCGTCGAACTTGTTTCTTTTTCTTCATCTTCGTCTTCATTTCTTGCTCCTCTTTTACCCACTCCCTTTTTTTCCGGCGCACAATTTACAACAAGTAGGGCAAGTCAAGAAGCACTTGAAATATATTTCCCTTTCCTGTTTTTCTCCTTAGCTTGTTTTTTTCTTTCCTTTTTTTTCTATTTTTTTTTGGCACAGCAATTTATGTTGCTTAGACATTGAGTTTTAAAGTGCCATAGATGCTAAGCATAAGCTGCTTTGTCATACGACAAGCTCTTATATGCGACAAGCTGTGAGCACCTAAATACCTTGATAATTGTCTATTTTTTCGGTACATTTGCCGTTTGAAGTGTTGACCATTTTGGCACGAGGTGGGAGTAGTATGAAGTATGCTTTCTCATAGCCATAGCAATTGTTGTGTATCAATCATTCACTTTAAACGACGTATATTACAGGAAAAAAGGCACATACATCAAACAAATTCATATCAATCAGTTATAAATCTTATTTTTGGCAAGTACTTCCCCAAATACTAACATATCAGAAATTATTATTTCTACTTATACATCAGTTGGTTCCTTATCAATCAGTAGCTCATTGTTGAGATACTTAAATATAAATAGGTAGCAGAGTCTTATGCAAATATACTTAATATATCGTGAAGATTTGTCTCAATCAATAGTCAATCAAGCAAGAAGATTATTTTACGGCAGAATATTATGCATCAATCAGTAATCAAGCTTGACTTAAAGTCAGAAATGTCTTAAGTCTATAAGAAACTTTTTCATAATACTTGTGTGCCATAAGAATTTGTGTCAGTCAATAGTCAATCAGGCAAGAAGATTTATATACAGCAAAATATGTTGCATCAATCAGTGGTCAATCTCGACTCAAAAATGTTTTTAAATTTTACAATAAAGAGAATTTATACAATAGATATTATATTATTTAATATTTTCGTCAATCAGTGCTCAATCATATGTATAAATAAGAAATGCATTCGTCAGTCAGCTCTCTTTCAAAATTTTTAACAGTCTGTTTTAAATGTCATTTTTTATTGGGAAAAATATTATAAAAAAACACAACTTTGAATTTTATGTACTCCTTAAAATCGTTTTGTCAATTAAAATTGTAATGAGAAAAAATAGGGAATATCACATTTGCTATTCCCCCTCCCAAACATTTGATTGGATTTATTACTAAAAGTTTGAACTGCACAATAAATTCTTTACATACAACATTTAATATCATTTAGTATTTGCGCAGAACTGTTTCCTAATAATCTTCTGTTTTTAGAAACCTCACAGTTAAGAAGCTTTAGCTTATTTTTAGACATGCGAGTTAGAAGTCAAGCACTCAAGGTTATTAGGGTGCGTTCTGCCCACTTGTTCAGTTATCGTGGCTCGCATTCAACTGTTGTGGGGCAGCACCTCATTAAAGTTACATACGCTGGACTTTCCGTTGTGCTAACAAGCCACCCACAACCTGCATAAAGCTGCACGCATCCCACGCCAACACACACTCGCACACACACACTCAGACACACCAGACACCCACATGAGATTGCCTGGGCAGCCAAACACACGGACGTTGCTGTGACAGCAAAGATAACGCGACAGCAGCAGCGGTGGCAGCAGCAACAACTCCAATTTCAGTGGCAACATGGTGCGAGAAATGTCAATGCATGTGGCAAGCAAATGACCAGCAGGACTCCCACACACAGATACACACACACACACACACACCCAGAAACACACACACCCACACGGCGTGGTGTGATCTATGCCTATCTGATGTATTTTAATGGTGCTCACATATATTTTTCATTATTGCTGCTGCTGGAGCGAAAAAAAAGAAAAATAAAGAAATAACTGGCCAAACAAGTGAACATGTTGCAGGCATATCGTCCTAAAGGACGAGCCATAAATACCCTATAAAAAATTGCACAGTTTAAAATGAGAAATTTCGTTATTTTCGAACTATGTGAACTTTATCAGTCTAATATTTACGCTTCCTATAGAGATAAGACATGGTAACAAAGAGTATCTAGAGTTTAATGTTCACAGCTAAGAAATATTAAATAAATGCATATTCTTTTTAGATAGTTCTAAAAACTGATTCGATGATTGTTGAAATTCATATCTAATTTATATATGATATGAGATTGCAACTTGTGGGTTACATATGGATTAGTCTAACATAAAATGATATATGGTGTCAAGGGTTTCTGCGCTATCATATCTTATGAAAGTATAAGAGAAATAGGAGATATTTGAGCTGGTAATAAAGTAGAACTAATGTAAAGACAAGAAAGTTTGTAATTAGGTCATATATTAGTTCAAAATAAAGGCTCAGAAAGTTTTAAGGTAATAACAAAGCATTTTAAGTATGCCAAAACGAATTGATAAATGTTAACAATATTTTATAAAATAGTTAAGAATATAAATAAAAACAAAGTATGTACAAGATCTAAGTAGAACTTGGGTGTATATGTACATGATTTCTTAATGAATATATTATATTATTCCAACACACAGAGAAGGTTTGTGCATCGTTTTCCTAGTTGCTCAGTTAAGTTATAGCTAAGAAAATGTTAAAGATATTCTGCTGATATTTAATATAAAGTATATAATAATTAAAAATAAACAAATTAATAGACTACTCGCCACTACGTCAAATCTTATACATATCAATCCGTTCCCTCTCGTCCACATCTAAAGCTCCTCAGCAAGTTAATAAGCCCTATTCTATGTGGAATTCACTGGAGGAGTTGCCTCACCCACTCGGCAGACAATGTCGCGTTACGTATACGCAACGCAGGCCAGACTCGCGCACAGTCTGCGCCGGTCAAATTTATTTTGTATACACCAGAGAACGCGAATTTCGTGACTGCATCCTGCCTCCAGGCACGATCCAAGCCCACGAGTTCTGCGTAGCCGCCACGCATGGTATGAGCCACCCCCCCCCCCCCCCCTCCCCAATAGCTGGGGTCGCGCTGCGGCATTTTGGGGCTTCGTGCGATGCGGCGCGCAATATTTTTTATGGCCCAACGTTGAGATTGCAATTTAAAAATCGATAAATTGCAATTAATTTAATGGTCACAACGACACACAACAACAAATTTGGTAAATAAATCATGGACCGCTGCAGTCAAACGATGCGGTTGATGGCGTTCGATATGCCGAGAGCGAAAAGATCCCACAAATTTCGGACGAATATACATGTTTGCCAAAAATGAAGCAAATTTGTAAAAGGAAAAAACATATGTGTGAAATAAAATCGGTGCATTTTTAACAAAGTCAAGCGATTGAAGTTCAGACTAAAATAATCTTAGGAGATAAGCGAAATGTCAGAAATGTCTCCCATTATGCGTAACACTTTTCATGACTAAATGATAATACCCTCTACAAGAGTATAAAGAGGGCCTTAAATATTTCATACAATAACGAATTTATAATTAAATAAAGAATCCAAATAGGGAAAATATCATATACAGAAGTGTATTCAACAACTTTATATGCTTTTATACCAAGAAAATAGTTTTTAGTTTGGGATATAGTTCTATTATAATCGATAATTATCGATCATTTTATTTTAGTGACAAATATGTTAATAATTTTTACAGAAATCAACCTTGCGTTTTTTTTAAATAAATATTAAACAACAGCAAACAAATTTACTTTTGATACCAAAAATTATAAGAAATTTAATTGTATTCCTTTCAAAAATAAGCAACTTATATTAAATATATTAATATTAAATATTAATATATTTACCGTATGAATAATCTAAAGCAACTAAAAACTTGGAAATTCCTTTCAAGCTTTACGAATATTTTGCTTAATATACTCAAATATTTCGGCTATTTCCCAACCAACTGAGTAAGCACTTATAATTTAAGACAGCTTCTGGCAATCTTTTTTTTTTTTGCTTTAAAATGTTAATAAATTGTTATTTATTAAGGCCTAACGGGCACTTAATTAGCCGCAGCAGCACAAACGGCGCATCAGCCTAATGGATGACAGCAAATGGGAAAGATTAAGGTTGCCAGGGAGATGCTCAAAAGTCAAAAAACACAAATTGAATGCCGCGAAGGGCAAAGGACCAAGCAGAAGACAATGATACAAATATGACTGACAAAACTAAAGGGAGGCATACAACGATTATGAGAGGTCCTCATATAAAGATTTATGTAAAAGGAAAATTTATTCAATTTACTTTCTATTCTAAATAAAACAAATTAAGGCAGACAAATAACGAGACGCTCTGGCAATAAGATAAACTCAAAATAATTGAGTCAATATATTCCAAATATCTATCTAAGTAAATAATAAAAACTGTTCAACAAACAAATGCTAAAAGTGATATAGAATATACAAGATAGATATTATGCTTAAAGCGTAGTTGTTCGGATGAATTAATATACAAGGCAAACTTTTAAATGAAAAAACCTGTTGACAATTAGCAGCAAAAAAAACAGCTCAGACTGCAATCTGTAGGACAATACAAATTAAGCCCTAGCTCCTAAGGTTGATAACAGTTTATGCTGCATTATCAAAGCGCATCTATTTTATGTTAAATAGCTTTGAATTATGACCAATAATGCAGTTGCTGATAAATCAAATCTCAACTGGGCCTTAGGGGAAAAAAGTGAAAGCACATCGAAAGTGAAATTTTAATTAAACTGCCAGAGCCATTTGTAGCCATGGCGAATGCGAACTGGAGCATATTTTAAATGCAGCTATGAAAAACAATTTGCCAGCCGGCCCTGCTCCTGGGTGCCCGTCTATGTGTCCTTGGTCCTTGGCAACTGGCATTTGCATAATTTCCACCCCGGGGATGGGTTGAAAGCAGCGGCTCAGATTCGAGCATCGCTGGGATTGCTGATTAGGTGCCTGCCAGCCTGCCTGCCTGCCAGACTCGCTGCGCGTGCTGCGTCCCGCGGCCTGTGTACTTTGTCCTTGTTGCCGCTGCTGTGGTCCAGCAACGCAGCATTTAATTACCAGCCAACCACGGCGGCAACATCAGCACACAACAACAACTGCAACAACAACGAAAAGAAACAAAGCGTAGAAGAGGAAGAAATAACAGGTTAGGCCAACGCAAGACGCGGCCAGGACGTGCCAGGACATTGCGCTGCTGTACTCTGCTGAGCTGTGCTTGTCGGCTAGCCAGCAGCTAAAACAAAACCTAATTTTCTCAAATTTCCAAAAGACCAACGACAACGAGGACAACAAGAACAACGCCGCCAACGTTTAAGCCAACAAAAACAACAAGGTTCGGAAAATATGGCGCAGTTTAAGTGCGCTTCAGCTGGAGGCGGATGGAGAAGCCAGCTGCTGGGCAGGAGGTTATGCACTGCCCGAAAAAATGCTGGTAATTGTTATTGCCAAGCGGCGGACATTAGGTTCACATATTGGAGGTGGTGAACGAGGAGAAAGATAAGCAAAGCGTTTTTGAAAACGTTATCGCTTATAATTCCCAAGTAGTTTAAGCGCAGTTCAGGATTATAGGCAAACGGATTCATTAAATTTTCACAAATATAAAGAAGATCTAGTTTAGTGGGAAGAATATAGAAAAATAAATCGTTAATTATATTATTGATACAAACGTTCCCTTTATTTGGGATATATTGTAAATCCTAAAAGTTATATTGAAAATATAATATATATATAAGTTTATAAAAATAGAGAATAATTAATTTAATTTCTATTGTAAATAATTAATAACATATTTAGGAATCTATTTGATTTTTATATAAGTTTTTGAAGTAGGCAATAATTAATTGAATACTATAAAAAAAATATTTAGGAAGCGGTTTAATAAAATATTTGAGAATACATTTTATTTACCATTAAAAGGCTATATAAACAATAAATAATTTATTTGTTACTGTAAAAAAATAAAAAAATGAATATAGGAATAAATTTGTTGCAGTGTATCTCTGATTAATGAGGTAGAAATATATAAAATTCTGCACACCTGATGCCCAGTTAATATTTTAAAGAAATTGTATTACATATATATTGTTTTAAATTTTATCAATGCTTATTGCTTGTAAATAATTAAATACAAAAATTAATGATAAGTTTTCCCACTAATTTGTTGCAGTGTGGATTGCCAAGTTATGCTGCAGGAATATTTTCATTTAAGAATCGCGAGCTGCTGTTTTTCTAGCTGTAGCTCAAACAGGTCTCTGCAACGCGACTCGCACACAAATACATTTCCACGCACACACACACACACACACACACAACACTGATAACAACAACAACAATGCCAAAATATAGAAAAAGCAAAGCAACAAACAATGATTTTCATGGTACGTAAAATTAATTAGGGCACTGAGACAAAAATCCTCAAATTTCAATGAGCTGCGCAGCGCAGTCGACTGCGACGTCGACACACACACACCCAACTAGTGGCAAAAAGGGGGCTGCGGCGGGCGTTGTGTGTGTGTGTGTGTGTGTTGGTGGTGGCATGCAATGAAAACAAGGCAGAGGCACAACTAAAAATACCAAAGAGCGAGGGGTTGGAGTTTGGGGCGAGCCACATAGAAGCCGAGCAACATAATTACTCTGCAGCTGTGTGTGTGTGTGTGCGAGTGTGTGTGTGTGTGTGGCTTGTGCGTAGGCTGCGTCTTTCAATGCAACAAAATGCTGGATGCTCACACTGGCAGCGCAGTCGACGTCGCTGCTGCGCGTGTTTCCTGTCGCTTTATGTACCAAAAAGCTTATACATAGCAAAAGGCAGTATGTGTGCGTGCGTGTGTGTGTGTGTGTGTGTTGCTGCTGCTGTATGTGTTATCAGCATGACAGCAATTACAACAACAACAACGACAACAACTGCGACAGCAACTCAAAGCTCAAAGGCACAAATTTTGTATATTTTTTGTTTCTCTAGCTAATACATAATTACAAATACATTTAAGCCAGCAAAGTTTTTTAATTGTTTTTGTTTTTGTTGCTGTTGCCGTTGCCGTAAAAAAGCTGAAAAGCCCGAAAAGGGAAATGGAAAATGCGAAACGATTGCGCTCAAATTAGTTAAATGTGGGACCGAGCGGGCGAAGGGGCCAACTTGCAGGCTGACATTTTGTTTTGATTGACATCTGCGAGATTGTGGAAATGTAGTGTATGCCAAAGGAAAATCAGAGGGGAGGCGGGGCTGGCGGCATTTTACAGCTTGTGATGGGCAGGTGCTGTCAGTTGGGTAAATTCTTGAATGGATACAAGTTGCCACAGCGCGCGGCAAGTTCAGCGCTCGTTGGCGTCGCATGCAAATGCCGTGAATGCGCAGTGGGACTTGGGGTGCAGGTGACGGAGGAGGGGCGCGGGGGTTGCGTAGCGAAGGGTATATAAATATAAATGATTCTATATAACACCTACGCGATGCTGCCATAAGTCAAACGTCAATGTTGGACTGCTTGCTTCAGCTAAGCTTTGATAGGTGAAACATCAAAAGGTATGTTTATATATTTTTAGGATAAAAATAAAAAATATATATATTACAAATATTGCCAGAGCTCTAGAACATGCTTTGTGTTAATTTTCTGCTCTTAAGGAAAAGATCTCTTAATGTTGGGAAAATCGTGACATTATAAGATTTAGAATCTTATTTGCAACAAAAGTGCTCAGCCCCATGGGAAAACTACAAATACAAAGGGCTTACATTTATAGTAAAATTTATTACAATTACAATAAGCAAAACAATAATTACAGTCATTAGAGTACTATTAATGATAATAAAATAGGTTTATAAAACGAATAAAACCAAGATTTAAAATAATAAATGTGTAAATAATACAATAATAACAATAATAATTGATATAATATGAGTAATAATAATAATAAAAATAATAATAATAATAATTATAATAATAATAATAATAATAATAATAATAATAATAATAATAATAAAAATAATTATTATAATAATTATAATAATAATAATAATAAAAATAATAACAATAGTTATAAAAAATATGATATACTATATATTAACAGAATCGATCTTGACTAAAATTTGAACTCTGGAACTATATAAGAAAAAGCATTGAATCGTATTTCAAACATGAGCAAATCCTTTTGAATTGATTTTGAGAACTGAAAACTAAAGAAATACAGCCTAAATTCTCATCGATTCGACTGAGTCCCTTTATCATCAGACAACTTACAGATATGCTTGCTATTCCGTTTCCGTCTTTAGAAATTCTTGCAGTTAGACTCAACTTTTTCATGTCGTTTCAAAAGCACATTAATGCCAAAATTAATTTCGTTTCCTGCTTTGCTATCTAAAGTATATTTGAAGGAGGCGCATTTGGCTGGCTTTAAGGTTGGCAATTAAGTGTAAAGGAAGGCAAAACTGTAGCCGCCTAAAGACCGCATACGACATTTGGCACGCACTTTATTAGGAAACCGAAACGCAGCACAGGAGTGCGGAGACAGGGGTAAACCTCAAAAGCAAGAACTTTTCCTAGGAAAATGTCAGCGCGTTGCTTTCACTTTAAACTAACGCACACACACACACACACACACACACACAAGCACAACTCATTGCTATGCATCGCAGACACCCGAGACCCGCTGCGACCCACATAAGCAAGCAAATAGAAAAAAAAAAAAATGGAGAGGAAAAGCGAATCAGCAGGAAAAAGCCAAAAGGCAACGAAAATTTTCCTTGTGCACTGCGAAAACTACGCAATTTAGAAAAGCAGCCAGCGACAACAACAGCCAGCGGGCTGGCTATATACCCTAGTATATACGCACACGCACCACCCCAACAACAACAACAACAACAACAACAACAACAGCAATCAACGTCACTCACAAAGCCGCTCCTGCCCCGCCCGCGCCGCACGAACCCAACATCCCCCCGCCGCCAGCAACCCAACGCTCGCTGCACACGCACAAAAAGCGCCAAAAAATTACAAACGCAGCGGTCGGTCGTTTGAGCGGCTTCTGTCGCTGAAGCCAAAGTGGTTTCTGGGTGGTTTTTGGCTCAATAAAGGACTGCACCCGCCGCCGCAGCAGCAGCAGCAGCAGCAGCAGCAGAGGCCAGCCCCGCCATGCCGCCCAACTGCCCCCAGCGCGGCATATATACCCCGCACGCACATATAGGCGCACACGCACATCTGCTATATACTGCGAGGCAGCTGCAGCCACCCAACAACGCCCCACCCACCAAACCCATGTCAAAGTCAAGCCACCACCAAAAAAAAAAAAAAAAAAAAAAGAGCCAAGAGAAGAAGCAGAAGTAAATGAAAATGTACGCCCTGCATTTTTTTTATTCAGTCGCTGCGAGGCCCGAGCAGTCGCCCATTTCGGTTTTCTTGAACGTCCTTGATCCTTGCAACGCACAGCAACAACAATGAAAGGGCGCCTGCTGGTCGTCTTCCCAAAACACAAAAACACACACCAACACACACACACACACGCACAGAGCATTGCGGGCGCATGTAAAAAGCATAGCATACTTTTTGGGGCAGCCGCCCCGACGCAACGCCGCCTGCCTGACGCCTTATCAGTTGTAAAAACAAAACCGGAAGCTCACACACACAGACAGGAAGTCGCAGCGTGTGCGACAGAGTGAGTGAGCGCTAGAGTGGGACAGCGCGCGCGCGAGAGAGAGAGACAGAGAGAGAGAGGGAGAGAGCGAGAATGAGCGCGACGCGTCGTCGAACTTTCAGGGTTTTTGTGTGTGTGAAAAGTGAAAGTGAAAAGCTGTCAAGGCAAAGGACAAGGCAAAGAAAGTGAAAGCGCAGCGAGCACGCAAACGCAGAGAGCGCCACACGGGAGAGCAAGCCGCTCTCACAGAGCGAGTAGAGAGAGAGAGAGAGAGAGCGCGAGCGTGCCAGAGCGAGAGCGAGCGAGCCTGCAAGTGAGTGTGAGCGAGCGCGAGTCGCTGAGTCCTTTGCTGCAGTCGCGCGTCTCTAGAAAACCGCTTCGAATAGCTTGAATGCCTCCATTTTAATGGCCGCAATGTCCTTGGCCAAGCAACGTGCCGAAGGATATTTGGTAAACGCACGACGTCAGCGGCGACGTCGACAGCGACAGCGACTGCGACGCGTCAGCTTCGTTTCACGGCGCTTGCATTTACTTTCACTTTCGGCCTGGCCGCGAACTTGGCAAACAACCCCAGCACTCAGACCACGGCACGCACACACCACACACCCGCACACTCACACACACACACACACACACCCTGGCAACTGCCCCAGCCCGCGCCCCCTCTTTGCACGCTTGCATATAATGTACTTTTTTTCGGCAGGCAAACAAAACTTTTACCCCAAGAGCTTTCTGCATTTGTTTTCTTCTTTTTTTTTTTTACCAGCTTTGGCGCAAGTTTATTTTTGACAGTGTTTTATGCCCTGCGGACAGGACACTGCAGCAGCAGCAGCAGCAGCGGCAATTGCTAGGGGTTGGGGTCGGGGGGGGGGGGGTTGGGCTGTGCTGTTGTGGTTGTGCGAGGGGCCCGAAATGACAAAATAATGTAATTTGGCATTAGATTTATGCGTGCTGCGCCTCCTTTGGTGCGTGTCCTGCAACAAGGACCTCAGCAAAAAACGCAGCGTCGACGTTTCCTTTTGCCTTTCACACATTTTCAACCTCTGCTGCTGTTGCTGCTGCTTCCGCCTGACACCCTCCCCCCTTTGGCTCCACCTGCGCCTTATGCTTGTTGTTGTTGTTCTTCCTGTTATTTGCCACGCTTTGTGTCCTGTTTTTTTTTTGCTTGGCAGCGCCTTTGTTGTTGTTTTAAGCCGCTTGTGCGAATTTAGGGCAGGTTTCATTGACGCTTTTTTCGCCAGCTTCTTCTTCTTCTTCGATTTGCTTGTTTTTATTTTATTTTTCTTAGCTTCTGGCTAAGTTTCTTTCCTTTCAATATATACATATATATATGTTATAGCTGTTAAAAAAAAAGAAAAACTTTCGAGTTTCTAGCTTGAATGTTGCCACAAATTGAAAAATGTCAACAAAGTTTAAAGTGCGAGTTGGGGAAAGTGGACCTATTTCTCCCCATCGAATTTTCATTTTAAGAAAGATAGAACATAATATTAACAGATAATAAATAAATAAATAAATATATTTAATTGATTTTAACTTGCCTAAATTATGAAAAATTATAATAATAATAATATTAATGGGTAATACATAAATTAAAGTATAAAATAAAGTTCTACTTGACTTAAGCATGAAATACTATAATAAAAAATAAATAAATATATATGTGTGAAATGAGGTTCTACTCAGCTAAAGTATGAACTACATTAATATATTATAATAATAATAATGGATAATAAATAAAAGGATATATGAAATAAAGCTCTACTTGGATAAAGTATGAAAAATATTAATAATAATAATAATGAATAAAAAATAATAGGTATATAAAATTAAGTTCTACTTCTACTAAAGTATAAAAAAACGAAAGCCAATTTGGATAAGTAGAGCTGAGAAAATTTGTTCTGAAGTCTTCTAAATAGTTCGGACTCACAAAAGTTCGGACTTATATCTTTAAAATAAATTGATCTATTAAGCGAAAAAGTTATAAAGCGTGCATTGCACCAGTCATCATATAAATCATAATAATATATAAATATTTTATGAAGTTGATGGAAAAAGAGAAGCGTAGTCTTTGGGAAGGGGATATTCTTTACAGGCATCACAACTTTTTCGCTTAATAGTTTAATGTATTTAAAAGATATAAGTCCGAAGAATTGTGACTAATGTAACTAATAATTGAAGTATTAATTGTGCGATCATTACGAGATTTTCAGCTCATAAAGCTTATCAATATGGGCAAGTTTTAAAACTCTGCAGAACTGAAGAAGCGTGAACTAAAAATAAGTTAAAGATTTTTTTGAATATTGTGGGGTGTGATAAATTAAGTCAATTTTGTTGTCTCTCTTTGATAATCTTCAAGATATGTCTAAACTACTTATGCAACTTATCGATATTTATCGATTTCTAAATAAAATTTATACAGTCTCTGTCAATCAATATTTAAAGAGTCCAGTTCTGCATAGCAGAACGGATGAACACATGCGCATATATTTTTTGAACATTTTTGATCAATTATAAATACTTTATGGGGTCAGATATGTCTCCAAATACATTATCACAAAATTCATAAGTAAATTTCAACCAGTTTTAATAAACGCACTGCGTCTAATGCCACCGATCAGGTGCTTAAATCTGACAACTATTTCACGAATAGTTCACAAGCATTTCACAGTCATAGCTCGAGAACTATGGAGACAATAAGGCAACAATTTGATGTGAGTTTGAGGCTTTCTTTCTTTCCCAGCAACCTATGTGCAAATTGTCATAATCTTTTGGCATTAGGTAGGAGACATTCGTACTTGTAGGAGAATATTATTAGTCTTTGCATAGGAAGGTTTTTTTTTCAAATTAGATTTCTTTTTTTGCTAATTAAAGATGAGCAAAGTATCCAAACCGTGGAGCCTGAAGGTGGCGGCAATCGTTGCCGTTTCGAGTCTTTTAACGCTCTTTGTGCTAGCGGCTGCCCATTCGATTGATTTCTACTCGCCGGCAGATGGCGTTGTGGAGCTGACTGGCTCGGACTTTGAGAGCATGGTGCTGCAGGACGACGCCATTTGGATTGTACAATTCTATGCGCCCTGGTGCAGGCACTGCCAAACCATGCTGCCCGAATACAAGCGGCTGGCCAAGGCGCTGAGGGGCGTCATCAAGCTGGGCGCGGTCAACAGCGAGCGGCACACGGAGCTGACCGCCAAATATGAAATACGCGGCTTTCCGCTTATCAAAATTTTCGGAGTGGACAAACAGAAGCCCACCGATTTCTTTGGACCGCGCACGGCCCAGGCCATGGCCGAGCTGGCTGTGGCCGAGGTCAAGAAGAAGATAAAGGCGGCCTTTGGCGGTAGGCTGGGCGTGGCCACAGACGCGACCCGCAACAGCGTTTGCCCGGCGAGCGAAGTCACGGAGCTGCGGGCGGATAATTTTGATAGACTGGTGCTCAACTCGGCGGACATGTGGCTGGTGGAGTTCTATACGCCCTGGTGTCCGCACTGCAAGAATCTGGCGGCCACCTGGACCGCGGCGGCCAAGGAGCTCAAGGGCAAGATCAAGCTGGGCGCCCTGGACGCCAGCGCCAACAAGCACAAGGCGGCCGAGCACAATGTGAGCAGTTATCCGACCATCAAATACTTTCCGGCCCAGTCGAAGCAGCCCGCCGACGCAGTCGTATACACGGGCCAGCGAACTGTGGCGGCCATTGTCAGCTGGGCCAACAGCAAGCCGGTGGCGCCCGCACCCAACGTGGCCGAGATCACGGACGAGTCGAGTTTGTTCAATGCCTGCGGCCACAGGTCCTGGTGCGTCATCTCCGTGCTGCCCAAGCTGCTCGACTGCAATGCCCGGTGCCGCAACAAATTGCTCGGCACTTTGGGACGACTGTGCGCCAAGTATCCGGCGCAGCAGGGCTGGGGCTGGGTCTGGACCGAGGGCGGCCAGCAGCCGGCCCTGGAGAAGGGTTTGCGCGTGGGCGGCTTTGGCTATCCGGCTCTGGTCGTGGTCAATTGCCGTCGAATGCGATATGCTGTCTTTAAGGGCTCGTTTTCGGAAGCTGCACTGAATGAATTTCTGGGCGATATTGTTAAGGGGCGTGGCAGAACTTCAACTATTAACTGCGCCCAAAAGCCGCCCATTCGCAGCGTCATAGCCTGGGACGGCCAAGATGCCGTCGCCGAGCGTTCAATCACGGACGAACTTTAGAGCTATTTTTTTTTTTTTATTATTTATTATTTCTCATGGTCAGGTAATGCAGAATTTAGAAAAGAACCGATTCAGTTAGATGTACTCCAAAAACTAAACTATGGTGTAATTTGTCTAAATTATGAAATAAATTTCATGTTCCGCAGATTTAATACCCTTGTGGACATTTCCCCTTTGCAGATATGTGAGAATAGGGAAGCTCGATAAAAATAGCTTGGAAAACAAATTTATGGATCTATATAATATAATAGTGCGATCCTGATAAGATTTGGCTCATGTATAAGCAGCATAGTTTAATAAGTAAATGCCTGGGTTGGTCAAGATATCTTAATTGAAATAGTATCTATATCAGTGCAACCATGTCATAATATTAATCGATAAATCGATATCTGAATACAACTGCCAATAGCAGAAGCTTTAGGCTAATCTTGTTCTCTTGCGATTAAACTACGAAACTGAACAGACGTCTTTTGACCTACACCATCCTTTTTCTGTGTGTTGATTGGGATGCCTTCCCTCTACAGTCTCGATAAGCAAAACAGTTTTCCATACAAGAACCTACTGATAGACCTATCGTTCCTGTAGCAATTATATGATATTGTGGTCGGATCCAAGCGGTTGCAACATATGTATTCTACTACAGAGAGACGGACCTATGAAAAGTTTTGAGAAGATATCTGAGAGACTAATTGCAACAGACAGACGGACAAGGGATGGACGGATAGAGGGACTTGGCTATGTCAACTTAATAGCTGCTGATGCTGATCTAGAATATATATAATTTACAGGGTCGGATATCTTCTATGCATTAGATGACAAAAGGGTATTAATGAAAAATATTCATTGAGCAGCATTTAATATTTAGGGTATTTCTTATGCCTAAGAGAGCCACTCTTTAATATAAGTTAAGTAAATATAAAATAAAAAAAAATATATTTTAACTAATAAAATAATGTTCTGAGAAATACTTCCACAAATTACGATTTATTCCTAAGAATTCATAATTGTTCCTAGATGTCGAATCTATCTTCGGGCGCATTGAAAACATGTTTATAAAATATGAGGGCAACATTTGCGGGGCCGTCGATTTAAGGCGTCGCCTACGAGTCCTTTGGGCAGTTCCTTTGAAAACAAACAAACAGACAGACGCCCGTTGCTCGTTGACCATTGACCAATTGTCATGGTCACCTAATCCTGGCTGACAAAATGGCTCAGCCAAAGGGCCAGCGAGCAGACGTCGACAGGACAGGAGTTCTCGGCCAGGCAACAAAGCGCCCAGCTAAGCATGTGCCAACAACACAGCAGCACACACATACACACACCTATACATACACACAACACACACATATATATATATGTATGTGTATATATCTATCAAAAATATAAACCCAAGTGGAAGCGTGGCCCATGGCATAATATCTTTAAATGCAAACCGAGATGAGCACAAAATGACTGCCAGCTGTGCTACATTTGGCGGCGGCTCCTGGGACCCTAGCAGCAACTTAAAGGCTGCACATGCCACAAGCTTTGTCCGCCCCGTTTTGCCACACCCCCTACCCCCTTACCCACACAGCAGGCGATGCACAGAACGAGCTGCTTATTCATTTAATTTTCAGAGAAGCCGCCCAAGGAGTAAATGGGTTTTGCATGGCAAGGTAGTCCACGCAAAGGCGTTGCGCGCAAGGGGGTTGAGGGGGGGAGGGGGTCAGAGTGGGGTTGCGCTGTGCATGGGCGTCAGCTCGACTGTCAGTCAGCTAGTCAGTCAGTCAGTTAGGAGGCCTTCACTCAGCTCAGCTCAGCTCGGCTCGGCTCGGCTGAAACTTTTGGCTGCCACGCACAATTTTCCACTTTCAACTTTCGTCAAAGGGGGCGGCGCGGAGCGTTGTAGTTGTTGTTGCTGCTGCTGCTGCTGCTGCAGGGCGGTGGTTGGTGGTGCGGTTGGGTGTGCGTATTGAGCTTTATGCTTGGCTGATGTTGCGATAAGCGGCTGAAGCAGGCAATGTTGCTGTCGTCGTTGTCGTCGTCGATTGTTGCTGTTGTTGCCACAGCCGCAGCCGCAATGCTGCACACGCCACAAACACACACACACACACACACACACAAATGTGGAGCTGGAGCAGCAAAGCAGCCCCTGGCGCTTGCCATAAGTGGGCGGGGAGTTGAAAAATAGGCAGCAAAAGCAGTTGCTGTCGTTTTTCGTTGTTGCTGTTGTTGTTGTTGTTGTCGTTGTTGTCGTTGCTGTTGTAGTTGGCGCCATTGCCCAATGTAAAAGTTGCTGAAAAGTGTAACGCAGCTAAGGCCAGCAGACGGTGGGCAGGCGGGCAATGCTGCGCGGTGGCAGCTAGTGTTGGGCAAAAAAGGAAGCCTGGTGCCTGGCTCTGCTCTGCTGCTGCCTACGTCGCCTACGCGGCATAGTTTTAACTTTGCTGTTGTAATACACTTTCTAGCACAGGCAGAGTTAACTATTGGACAAGTTTAAGCCTTAAAAACACTTTATGGGCGACTGTGAAGCAGCTCCCTTATTTTAGTTTGGTTTTAAAGTAAGCTTATAGTTTTACTAGAATAGTTCGAGCATTTTTATAGTTGGCTAAATAATTGCAGCTTTTTAAACTTAGAGAAAATATTAACCTGACTCGTTGATCCTGCTTAAAGTGCTTTCTATAAAATTATATATATTTCTGAGTGGGCGGACTTATATTATACTAGCGGGTATAACCCGGCCTTGCCCGTGGCACGTATGTTATAAAATCAATGTTCTCAAACAAGCCTGAAATGATTTTGAAACTGATCGGACGGTAAACAAACAACTTTCATACAAACGTTTTCCGGCAATTTGTTGCGAGTGGAATTTCCCAAATCGCTGAAACACATTCTTATGTAGAGCTTTGAAAATCAATTTGAAGCAAATCGGACACAATTTAAAACGTCGTACAACAAATCTTTGAGCCGCATTCCACCCGAAAAAGTTTGGATTCTGCGAAAAGTGTGAAACACGTATCAAATGATTTTTCTTATAGATCTCTGGAAATGAATTTGAGCGCGAAACGTCACCCACCAAATCTTTGACCTCCATTTGCACCAAGGAGGCACGGATTTTCCTAAAAGTGTGAAACACCCCTCAAATGAATTTGAACAAAGATCTTTGAAAATAAGTTTGAGGCTGATCGGATGATAAACAAAAAAGTTACATACAAACGTTTTTCGCGATTTTTCCACACTTGCGGGTGGAATTTCCCGAAACCCCGTCTTAACGTGCACCTACATCACATAAGGTAGCTACAGTGAAAATTTCAGCTTCCTAGCTCTTACGGTTTGGGCGTTGATCACCAATCAGTCAGTCAGTCAGTCAGTCAGGACAAACAGTTATATATATAGAGATTAAACTATATATTTTTAAGTTTAGACCTATCTAGCTGAAAGCATATTAAGCAAGCCCTGCGATGTTTAAAAAGCTTTAGGCAAAAGTCACTGACTAAAATGAACATAATGATAAGCATAAGATATCAATAGACCCAACCACACAACGAATAAAAGCGGACTAAGCGGAAACACCTGTAAACATTTAACCAATTCAGTTGGCTCAGTGAAAAAGTGAAAAAGATACTGGTTCAAATTATTTAAAATATATCTTTATATATATCTTAAGAAAAAAAATTTTAAACCATGCTGCTAATACATTTTAAGACTGTTTCAGGAATAAAATTTAAACCCGCTATTAAAATAGTGTACAGAAATGTTTCCCATACTTTTATATTTTTAGGAAGTTTTTTATTTTTGGTTATCCATTTTTTTTGTAAGGGACTGGAGTTTTATCCATAATATAGATTTGTAATATATATATATATTTTTCCTTTTTTTTTAAATTGATGTTTAATTTTTGGTCACATTTAAGACTTATTTTTCGCTTTTTAAGCAGTTATTAAAAGTAAGCTTAGGTTAAGCTTTTTAACAAGTATGCTCTCATATAAAGATTGGATTTTTGTTTCTTTTTCATATAAAAAACAAATTAGAGTATTTTTGCTTCGGTGCAGTTGAAATGAATTTCTTTTGCATTTGTTGTTTTGCCCAAAAATTCACGCACTTTTTGTGCGTCTCTATGTGAATGTTATAGAGTGTACGTGTGTGTGGGTGTTTGAGTGTGTGTGTGTGTGTGTGTGTAAGTGTCGTGGTAAGTACATAGAGGCGCCGTTATGTGCGCAGATTGCCCCGCTGCCGGGCGGGAAATGGAAACGGACGCAGCAAGTAGAGGGGCGCCGGGCGGCATTTCGCATTTCGCCTTTCACTTTCGCAACGCCACCTAGCGACGAGCGCTGGCCGCAGGGGGGTTGGGGTGTGTGGTAGTTCGTAAGGGGAGCTGGCGGCGTGGGAGGCAAAAACTTTCGACATCAAAAAGAACTACTTTCGATAATCACAGGCCTGGCGCCAAAGGAATTACTTTGGCCGGCTGTGCGTTGCCGCTTTTTTACAGCTTTATTTTTTGTTTTTAGGGTTTTCGTTTTTATTCCAGTTTCGGATTTGGTTTAAAGTTTGGCGAGCATTTTTGCCGTTGCCTACATTTATGCGCATTTTTTATTTTTATTTATTTTTTTTTTTTTTGGTGCCAACTTTCTCATTTTTATGCATTTTTTTATTGTCATTTTATGCGTTTATTGTTTTGTGGTTGCGCGCGATGAGGTCAGCGCACAGAGCGAAAAAAAACAATTCGCACATTTTCTAGCAATATTTTAAACGGCGCTTATTAATTAAGTAAAATGAAATTTTCCCACCCAACTCTGCGCATGTTTAAGCAATTATTAAACTTTTTTGAAGAGAACTTCAAAGCGAAGAATTCTCAGCAATGACATCATGAGGCTTAAGAGGAAAATGCAATCGGAAAAACAATGCTGTGGTGGTGGATTTTTGGGGTTGCACAACCGGTTTTCCATGAAAACCCTTTTCTTTTGGCGAAAGCTAAATCGTTGCAGTAACTAATTTAAGAGGGAAATGTTTTCATTAAAGGGGTGGCTTACCTTGATGCGCAGCCACACAGCGGGTGGGGCGTAGATTGAGGATTATTAGCTGGGAAATAAGCATGCAGTTTCATCTAGGTGGAAACTGTAAAGGAATAGAAATGCAGAATGGGGTTTGTTTTTAAGTTTGTATTGTTCTTAGCTGTTAGTCCTCTAAAGCAGAGATTAAGGGTACATGAAAATGTGAATAGTATTATTGTATGTCCAGCGATTACAATGGTTAACAATAATATTGGATCGAGTATAAAACTTTTAAAACTTTAAAATTGGAACCAGTCAATTCAAATTTTGCGGGCACATAATTTTGCGTGTCAAACTAAACGCAGCCAACTTTAAGGGAGTCAAACTTTGCGCACAGCCAACAGCACATGCCAGCGTACATACTTAACGTCAACGTTACGCAGTTTGCGTTACGTTGCGCATATTGCGTTAACGTCACTTGCTTGTAATGTCAGAACAGACAATTTAAATGCATAGTATTTTTTCAGGATTGATGAAAGAATTTCTTTTTTACGAGCACAGTAAAATTTTATAAATATTCAAATATATATTTGTAATTTTATGTTTGTAAACTAACAACTGTGAAGGTATATTTTTTTAAGAGTAAAAATGCTATCAATTTAAATTTTGGTGTTTTCGCGTTTGCAGCTCGCGGTCACTCTGGTTTTCACAGCAACAGCAAAGTAGACGGACGACGTTGGTCTCGTCAACGAGATTTTCGATACAAAAACAAATAGAATTAACAAGAAGCCCCAATCCACAAGATGATGAAAGCCGCGTCCTGTGCCTATGTGCGCGCCAGCGCCCAGGCACTGTCCAGCAGCCTGCGGGCCAGTGGAGCCGCCGTTGGTAAGGAATACAAGTGATCGCAGAAGCTGCAGTTATATAATGTGACCCAGCGCCAGAGATTTGTGTGTGAAGCAGCACAAACATTTAATGAAATACGATTTTCGCAATGTTTTCAATAGTCAAATGGCCAAAGTTGCGAATTTCCTTACGTAATTTCAACATAACCTCGCCCCTTGCCAGTTGGCCAAGTGAAAACAGCTGATTGACGAATGAGTGTGTTGAGCAAAAACACAAAACTTTGCCTGCGGCATCTGCTCTTTAGTGAAACCTACTCTAATCTATTTCTCTTGCAGCCACGCGCCAGGCACACACGGATCTGCGCGTACCCGATTTCTCCGCCTATCGTCGTGACTCAGTCAAGGATGAGCGTCGCCGCAACGAGAGCGCTGAGGAGCGCAAGGCTTTCTCCTATATGATGGTCGGTGCTGGCGCCGTTGGCGGTGTCTATGCGGCCAAGGGCATGGTCAATGCCTTCCTTGGCTCCATGAGTGCCTCGGCCGATGTGCTGGCCATGGCCAAAATTGAAATTAAATTGGGCGACATCGCCGAAGGCAAGTCGGTGACGTTCAAGTGGCGCGGCAAGCCGCTGTTCATTCGCCACCGCACCCCGGCCGAGATTGAAACGGAAAGGGCTGTGCCCACATCGGCGCTGCGTGATCCCGAAACGGACGATGTGCGTACATCACATTTAAGATATCCAAAGACTTTTTTAAACCCACATTTGCTTGTAACCCTTGCAGCAACGTGTCCTCAAGCCGCAATGGCTCGTGGTTATTGGCGTGTGCACGCACTTGGGTTGTGTGCCAATTGCAAATGCCGGTGATTTTGGTGGCTACTATTGCCCCTGCCATGGCTCCCATTACGACGCCTCTGGACGCATTCGTAAGGGACCGGCGCCATTGAACTTGGAAGTGCCCACCCATGAGTTCCCCGACGAGGGCACCCTTATCGTTGGTTAAGCCGTCAAGAGTTGTTTACGTTTAAGCAAAGCCCCCGCGACAGCATATAGAGAATGGATTGATGTAAATTAATAAACACCAAAAAAAAAAAAATCAAACTGTTCTCTTTGTGGTGCCGAAGATTAAATACCCTTAAGAACGCAGGGGATTTGGCTAAGATATGAGATAAGCAAGTGTTTGTGCAAAAGCCCAGTTTTTCCGATCGTTCGTAGTTTTGTGTATATATGTATATTTCCGTCCAGCTTCCCTATATGTATGTACTACCAGTCGCAAACCTCTGCCTACACAACGTTTTAACAATATAGTTTTAAGACTAAGAGATTGAGGTGCATATAAACAGATCGACTGACTTCTTCGCACTTATTGAAATTATTCATACACTTTGTGATGCCGGTGTCTTATTAACTGTATTACACGTTTCTGGACGAACTTAAAGTACCTTTAACAAGAACATAACAAAATGCAAGTGCTTCTAGGTAAACTTACCTGGGCGAGTTGCATGCAGGGGCTTTTCCAAAACTAGTCTAAGATTAATATATAAACACAACACAACACAATTACGAGAAATGTGGGCGATATTTAAAGCCCGTTCCAAACTTGAAGGGAGCTGCCACCCCGTCAACTAAATGCAAGACATTGAATTTATCGGTCGGCCTATCGTCGCTTTTTACTCTTGGCATTTCCAATATGAGATATCCCGTTTTTTTAATCTTCTGTGATCAGCTGATTGAGTTGGGCTAATAAACAATTTTCGTTTGGTTTTTGCAAATCGAATTATCAGAAGTGTTCGGGCTTTGCAATTGCGCTAAAATGCAGCAATGCAAGTAATATTAATAAAATAACAAATTTATTGGTCTTTTTGCGTTTTGTACGATGGTAAGTAATATAAAACTTAATAACTAATGCTAACAGTAGTCAAGGCAAGCATTCATTAAGTGAGGAGTTAAATGTACATATAATTAATTAACTTGCTCAATAACTGAGTGCGTTAGAGGCTTTAATAAAATGTGTTCGGTATCACTTCATTTTGTAGGCTTTAAGAAAATTCCTATGAATGGATGACAAATTATCAGCGATGTTTTTCATCAATTTAAGCTTTTCCTTTTGTATGGCCAGCTTGGCCTCTTCTATTTTCAAGATTCTTTCTGATTTGTTAAAGGTATAATTTGATTGCGGTGGTGCATAGGTATTTGCCGAGTAGGCCGAGTCACTTTTGATAGAAACGGCCTTTTCAGGGCTCCTTGGTAGTTCAGTTTCGCTGTTGGCTATTGCCGGTGGACTAAACGCGTTGAAATTCGAGTCGGCTGAATCGCTGCTGTCTGAATCCTCCATGGGCGAATAGTCTGTAATTGATGCGAATTGAATTATAGCTGCATTTTCATATGGCTTTATGTGTTTTATTTATACCAAAACTGTCGGCCATGCACAGGCTCAAGTTAACCAATTTTGATTCCTTCAATATTTCCTGCACTTGACTAAAATATTCCCATTTTGATGGCTGTCCACTGTTGCGATATTTTGTCATTTCTATTCTGGAAAAAACAAAGTAGACAATGGGTTATGTCTTTCATTCATATTCGATACCTACATACCTGTATTTCTTAGTCATATTATCAAGTTTGGCCTTTATTTCTACGTGGGTTGGTCCATATTTCTGCAGTTTTTCTGCCATTTCTCTGTGAATGTGCGTATTTACTCGCGCGCCGCGCAAACCGTCAATGTTTTCAAGCCACAGTTTCAAGAAGAGTCTCGTGGGCGCCGGGTCCCAGACAAAACGTTGACCGCGAAAACTATATTCTGTAAAATATTTAAGGTAGTACATTGTTTGTTTAATTTAAAATATAATGTTTGTTTATATACTTTTTTTGTTTTCGATGCGACGCATGATGATGTGCAGGTATGGCTTTTCACAGTTCGATAAGCAAAAAACGATAAGACGCGTTTTGTTTTTAAAGTTGCTTTTGTCATATAAAGTCTGGCAACGCTTTCTTACGCAGCGGGCAAAATAAAAATTAAGATGCAAATTGAAGAAAATGCACATGTAACAATTTGACTGTGATCATTAAGCATAGATTCTCTAGCTATTTTTTTATCTTTATTATTCGCCATATATATCATAAAAATTCCTCGAAAATTGTTATCGGCTTGCCAGCTAGACATAGATCAACCAGGGGTGAAAAAGACCATTCACCATACAATATATCATGCTCAGGAATTTGTGGCTCCGATAGTTGCGCACCATTTGAACCCATCGATATATTTGCCCATCCATCGATACCCATCTTCAATTTACCATCATAAAAAAGCATAAAATGTTAAAATTGGTATTAAAAAAATACTGTTGCGTACTCAATGGACAATTTGTTCATCTCTAGGAGGCATATAAGTTATTGCAGCGATGTGGCAACTCTGTGAAAACAGCTGACACAGTCTTTAATTGCAATTGGCAAATTGTTTGTCTGCTGTTTGTTAATACGCACAATTTGCAAAGTAATGGCCGAGGAAATAGATGATAACGATTTCTATCGTGAAAACTTTAGCGCCGACTCCGACTGGGAGGTGTTCAACGCCCAGCTGGGCGAGCTTCTACAAAAATGGGAGGTGGCCGTGGACGTGGGCGTCCCACTGCAGCCAGAGGAGCTCTTCAATTGCAAGTGGCATTTAGAGTCGCAAACTCTGGACATGCTTCGCAATAGCATTGCCGTGGACTACTACGAAGCGCAGCCAACTAACACGGCGACAATTGTAGCGGGCGAGGAGGGCGGCACCTGCCTGCAGCGTACGAATTGCCATCACGATTTGATGTGCAGTTGGAACAGCTTTGGTCCGCCCATACGCAACTCCAGCGAGCTGCACACGTTGGCACGGATCTATGGACTGCGGCGCTTTGTGCTGCTGCATCCCGTGAATGCTGCCAGCAATTACATGAAGTCCACGTCAGAGTTTAATTTCTTTTTGAGCGCTGCGGCTGTGGTGGCTGCCGAAGTGTCCAGCGTGGTGCCCATCTTTGTGCAGCTGTACGATCCCAAGTGGAATTTCTACACGGGCGTCGCTCTGGCACCCGCTCTACGCACCAATTTCCGACTCATTGGTCTGGAGCAGGCGCCACCGGAATGCCGTTATTTGACGGGCCTAGTAACGCTCTTCCGCGACAAGCTGCCCTCCGCGTACACCCAGGAAGCCAGGGTCTCAGTCCGCACCACCTACACGCTAGATGCGGTGCGCATACGCATGCCTTTATATGTGCCCTTCGATCATGGTCTAAGCTCGGAGGATATAGCCATCGATGGCGACGTGGAGCAACTGGATGTTCAGCATTTCTATGCGCTACCGCATGGCTATGCGCCGGAGTCATCCACAGAGAGCTACCTGGTCTACACCTGGCCAGAGCTCTCGGAGAGCGTGGCCTTTGATAGCGAACAGCGCACGGATTTTCTGCCCTCCAAGGCACCCTTGGGCAAGATCTATTTATCTGTGGAGGCCTTTTCCTACCTAAGCTGCTGCTTGCAAGATTACCAGGCGGTGGGCAAGGTTGTGCGCTCGCTTGAATCGTATGTCGGTCGCAATTTTTCTGGCATCAGCAGTGGCGCCGAGCGCACAAATCCATTGGATAAGCTAACCGAACACAAGCTGACCGCGCGAAGGGAGCGCAACTATGAGCTGCCCTCGCAGGCGGGTCTTACTAAACGTTTGCCTGGACCCATGACAGAGAGCGAACTCACGGAGCTATTGGCCTATCTGTTTCCCGATATGCATCCCGAAATGGCGCTGTTTCCTTATGCCAAGCAGAGCTTCAAAGAAAAGGTGAGTCGTTTTACATTTCCTGCAGGTATAATCAGTTCTTCATCAAATAGGTTATACATTAAGAGATAGCTCAAAGCGTACTGATTATATATTTGCTTGATCAGGCTGACGAACTCAAACGATAATTTTCCTTCCGTTTTCTATGCCAATTTGTATCTCAGTCTTTGTTTGTTAATAAGTCTTTTAGTTGAATACAAATATGTATTCGGATTCTATTCGATAGAAGAACTATGTGATTCAGCTTTCGAAGGAACAATTGGTTAAAAATGGAAGTCTTGTGTTGATTTGATTTTTTTTATATTGAAATACTAAAAAATGTTATTTCTCGAGATACCTTATCCATACGCATCAATAATGAGCTTCATAATGAAGTGTAACATTTTATCAAATTTCTATATCATAAAGCTTTTATAGGAACTATTTTTCAGAAACGGCGATGCTGTATACACACATTTAAGGGGTGGGAATATGAAACACCTGCTGTATTTAGGTTTCGGTACCACTTGCTTGATTTCCGTTTCTCCTTTTTAATACTTCTTTCGGGGTGGGTGGGTACAGTTTTGGTATAACTTTAACAAAAGGGTTTTATCATCGAAAAATAAAGTAATAGACAGACTTTTAGTTTGTGTTCTATAGACACGTTACTTACACTCAAATTTATTATAACTGATCCTTGATGAAATAACTACATTTTTATAACTTTCTTTCTTGCAGTTTGATCCGATGCGCATCAAGAGCGCCGTTGCGGATTCTTTGGTTTGTCGTCTCAGCTGCTTGTTGGCCACTTGCCACGCCCATTTGGGCAGCTTGGAGGGCATGGCACAGCTGTGGGCAGCCTTTACACGTCAATTGCGTTTATTGTGGGATAATTCTCTATCAGTGCCCGGGTAAGTACCCCCAACAATACGAAATATAAATACAACTTTGGGTCTTAACAAAAATATGCTTTATTTGGAACTTGATGCGTAAAAACGAAAAAAATGTTTTGTTTTTTAATTTTTTTTTATTTCAAATACAACAAACAAAACTGGCAAAACTTGTCTCTAATGAACTTTTTGCTAACATTTTGTTATATATTATTTTGTTACTGTTGAAGCCGCAAAGTTAACACTTTAGTGAATACATTAACAATTTAACGCACATTTATTGTTAGAGAGTAACTTTGATCCGTTCTAAAATCTAAAATCGGGTGGTGTTTTGCTTAACGATCTATCGTTTTTGGTGTCGTTTGTGGTTTACGAGATGAGCCCTCCGCAGTATCATGTTTCGTATGGGTTTCAGCGTGACATTTAAGGGAAATGATTACAATTTGGGGGAAGACAACAAAATACTGAAGATTCCTAACTCCTTCTTACAGAAAATCTATTCGACAAGGGTTCAAAATGAAATGAATTCAAGTAGATATTTGGGGAACATGTCCTTAAAGTCACGTGATTTTGTATTATTGGAACTTAATGTTTGGCAGTATTTGTGTTCAATACACAGTTCCATCAAATCCAGCTCATCTTGGTACTCTAAAGTGCTGCTAAACTAAAAACTAAGCACGTGCTTTTTCCTCATTTTCGCAATTCTTCGATTTCTTTCTTCGCTGGTGCTAAGGCAGTTTATTAATTTAGTTCATTGTAATTATGTTAAATAGTAAATTTGATTTTGCGATTTCTTACATTCTACTATATGCGATAACTCAGCCGTGTATCGAGTTATCGTTCAATGAAATTCTTAACTATTTATTTTGCTTACTTTACAAGTGAAACATTTGCATTTGCTCTAGTTTTAAATATAAGCTTAAAATTGTTGGGTGTTTTCTTCTTCTGCTGCTGCTTCTTCTTGTTCTCTTTCAAATTTATTACCTACAATTGATTTATATTTATTCATATATTTTATATTCATATTTTTATTGTTGTTGTTCTAAATAATTGCTCCCGTTTTCCATCTAAATTGAGGGTTGTTTACCTGTCTAATGCTCAAAGCGTTGTCTTAACATGTTCTTAAATCGAATTCTAATAGATATATTTACCTTAAAGTACTAAGTATTTAGTGCCAGACATGAGCGTTGTGGATTTGGCGTTTGTGGGGCCCAAATCCTGCCCATGGGCACTAAATATTGTTAACTGTCAACTGTGTTCGCTCGGACTTGCACTCAGGCAAATCCCATCATTAAAAATGTTTGAAACTCAAATAGAAAGCTTAAGGCTATCAATATTATGTACAAAGATTTACAGTAAGCTTCAAATAGTAAGCATACATAAAATAAATGAATTATATAAATGAATATAAACCATAAATATTAAAAAAATATTTAAAAAAAATAAAATGAAATACAAACCTTCCATAAAACTAAAATTCATTTACAAACTAATAAAGTTTAAATATCTTTTCATTTGATTTATTTTCATTTTATTAAAATCTCACTATAAAATTATAATTAAACATAAAAATTAAACAAATAATTGTTATAAGTATTAAACTTAGCACACAAACGTTTCGACTGAAGCTTTTATACAAAATGTAAATTCTTGGACTGCAAATAAAAAATTGCTTTTTAAAAATGTTCAACACAAATTTCGAGAAAATACAATTTCTCATTATTTACTCAGTATAATTCAAGGCAGTAAATGCCCCATTTGCAGGGCAATTGGAATGTGATTTTTATATTTTTCTTTCTTTTGTTTTTGACTGGTTTCGACAAGCATAGCAAATAAATTATTTGAGCATTTTTTAACTTCTCTTGCGACTTTTGTTAATTGCTCAAATTAAATATATTGAATTCTTATTAAACATTGAACTTAATTGTTTTATTATATAATCTGAAAAATGTAATATTTGAATACCTTAAATGTTATATAATTGCAAACTTCTCTTCAGTTTTAAAATTTTAAACACGTAAAGCAAACGAGACTGATAATGATGAAGATTATGCATTTATTCAAGCACATTTTTTACTTAAAACAAATCTACAGTATTGTTTTGAATTCGTTAAAATTAACAAGAAAATGTGCTTGAAGTTAATGCATAAATTTGTCTTCCATATCTATTTTCTTGTAAATGAAATATGAAGCAAAATATCTCAAGACGTGTTCTTAACAAAATATGTTCATCGATCTGTTTGACCATTAAATAATTTTATGAATATTATAAAAAAATATTTCAAGCAGTGTTTAGAATGGTTAAAACAATAATATCAGATTATAAAATTATATACAGTTATAATAATTTTTTTTTTAAAACAAATAATTCATTTTTTATGCTTGTCCAACCACAGTTTTGAATTGATTTTGTAGATTTTTGTTTTGTTCATTTCTATGCTATATTAAATAGTTTAGTGTTTAAGTGTAAGTGTGTGTTGGGTGTGTGTGTGTTTGCGTGTGTATTAGTACCATTTATAAGATATTGACTTACGTGTTAGTTCTTTGATTGCTTAACATTTGCTGATATACCAAAAAAATCTACGCGCACAACGACAAAGAACCAAGGAAAGCGCTGTTACAGTTACAGATACAATTGCAGTTACAGATACAGATACATTTATGTACACAAACCAAATATAATGTCTATGTGGTTAACATACGTATTCATTGCACAAAAACACAAACAGCATACAAAAATAGTTTAGCTAAGTTGTTCGAGTTGCTTATTTTCTTCTTACTAAATGTTATGCAAATTGTTTGGGACACGAAAACAACAGCAACAGCAACTAAATTGTTAGCAGCAACAACTAGAATTATGTATTGCACTCAAAGCGTGTCCGTGTCCAAGTCCAAGTCCGTGTCAATGTCAGCCAATGTCAAGTTCAGTTCAGACAAGGCCTCAGCTGCTGCTGCTGCTGCTGCTGTTGATGTTGTTGTTGCTGCTGATGCTGCTGCTGCTGTTGCAA
Organism: Drosophila borealis; assembly: GCA_035045885.1. Classification (NCBI taxonomy): domain Eukaryota; kingdom Metazoa; phylum Arthropoda; class Insecta; order Diptera; family Drosophilidae; genus Drosophila; species Drosophila borealis. The sequence goes on along the minus strand of JAWNOR010000039.1, from coordinate 456,917 downwards.
TTGTTGCTGTCTCATGCTCATATTTAGCTGGCTGCACTTGCTCAATGCTTGACACTGAGGTGCTCGGCGCCAAGGATGCTTCTGCGTGTGTGTCAACGCAACTGCTGTCAGTTGTTGTTGCTGCTGCTCTCTGCTGTTGCTGCTGCTCGCTTAGGCTACAATTACAAGTACAGTTACAGTTATCACTAAATGTATGCGCATTAGTTGCTGCATCTATTAAATAATTGTTTCGTCTATATAAAATATTGTTAGTCGTTGCATTCGTCGTTGCCGCCGCGTTTAACTGTAAACGAAAGGCATTGCTGCGGCTGCCCAGACGTGTTGCTGGCGTGCTGCTGCTGTTGTTGTTGCTGTTGTTGTTGTTGTTGTTGCTGTTGCTGTTGCTGCTGTTGCTTGTGGGATGATAAATGATTTCCTGACGCTCATATTCGTTAAAATAGTTCTCAACAACAATGCCGCCGTTGTCTGCCGCTGCTGCAGCTGCTGTCGAAGCTGGCAACAGCGACTGTTGCTGATTGTTGTTGTTGTTGGTGCTGCACGCGTGGCTGTTGCTGCTGCTGGTGCTGCTATTATGGAAATTGGCTGCACGGGGCACCACATCTGGCGGCGAGGTGCAGCGTTGCGTTTGCGGTGTATTATAATATTGTAAACGTTGTTGTTGCTGTTGCTGTTGTTGTTGATGTTGCTGTTGTAGTTGATATGGCTGCTCCAATTGCTGATTGTTTCTATGTCGTTGCTGTTGTTGCTGCTGTTGTGCTGTAGCAGTTTGCTGCTGACGCCGTCCATCGCTCGCACCGCCACCCGCTGCCATGGCCGGCGTCAGATATTGTCAGAAAATGCCATCCAAATTTAATACAACATTGAAATATCAGGATAACATGAGCCGCCCTCATAATGGCACCAGACCGTTGCGCGTTGTCGGATTGCGCGCCATATATATATCCATATCATGATCGGTCCAGTTGTCCGATGTGTCGCAATAATTGTTCAACGTATGCGTTGAACCAGCTGTCGAATATCTGCTCGAACAGAGAGGGAGCGAGAGGGGGGAATAGATCAATTACAATGCACAACAATTTACACAATTTGTGTGTTGGGAAAGTTGTGTGGAAAAGGCGGTTAATGACTTGTGCAAAAATGTTAAAGCCGAAACGAAACCAAACGAAATTAAACATAATGGACGTAACGAATTTACAACATTGAGCAAAGCAAATAACAGCAAAAATATAATAATCAATTAAGTAAACAGTTAGTTGTTTTCGATTGTTAAAAGTTACTATTAGGTTTGGGCGCGGAGGTGGTTAATTAATTGAATAAGCATTCAATTAAAGCTATTGTTGAAAGTACTTTATTTGCTTTACATATTGCATAATAAATAGGGTTTAATTTAAAGTTGTAGTTTGACTTTAAATGAGTGCTCCTTTTAACTTTTAGTCAATCAATCTATCAGAAAAAGAGACAAACAGCTTTTATCGCATTTTCATCTATTCCAAATTGCGAGCCCTGAGGATATTGTTTCTTTGGTCATAAATATCTGTTAAAATGCATATATTTTAAGCAAGGAATATATTGAGGCGAAAAATATAAATTATGAGGAGGTGTCTTCTGCTTTTATTTTCAAATTAATTAACATATAAATTATGTATAAATTTAGTTGTTATTCTGCTTTGACAATCTATTAAATTTGCAATTATCTACTGCATAATATATTAAAGTTCTTCTTGTTTATCAAAACAATTTTAAATATCTGAATTCTTATTGGAGCGTCTATTTAATCTCTCTTTGATTTTCTCTTAATATAAATCTTCATTGAAAAGTTTCCCATTTCCAAAACTTGATTGATTTGGTATTTTCTTTCAAATAAAACTTTCTGAGGTTCCAGTATTTCAGTTTTTTACAAATTAAATATGTGCTCTATTTTCAGTTTACTTTCCCGCAAATTAGTAAATATTTTGTTTCAAGGGGTTTTTAACGCGCATTCATTATAATTTTTTGTGAATTCAACAAGCAAAAATTAGAATCAAAGCAAACCCAATTTAAATGCTTTTATTATGCAAATATTAGCAAAAGATACCTAAACCGGAATGCAAAACTCAAGATATGCTTTGAAAAGCTTTAGTTCTGCTCTTGGATGCGAGAGGAAGGTGGTGCGCAAATGGTTAATAATAAATTTAATGGCAACACATAAAAAATGATAATAAAAAAACAGGTTTTTTTCTTTTGAGAAACTCTCGAGCAAAAAAATTGAAAGTGTGACGTTTGTAATTAGCGAAATGTGACAGTTATCCGAGTTGTGTGTGTTGTGTGTGTGAGTGTGTGTTAATTGTGTGTGTGAATGCTGTCTCTTTGAGCCGCACCAAGCACCAGGGGAGGGGGGGGGTGTGTGTTAGCATCTTTTGGTTGTTGTGTGTCTGCGTTCTACTTACCGACTTCCCGGTCGATGGTTATGTATGTGCGTTGTGTTCAGTTGATCGCGTGATCTGGAGCGCGGACGCGAGCGTCTTGCATTGCTGGATGCAATGCTGGCTGGCCCGCCGGGGCCAACCAGCCCGCTCATGCCCATCAAGCTGCCGGCGCCGACCATGCCGCCCATGCCATTGGCACCGCCACCGCCGCCAGGTCCACCACCGCCACCGCCATGTATGGAGCCGGCGTAGGAGGCGCGCGACATGCGCTCGGAGGCAGCGGCCAGCGACTGGCGCGATTGACGCAGCTCCGGGCGTGAATTGACCAGATTTGTGGGGAAGGCGCTGCCCAAATAGCCGCGATGTGAATTATTCGAGAAACTGTGCTGCGACTGCCCATCGGCTATGGATCTGCTATCGTGTTGTGTGTGGCAGTCGCATGTGTGTGTGTGTGTGTGTGTGTGTGTGTGTGTGTGTGTGTGTGTGTGTGTGTATGCGTGTGTGTGCATCGTGTTGTGGCATGAGTAAATAACAAACATAATGAAATATGAAATTACAATAAAATAAACACAAATTGAATATGGCAAAAATCAAGCAAATATTTGGCCAACATTTTCAATGATTGAGGCTGTTTTGTATTCATTTTGATGTCAACACCGACTAGCTGTTACTCTACATACCTTGATTTGGCCACCTTGCCGGGCATGCCAGAGAAATGACTGCGCATATCGTCGGGCTGTTCGACTGGATAGATGCGTGGTCGCGGTATCGAGCGACCACTGTATGCCGATACTTGATCCCATTCCTAAGGAAAGAGAGTAGATGCGATATAAGAGCAGGGCATGGTTGTGGTCATAAGAGATAGTTGAACGGGGGAGACTTTAATGAACTTACTTGTGTTTCTACTAAGGGAACTTTTTTTTCAGAAGTTTGTCTAGGAAAGACGCAGCTTAACTGTTTTCTGGCTTTTGTAAATTTCTCTTTGTAGCTTTATTTTAAATAATACTTTATTCTTAAATAATTCTTCAAGTAAAGTTGTTGTCTTTGACATGATAATACTTTCTGAGACAATTCTGGTAGGATATGCAAATATCTGAATTTCTAAGATTTTCAAGATTGTTTTTTCCTTGAGCTCTTTAATTTCTGTTTAAAGATTGTAGTTATATTATTTTCAAATTATCTTGCTGGCGTTTTTTTTTTTGGAAATTAATTTCAAATGGGCCTCAGAATTCTATAATAGTTTTAAAAATCGCATCTGCTCTCTGCAAAGAGTATTATTTGCTATGCTGATACTCAGTGAACAGCCATAAAACATAATCCTCTTGTAAAAAAATCGGAGTTATAAGCTGGATTTTAATCAAACATATTTACAGTTTTGTTTTTAGTTCCCCTAATATTACGAACGTTTTTAAAATATTTTGTTACTATCATTTTTAAGCGTCGCTTAACTTACATTTAAAGCTGACTATTGTTTAAAATAGCTTTAAAATAGCTTTAGTATCCGGCTGCAGCTACATAAATTGAAATTTATTTAAAACTCAACTAAATATTTTGTTGGCAGCTAGCTGCAAAACAGACGGGAATTTAGACCAAAAATATAGGCTGAATGTTTTTATTTTTTCCGCCTGCCACGTTTAATTTGTTGGCACGTAAATAAAAATATATAAAAATGTTGGCTTCAATTGCGGCCATTTCCGAGTCACAGAGGCCAATTTAGCAAGAGCCTGAGGCCAACGTTTTGGCCAACCCGCTCTCCATACATTTTTTATGGCCAATTGGCAACTAAACTCACCTTGTGATTGTTAAACGCCGATAGCGTGGCAATCGAGCCAAGTGGTCCTGGCGAACCGGTTGGACCGCAACAATTAACGGGCAAACCTCCAATTGGCAGCGGGCTCTTTTGCTGGTTATTTTGCAGTTTGCGCGAGCGTCTAAAAGAGAGAGCGTGGAGAGGCAGTTGATAATGTTCTTGCTGATAGCATTAAATATTTATGGATGCCGAGTGGGTCTAACACGCTTTAAAGGTCGCCCCGTGAACCGGACACAATTTTCTCACCTGCTTGCCGCAATGAACACAATTACGGCCACAATGATGGTGCCACAAATGGCTGCACTGGCCGCTATGGTTATCTTATCCATATTGGAGGTCTGCGAGGAGACGGTGCGCACCTCGCGGCATTGTTGATAGGGCACCGTTTCGGGCGTGACATGCAGCTCCTCCAGCGATATGACGCACACTATGATGCACTCCTGGGCGGGCACATTCTTGATCTTGAACTCACGCTCGCTGGCCTCTAGCGGCGGGCCCTGCTTGAATGCCTTCTCGCCGAACAGGCGATAGACAACGCGAAAGCCCAATATGTTCGCCGTCTCCGAGTCCCATTGTATGATCACGGAGCTGTCCTGGCGGAACGCATGCTTCACCTGCACCTCGTTGACATCGTCGATCCGTGTGCCACGCTGCGGCGGATAGCCCAGAACCAGCGGCGGTCGCTGCGGCTTGTGCTGGCTGCCATTGGCATTCACATTGGCGCCCTGTCGCCAGCCGGGCGCCTGTTTGCCGACTGTGTGCAATGTGGAGGAGCTGCTGCTGCTGCTGCTGCTGCTGCTGCTCGTCGAGGAGATGGCCGTGGCCTGAACGCTGCCGGTGCCATTGACGCCCACCGTTGGCAACGGAGCTGCCGCCTTCGTCGCTTTCGTTGTGGCTTGTGTTGGGGCACGAGTCTGTTGTGGCACAGGGAAAAAAGAGATATTCAAGTAGCTGACTATGTATAAATAATTGCTAACATTTAAAAAATCGCTGATAAATTGTGCATTTTATAGTCATTTTGGAACTAGTTCAGTTCCGAACGGTAGCTTTCTAGTCCAAAATGCGAATCAAATAATCAAGAGTTGTCTGTTCGTTAGCTTTTACCCAATTAGTGCTATGTTTTGGGGGCTTATAGATTTGACCCTTTCATTTCTAGTTTATTTTCGTACTGTTTCCACGAATACTGGTTCTCATTCTCCGCTCCTCCTCTCAACCTGCCTAGTTTAACCAATTTTCAAATCAATTAAATTCACTAAATTAATTAGTTTAAGTTCTTTTGCTTAAATTTTGTATACAATGAAGTTTTAAGGAAAGCTATTTAAAAGGCTCGTTTAAAGCTGTTCGCATCATAAACTCAATTTTCGTTCACGCTGAAAAGTGATTCAAGATCTGCTTAGCTGAAAGCCCAACAAATCTGAAACTCAATTTGAGAGTGAATCAAATTCAAGTTGTTTTAAATATTTTAAATATTCAAATTTAAGTTTGAAAAGAATGCACAGATGCAGCTAATAACTTGATTAAATGTATTTAAATCTCAGTTCAAGAGATGCTTATAACCCTTTCAATATCACTCTATAATATCTAGTTCAAAACAGTTCAAAACGCGTTTAAATTGGTTCCTGATACAATTTAAACTAGTTCAAATGGTAGTTCAGCTTGATCGAAACTAGTTCCGAGCTTAGCGAACTGGTTCACAAATCGTTCGTATCTATCAAGTTCGTCTGTAAACTGGTTTCATTTTTCGAATTGCCTGTAACCAATACAAACACTCACCGTGCTGGCTGCTGTGCTGGAGCTGGAGCTAGTTGTAGGCGCTGCTGTTGTTGTTGTTGTGGTTGTTGTCGTGGACAATGTGGTTGTGGTTGGCGCTGTGGTGCTCACGCTGCTGGCAACAGGCGCCGAGGCGGCTGTTCCGGTGCCCGTGCCCGTAGCTGAGCCCGTTTCAAACTCCACGGAATCGGGCGAAGAGGGAAACGTCGGCTTGAGATTATCGGCCAGACCAACTGGACCACGGAGCGCGGCATCGGCTATTTCGGGGCAGCTCAGCTCCTCCGGCTGTATGGAGTAAAATCCGCGATCGCGAAAACGCGGCGGCGTGCCGCAAAACTGAGGATTGCGTTCACGTGAGGTGACCTAGAGAAAGACATCGAGAGAGAGAGAGAGAGAGAGAGAGAGAGAGAGAGAGAGAGAGAGAGAGAGAGAGAGAAAGGGGAGAGGCGTCACCGACGATCCAATGGATTGCATATGCCCACGCTACACTCACCTGCAAATCGCCATTGCGTATCCATTCGGCGACCCAGCGCAGCTTGCAATCGCAGTGCAGAAAGCGCCCGCCCAGCGACAGGCCACGCAGCGTGGCATTCAAATGGGCAAATGCGCCCTCCGGCACCGTGCTGAGTGGATTGCCGTCGAGGGCCAACAGTGTGATGCTTGGATTGCCACGAAAGGCCGCCTCCGGCAGGGTGGTAAGCAAATTGAAACCAATGTCCAGCACGCGCAGCTCCTTCAGTGAGTGCACAGCGCCGATGGGAAAGTCCGACAGCAAATTGTTGAGTAAACTCAGCGAGCTCAACGTTTTCCGCACACCCGCAAATGCCGTCTCCGCAATGCTCTGGATGAGATTCCGTTCCATATTGAGCGCAGTGAGCGCGTCCAGGCCATCGAAGACACGTATGCCACCGGCGCCAGGCAGCTCCTTGATGCCATTCTGCGAGAGATCCAGGAAAGCCAAGCTCTTCAGACCGCGTATGCATTCCGGCACACGACGCTGTCTCGTGCCCTTCAAATTGAGATTCTTCAGACTCTGCTCGAGACCACGGAATGCGCCCGGCGCCAGCGTCACATTGTTGTCGTTCAGCTTCAGCGTGGCCAGCTTGTTCAGGCCCGCAAAGGCATCGTCGGGTATGTTGGTGAGCTGATTGCGCGACAGATCCAGCAGATTTAGCCTGCCCAGCACTTGCAGCGCCTCCACGGGCACCTCGCTCAGCAGATTATCCTGCAGATTGAGATTCTTCAGCACCGACTCCTGCCCCTTAAATGCGTCATTTGCAATCCTTTTGATGCCACAACTGGATAGCTGCACATTGTGCAGACTCAGATTGCTGAACACCTCATCTGGCAGCTCCTCAATTGTCGCATTGTTCACATACAGCAAATCCACGGGCTTTAGTCGCGCATATTTGTTCATTGCTTCCAGCAATTGCGTGAATTCGACCTGTTATCAGGAAATCAAAGGGTAATCAACTTACACAAAATTTAAAACTATACGTTGTATTTTGCGTTGAAAAACACGAAATATTTGAAAGTTCGTAGTTTACCAGGAGTTTTTACCATGAGCTTTACAAGTCACTTTTATTAAACAGTTCGAAAACGGTTTCGAAATCAAAAGATAAAATGGAGAATTTAAAAGAAATTTAACTCACAAAGTAAGAAACAAATTCCCAAAAAATGGAATAATTTTGTATTTTAAATGCAATAGTTATCTTGAGGATAAAACTTTGTGAACTTTCTTTTTGTTGATTTTTCAACAAAATAATCTAGGGATTCTCTTAAATTCCCTGTTTAACAACTTCCTTACCTGATCGCATTGTACGCTCAGCTCTCGTCCCAGATTATAGGCACATATGCAGCTCGTCTGCAGATCGGGCACATCTCGCTGCCAGGGGCATTGGGCGCTGGTGCGGCTGCTGCCTGCTAAAAGCAAAAGCAGCGACGCCAGCCAAAGTTGTCGATATGTGGGCGTGGTCGCTGTTTGAGTGCTGCTGCGTCTCATCTTGGCGCCGGCATAGAGCTGAGAGGGCGAGAAAAAAAGTGAGTCCAGTTAGGCAGGGTCTTAAGAGCCGTCGATGCTTAAAATTATATAATTAATATATTTGCCTAAGTAGTTGGTCAAAAGGACATTCGGGAACAATAAAGAAGGACAGCCGGATTTATCAATCAGTTGTCCAGTTACTTTCCATTTGATTTTAATGCTCGTTAAACAACAAACTGTGCGTGAAGAGAGTGTCTCACCTTACCTAATCTACCCCAGTTTGCCCCCGCCCCTGCCATGCCTCTAATGACCACTTCGTGGCTGCTCATCATTCTCCTGCTGATCCTTTGGCAGTTTAGTTTGATTAATTTGCCTGTCCGCCCGGTCAGGCCTGTCAAGCTGCCAGCGCTACGGCCCATAAAAAGCAGCAAAAAAAATGCACAAAAAAATAAAAAAAGAAGGTGAACAAGGAAGGCACAATAATCCTGCATCCCTTTTAGCAGCAACAAAATCGTGGTGTGTATGCTGCCGGACATTTAATTTAATTTGCCAAACGCGACAGGCGCGTAATAAAAAAAAGAAGAGAATAAAGTGAGCCGGAACAAAAGTGGGCTGTCCCTTCGGTCCAGTCAAAAGCTGTTGACCTTTTTGCATAATCGTGAATTATGGCCACACTCAATTTTGGGCCTCACAACTTTTATGCTTTTGAGGTGTCTCTATTTTCGAGCTCGAGAGTTTTCTATTGTTTCATCTTCAAGCATTACGAGCTCTAAAGGGTTGAATGCACTTTAAATAAATGTTACGTATATGCCGGGCTGTGCGCATTGTAAAATGATAACTTATACATTTTATTTCCCCAGCTAACAATGCCGCGAGCAGAAGTTATGTTGAAAGCAAATAAATAGTTCACCTGAGTCTTAAAAACTTTTAAGAATGTATTTCTTTTATTTGGTCAGGTAATAACATTAGATATTTATTCAGGCGTTTTATTTAAAATTTTATAATCTATTGCAAAGCTCCATAAAAACTAATGTTTTTTTGACTTTTTAAACAGAGTTTTAGAGAGTTTAGTTCAACATAAAATGGATTTTTCTAAGCAAATAAAGTTGCAAGTAAAATTTTAAAACAAATATTTTTGCTTTGATTTTGTGCAAAAATATGTTTATTTGTTATAAAAATCACTTCACCTGACATTTCCTAAATAAACAAAATATTTGCATCGATTTAATTGTATTTGTTTATAAATTTAATGTGGCAAAATATTTTTTATTTATTTAGCTTTGGATTTATATTCTCCAAAAGCACACAAAATATTTACAATGTATTCGGAATTAAATTTTTCTCGTTAGTTATTCGAGGGAAAATCGGCAGGCCGAGCACTTTCAATTTTGCCTGAATTATTTAAAGGCAAAAGTAAAAGTAAAATTGCAATTATCCAACCCTCCCCTCCCCACGACAAATTGATCGCCCCCCTTTCGAAGTTGAGCAAATCAAACGCTTCATTGATTTGTTTTACAGACACAAGACAGACCGCAAATAAATATAATAATAATAAATAAATTAAGCTGCACGCTTCGCTCCCCCCATTTTAATAATAATCAACATTTTGCCATTTGATTGATAGTTTTTCAGCAGATGTTTTTCTTTTCGATTTTCCCTGCCCTGCGGCCCAAAATGTCGATTCGCTTGACTTCATTTTGTGTCACGCGATTTGCGCGCTTCTTTGTTTTTTTTCTTTCTTTGTTTCTTTTCATTTGTGTGCTGCTTCCCTATGTTTTGTCCAATTCAAGTCTAAATTGCATTACGTGGCCAGCAAATATTTTGCGCTTGAGTGTGCATTCCTCTTGGCAACCCCCCGCAACCCCAACCCCTGGCAAGGCCCCTGCCATTCGGCGCTCATTTCTCACTCAGCTGTCCGGCCGCAAAATTTAATTAAAAAATTCTTGCACCCATTTTTTTTGCAGAGTTTTTCCTCTGCTGCCGCCGGTCGCATTAATTGCATCACAAAGATTTTTAATGTGCGAAAGTGCGAAAATTGCAAGACACAAAAATAGTGAATGAAAAACGAATCAAGTACAGTTGTGCTGCAAAGTTTTAGCCAAAAAAAAAAAAAGAAAAGAAGAGGAAAATACAGTTTTCCCTGCCCAATTGAAGGTGTAAATGTTTTTTTCTCGCCGCATAATTATTCACTTTTTGTCTTTTTTCGGCTAAATTTGCATTTTTAGACAATGGCCGAGCGGGTCCGAGCCAAAGCTACAAATTTTTCTCGTTCTGCTTCTTGTTTTTTTTTTTTTTGCCCATCTATTTTGGGACAGCTTACAAACAATTTTTCCCTTCGGGCCTGAGCCTCTCACTTAAAACGAGATTTAATTGAAGTTTTTTTTTTTTAACAATGGGCGAGAAGTTGTTTTTGCTGCCTGCACAGTTATTTTTGTGGGTGTGGGTGGCCGCATTGTGGGCGTGGCTGGGCGACCGCATGATAATGCTGTTAAGCATTTAAGTGGATTAGAATTTGCAGGTGTAAAAAAGTTTCTTCTCACTTTTTCGTCTCTTTTTTGGGTATACTAAAGACGGAAAGTTGTCAATTGAAAAGTTTACGTATATAACTCGAACTGTGTATGCGTGTGTGTGTGGGCAGGTGTGTAGGCAGGTGTGAAAGTGTTAGCTGAACTAATCTTCCAGGTCATCGCACGCATTAAAATTGAAAAAGTAAATGAAAATTACCTTTTTTTTGGGTCTAATATTATTAGCAGCCATTCATGAGTATTTTAAAGTTCATTTTGGGTGCTAAAATGCATGGAAATTAATTGAAAAGGCTCGCAAATTTCAAGAGCAAATTAAATTTGTGCTAATTGGAGTTGCCAGACTGTTAAGTTGTGCACTTATCGATAATTTCGGAAACTCGTGCCAAGTCTATCGAAGTTATTCGACCTGGAAATTTTACTGTTTCAATCATGTTTTGTTCGATAGGTTGCTTTAGCTAATTGAAAATGTCTGATAAGCACCTGGTTGTGATTTCTAATCAAGTTAACTTGTTAAGAAAACAAAACAATTAATCTATTAATAATTTATATTTATACATCTTAAACTTGCGATTAAGAGCTGCCAGATTGTCTATCGATAGCATTATCAATATGCTGTGTTTGTGTCTAAAAGAGTTTAGTTTTAAACTAAATTTACGCCCCAGATTTTACCTGAAGATTCACAATTTTAGATAAGCTCACTTATCAATCACTACAGTAATATGTAGCTAATTAATTGCTCTATCAAAATAATTAATAACAAGCAGCGGCTCATATTTGCAATTGGGCCCATAAACATTTCGGGCGTTTACAATAATTTGTTGTGAGCCTTTTGATTTCTTAACTAAACAAAGTGTTGATATATAGGAATTTATTGTTTCAATTGTGAGAACGCGATAAGATAATCCTAAAGAGCTAAGATTATTGTGGTCGATTAAATAAAGCAACATTTTCAATGCCTTTCATAAACCTATGGAATCTAGAAAGTCAAACGATTAAAGTTCAATTCAACTAAATTTATTTAATTTGCTTAGGTTTAACCTTAAAAAAAGATCAAGTGCTTATATTCCTTGCAGCTAAAACTCTTTGCGAATTCTAAGAAAAACATTTAATGTTTAATTATTTATAACATAAAATTTTTCTAAGCTTCCGCTAGATAATTAATTAACTTATAGAAGAGTTCAATAATATGCTCTTGAAAATAAGATCTATTTCTCGTTGCCGATAACTGGTATTACTAGCATATGTCATAGGTTAAAATATGAGCCACACAAACGGCGTTGGCCTCATCGAAAAAGTAATTGCCGCAGGTCCTCTCATCCATGGTGCGACCATCGGCACAGCGCAAATAATGGCGACAGCCCTTGGTGGAGCTCAAAACGAAGGGAATGGTGCGGCCCTGGCAGCGATCCTCCGAGCAGGCCACCTTGTTGGGCTCAATGCACTTCTGTGAGCTCTTGTCAAAGAACAGATCATTGCCGCATTTGCCCCAAGTTGGACTCTCATCGGGTGTGCCATCGACCTGTTCGGCGCAAAAGAAATAACCCTGGCAGGTGGCACCATCTGGCACCAGTTCATTCTTCTTGGGACTCTTCGCTGTGCCGCACACATTGCTGGGCAGGGGATGGGCATCACATTCGACTAGAGTCTTGTCCACACATTCTCCCGTTCTGGCCTGATAGTAGCCCGTCTTGCAGGTGCTATCCTCCAGCACGCCCTTCTTGCACACATGATACCGATTACAGCCCTGCACATTGTCAAAGTTGACGCCGTTCTTGATGATGCTGCAGTAGTCAAAGTTGCTCGTCTTGCACTCGGAGGCATGACTCCAGATGCACTCCTGTATGGTCTCATTGAAGTGCGTGGCGGTCGGGCAGGCGCCATAAACGGGCGTCTCCTCGTCCATGCAATAATAGTAGCCGAAGCATGACTTTGGATCGGATATAAATAGGCCAGTCGCATTCGCACAGGTCACATCACAACTATCTGATCCCTCCAGCGTCTTGACGCACTTCAGCGTATCCTTGTCGAAGAACGGCGTGGTGCCCTTGCAGGTGCTATAGACGCTCTTGCCATCGATGCAGGTTATCGAACGACTGCACGATTCCGGATCACGTATAACCGTATTATTCGAGAAGAGCGTGCATATATCGTCAATGCGCTGGCTCTGGCCCAACCCAAACAGGGCCAAGATCAAGAGTGCCAAAAGGCTGCTGCTCGCTGCGAATATTCAATGCACTCAGCTCTCATATTGCAAAAGGTCAATTAGTAGCCAGCACCCACCTTTCATTGCGACTTTCTGTTCCGTTCCGTCTGCCAGCTGGCTGCTAACTAATCAGAAAAAACGTTCAGGCACAACTGTGCATTGCCTTTATATCAAAGGATCTGCTGCTTGATAAGCCAATTGAAATCTTAATTCATTATTGGAGAACATGCCCAGAGGAAATACCCACAGATTAGATTAATAATATCAAATACGTAGAGATTGAACCGGCTAACAAACATATATACGCCTCAGTTGCGCGGCTGTTTAGACTCTGTGGCATTATTGTCTGTCACATTGATAAATCAATCTCTGTAAAGCCGAAGCTTTACGAAAATCTGCTCACCTGAACCCATAGAACAACATATATAAACATATATAAACGATAAGCTGAAATAACTGAAAGAAGCATGACTCTTATCTGTCGATGGCAAAATTGTTAACAATACAATAAATCACTTTCCATTTCACAGCTGGCGCCAGCTGCTTAGAGAACCTTTCAGAGAACCCCAATTGACTCTATAAAAGTGTGCAAATAAATTTTATAAGAAGGAAATAGCCAAAAAAAAGTTGTAGTCAACGAAAATTGATTAGCTTAATCGTGCGAGCTATCAGAAACTATGCATAATTTTCAAATTTCGATTAGAAATTAGTCTTTGATTAATGCCCTATTTAATTATACTTCTGGCCGTTAACGCGTTGATCTCGGTAACTACAAAAGCTGGAGACTTGCAATCACAAATATACACTTTCGTATATTATACACAGAACGAGTTAATCATTTCTCTTTTCTTTTTTTTTGCCAATTTGAAGCCTTGAAAATACAGCTTGAGGCTTCCCTGTATTTTAGATCTGTCATAGCTAACATATATCAATAATACTCAGAAAGTTGTTTCGTTAAATGATTTATTTTGACCTGCTTTTACAAAATAAACAATATAGTTGACATAGGCTAGGTTGTTCTGCTGTATTTTTTTCAACATATTACATTATATATTGATAAAAATTCTCTACTTATACACAATTATACTATGCATTAATATAATTGCTGATTTCCTTAGTAAATTAAGCTTAAATTTGATCAAAAATAAGCCCAGATTGGTAACAACTTTTTATCTATTTAATTGAAAGTCCCTTAAATAGCCAAAGCCAAAAATAGGAATTTATTTTATTTTGTCACAGTCTCTTAACTCTCGTAGGCCTCTTTAAGGCTAAGACCTTGGCAACTTGCGCATGTTGAGTGTGTGTTTATATATTCAGCATCTTGGCTTGGGAAATAAATAGAACTATAAAGTGACTTGGCCAAAAATAAAATGGGCCAAAACAAATTGTTATGCTCTGGCCACAAACTAAAACGTAACGTTAGCTCATTTATTTGGCCAGTTTATGGCCGGGGGCGTTGTCCTGATGAGGTTCACCTCAGCCCAGCCCAGTCCAGTCCAGCTCCCCCTCCCTCCAAAACAATTAATGATGTGCACAGGGCACTTGAGCTTAAGCTGCCCAACCAGATACCAGCTGAAGGCAGCTCCATTGTGGTCAGCATTCTGGTAGCTGTTGTTGCTGGCCAAAATGCTTGTCAATTGGTTTTTAGCTGCTTTAGAAGCTTTTAAGCAGCTGCTGCTGCTGCATTGCCTGCCCATACGAAACTCATAAGCAAACTTCATGCAAATGCACAATAGAGCTGAGTGGAGCTGGGGATTGGGCGCAGCAATTTGCTGGACACATCCGCTGCTGGCCAAATAAGTCAGTTCCGTTGCTGGCCAAAAGAAGAAGCGCGCTGTGCATGCAACACATAACTGTTCAAATTGCCACAGCTTGAGGTTCAATAAACTCTATGTCCATGACTCACGGGAACAGCAGCTCCTCCCCCGTCGCCCCTCGGGAGGTGCTCATTTGCTATGCACAAGCCGAAAGCCACGCACCACACAAAAGCGGATGAAACAGCGTGAATACCAAATGTGGCAGGCGGCGACGATGGTGACAAAGACGCGTTACCCCCTCCCTCTCTCCCCCCCTCTCTCTCTCTCTCTCTCTGTGTCTTTAGACAGTGCGTGTCATGGATTGAAGATATAGTTGGGCACATATATACATATATCATATGTAGGTTGCCATTGTCATTCGCATAGACAGCTGACGCCTTTATTGCCACTTTGCTGTTGGCTCGAAAGACGGGCTCAGCTCACTTCAAATCGCCGTCTTTGTTAAGGGTATGCAAAATTCTTAAAAAAGGTTTATTTTATGTGGAATATATCACAACGCAAATTTGTAAATAGATGCATATCAACACGTACCGCTTAAATTATCAGAAGTGCTTGGTGAGAATATTCAAATTGAATATAACTTTTACAGCTTAAAAAATGAGCTGTAAATATTTCTAACTTTGTTTCAGTTCAAAACATGAGCTGTTAATTTTACAACTTATAATTGACAGAGGCTTAAACAAACTGTTTATTATTTGAACTTTATTCTACGTCTGCAACACTTTGACTTCGCGCGCACTTACCTAACTTCTAGCAGTTAGAAATGATTTCTCACTCTTTTAGTTTGTTTTTATTTGCTAAAGTTGCCAAATATTTAAATTCTCTAGATAAAACTTTACTGTGTTATCAGTTACTTAGTTTCAGCATTTTTTGATGCATTTTGAACATTTACCCAACTATTTGTTATCGTAAGTTCCTGGGCTGCTAGTTAATTACACCCTTATCGATAAATCATATATCATATTTCCAGTTACGCACTTATCGATATCGATCATATATCATGTTTTCATATTTGATCCTTAGTTACAAACTTATCGATATATTCTGATCTTACTTAGATCTACATTTATATTTTATTTAAGTTTGATCTGGTATTATTAATTATCTGAATTAACTATGATCAGAAGCTACGGCATATACAATCACAGTATTGTATTTTGTCTAACATTATCGATATATTTGTAATATTATCGATTAGTCTGTAGTTTACAACTTTGTTGTAATAGCTGATGTCATTGTTCTGTAGTTGCCAGATCAAGAATTTTTCTGTTGCTGCATTTTTAAATACATCAAGCGTTACCAGATGCACAACTTTTCAACAAATATTGTATATTTTCAGAGCTATAAGCTTATATATTGTTATTTGCTAGTATTTAAGCTTTTGCTGTTCTGCAATTTGCAAAGTTTATATTCCAAACTATTTGCTATAAATTAAATTGTTTTTCACAATACAAACTCTGTAAATATCGCTTAATTTACGCTTGCATTGCTCTTTAACCGAAATCTCTTTGCACAGCATTGCACCTGGATTTCCGGACACACGCACCTGTCTGCTGCACCAGAAGCTGCAGATGCTCAACGTTTGCGTGGAGCGTCGCTTGCAGCGCGAGCGTAAACAACAGCAGCAGCAGCAACAGCAGAAGGTTGTGGAGGAGCAGCTGTTAACGGATGAGGATGAGGAGGATGATGGCGAATTTTATGACTGCGACGAGCCAACTTCCGCAAGCGGCTCACCAACCAAAGCGGTGCTCAGCCTCAAGCCCGAGGGTCGCTTGAAGCGTTTGGGCCAGGAGCGTTTGCTAGACGAACCCGAAGAGTTTCTCTATATACCCGAAACGCAAGAGCCGGTGCCCAAGACCGAAGATCAGCTACAGGACGACGCGGAGGTAATGTTAAAACTGGGACCCGGTTCGGGTTTGAGCACACAAATGATGTGCACATCGCTTTTGTCCGACATGGAGGCATTCAAGGCGGCCAATCCACGCGGCAAAATGGAGGACTTTATACGCTGGTATAGCCCCAAGGACTGGGAGCAGGTGCAGAATGGTAAGCGAATGGAGTGAAGTTAGCGACGCGTTTGCAAAGAAAATTTATCATTTTATTTTATTAACGCTCCAGAAAGTGGAGAGACTGTGCATCAGTTGAGCGTCCGCATGACCACCGAGGGCAATACCTGGCAAAAGGTGTGGCAACAGGCGCAGCCGACTCCAGTTGCCAGACAGCGACGCCTCTTCGATGACACCAATGAGGCGCTCAAGGTGTTACACTATCTGGAAACACGAAATATGAGCGAGATCTATGGACTGACTATTATACCCGCGCTACACACGGCCATACTGAAGTTAATTGTAAGTTGAATATACTTTTGCAATATACAAAAGCCTTCCAAAGAGATTTGAAACCCAAATTCGACATGTTTAAAGGGAGTTGTCTTCTTTAACAAAAGTCATTTTATTATATTTTTGATAACATTCTTATTTTAGTTTTGCATTTTTTACATAATTCGAATTTTACTATATTTAAGTTTAATTTTCACACGATTCATATATTATTTCTACTCCCACAGGACATCTACAGCAATGCCCACGTGGAGGATCTGTTTAGCAGCCACATCGAACAGCTTTTAAATAGTTTGTGTCGCGTCTCGCGCGCCCACTCGAATGAGCTGCCCAATGTTAGGAATCTGCTAGAGGATCTGGCCGAGCTGGAGCGTCGTTTCTATCAGTTCAAGTGCTTTGAACGACTCGCTGGCTATCCGAAACGCAGCTCGTTGTCTGAGATCAAGCGACAGTTTGAGGAAATACTCAAGAATGAGAATAGCTGCACAATTGTGGATAAGAAGCGCGGCGCTGCGGGCGATGTACTCTGCAGCAGCGGCAGCTTGTATGATATATTGAGTCCTAAACTGGAAGAGGATATATCCAATCGGTTGATCAGCAAAGATTATGTTTTACGTCTGGATGGTGATACGAAATCAACCGAAAAGGGTCTCTATCTGGGGCCACAGTTTATGCGAGCGATTGTTACGGGCGACAAGCTAAGACTCTGTGGCGCCTTCACGGAGAGCACAACCTTTGTTTACAGCTAAGAGTTTTTATTAAAACTAATTCTTCGACCGTTCCAATTTGCTAGCGTACGTTGCATATTATATAATCCAGTTGATTTGATACCATTTGAAAGGATTACTAAAGTTTAAGGTTTAAGGTCTAAGGTTTATTTTCTAAATACGGACTGTACGGAGTAGAACTTTCGATGGCGTCGGTTTCGAAATTTCAAATTTTGTATCTTAAATTTAATAATTCTCGGGTAAATCTGGTCCGTTTTCGGAGTGATATACCTCTTTCTACTCGTACAGATCCCGACTATCGATTGCCATCCAAAAATCCACATTCTAAGAGATGACCCAAATCGGTCAAAAATGCAGTGGTTACATCACGTTTTTTGCTAAAAATGACTTTTTTCCGAAATCAAAAAACTTTGATGCCAATCTATTCTATGGGCCTCCGTGAGTTCAACGCACCCAATCTGCCCGAGATCGGGCTTTATTTCACCGAGATATGGCCATTTAAAGTTTTCGGAAAATTTTCGAATTGAAATATCTCGGGTAAATACAGTCCGATTTCGGAGTGATATACCTCTTTCTACTCGTACAGATCCCGACTATCGATTGCCATCCAAAAATCTACATTCTAAGAGATGACCCAAATCGGTCAAAAATGCAGTGGTTACATCACGTTTTTTGCTAAAAATGACTTTTTTCCGAAATCAAAAAACTTTGATGCCAATCTATTCTATGGGCCTCCGTGAGTTCAACGCACCCAATCTGCCCGAGATCGGGCTTTATTTCACCGAGATATGGCCATTTAAAGTTTTCGGAAAATTTTCGAATTGAAATATCTCGGGTAAATACAGTCCGATTTCGGAGTGATATACCTCTTTCTACTCGTACAGATCCCGACTATCGATTGCCATCCAAAAATCCACATTCTAAGAGATGACCCAAATCGGTCAAAAATGCAGTGGTTACATCACGTTTTTTGCTAAAAATGACTTTTTTCCGAAATCAAAAAACTTTGATGCCAATCTATTCTATGGGCCTCCGTGAGTTCAACGCACCCAATCTGCCCGAGATCGGGCTTTATTTCACCGAGATATGGCCATTTAAAGTTTTCGGAAAATTTTCGAATTGAAATATCTCGGGTAAATACAGTCCGATTTCGGAGTGATATACCTCTTTCTACTCGTACAGATCCCGACTATCGATTGCCATCCAAAAATCCACATTCTAAGAGATGACCCAAATCGGTCAAAAATGCAGTGGTTACATCACGTTTTTTTGCTAAAAATGACTTTTTTCCGAAATCAAAAAACTTTGATGCCAATCTATTCTATGGGCCTCCGTGAGTTCAACGCACCCAATCTGCCCGAGATCGGGCTTTATTTCACCGAGATATGGCCATTTAAAGTTTTCGGAAAATTTTCGAATTGAAATATCTCGGGTAAATACAGTCCGATTTTTGAGTGATATACCTCTTTCTACTCGTACAGATCCCGACTATCGATTGCCATCCAAAAATCCACATTCTAAGAGATGACCCAAATCGGTCAAAAATGCAGTGGTTACATCACGTTTTTTGCTAAAAATGACTTTTTTCCGAAATCAAAAAACTTTGATGCCAATCTATTCTATGGGCCTCCGTGAGTTCAACGCACCCAATCTGCCCGAGATCGGGCTTTATTTCACCGAGATATGGCCATTTAAAGTTTTCGGAAAATTTTCGAATTGAAATATCTCGGGTAAATACAGTCCGATTTTTGAGTGATATACCTCTTTCTACTCGTACAGATCCCGACTATCGATTGCCATCCAAAAATCCACATTCTAAGAGATGACCCAAATCGGTCAAAAATGCAGTGGTTACATCACGTTTTTTGCTAAAAATGACTTTTTTCCGAAATCAAAAAACTTTGATGCCAATCTATTCTATGAACCTCCGTGAGTTTAGCGCAGCCAATCTGCCCGAGATCGGGCTTTATTTCACCGAGATATGGCCATTTAAAGTTTTCGAAAATTTTCGAATTGCAATATCTCGGGAAAATACAGTCCGATTTCGGAATGATATACCTCACTCTATTCGTGCGGATCCCGACTATCGATTACTATTGCCATAACTTTTGTCAGATTAATGTAATTTCGTTTAATTATTTGTTTTATTTTAATTGATATTTATCTTTTCAGATTAAAGAATTCAAACTTCCAACTGATTCTGTAGACTTCCACGAGTCCTTAAAGGCGTATTTTTCCAGAATAAGTTTTCAATTACCCGGAAGAAAGTCATTTTAGGTGTAAGCAAAAATTATATCCGCAAAAAAACACAATTTATATCCATTTTAAGCTTGATATGTATATGTATAATTTTAAGAGATATTAATTGATATATATGTTCATGAACATTAAATAAACAACAATGCTTTAAGAGAAACAAATAAATTATGTAAAAAATAAAAGATCTTCTGTTGTTTTTATTTAAAACTGCTATTTTGTTGGTAATTTATATTAAAAAATCAGGGTCGACGATTGCCGCTGGTCCGACCTGGCCGCTGAATCCCGAAACTTTGATAAAAATTCAGCTAAAGTACCAGGCGAACAGAAATGCCCAGCAGGTAGACAAAAATAAAAAATAAAAAAATATTCATTGCATACACGCAAGGGGCGCCGGTTGCCGGCCGCTGGCTGGCCAGATTTGGGTCCAAACTCAGCTGAAATACCAGGCGAACAGAAATGCACAGAAGGTAGTCATAAAATTCTGGGAATAAACAATTTCATTGCATAAGCGCAAGGGGCGCCGGTTGGCGGCCGCTGGCTGGCCAGATTTGGGTCCAAACTCAGCTGAAATACCAGGCGAACAGAAATGCACAGAAGGTAGTCATAAAATTCTGGGAATAAACAATTTCATTGCATAAGCGCAAGGGGCGCCGGTTGGCGGCCGCTGGCTGGCCAGATTTGGGTCCAAACTCAGCTGAAATACCAGGCGAACAGAAATGCCCAGCAAGCAGACGAAATTTCTGTGAATAAAAAATTCATTGCATAAGCGCAAGGGCCAGAAATGTTAATCATAACAGTAGGCTGTTAAGGAGCAGCCGTGGCCTCTGTAAAAGGGGTGCTGTACAGACGGCTGTTAAGGGGCGTTTAAAGAGGCTGCTGAAAGAAAAAACATTCATGTTTTTGGACTATTTCAATGCGAATTTCGCAGAGATCTGGTCCTTTAGGTTCACTAGGACTATATCTATGGTATGGTATAACCAAGGATATGTGGGTCGACTAGGTACCATCGAGGGGCGTGGCTGCTGCTGGGGGCGGCAGAAAAAACGCATGCATACGGTATTCTTATTCTTTTACGTGTGCATTTCACAGCGATTAGGACATTTTAGGTTCACCAGGACTATATCTATGGTATGGTAGAACCAAGGATATATGTGTCAGCTAGGAACCATAAGAGACGAGGAAGGGGCTGCTGCTGCGGGCGGCTGAAAGCAAAAGCATATATATTTCTTGAACATATTATTGTGCTTATACAAGTATTCTGTTATTTAGGTTCTTAAGGACTATATCTATGATATGTTATAATCAAGGGTATAGAGGTAAGCTAGAAACCATTGCTTTCGATTATTTTTATGTTCGCAGGCGTGGCAGAAGAACAGAACCAAGCTTGCCGCTTGGCATTAATAGCTCTGATCTCCTGATGAACTTGTTAGATATAGTGCTTGCTAAGCGTTGTCCAGCTTTTCTTTTAACAAGCTTTCCACGCTCACACCTTTGCTGAAATATCTTAGAAAAATGGAATCAGCTTTTGCTATTATATGGCATATTAGACTCGTGTGGATCAGGAAAAATGTGGCAAATCTCCAAACTTTTTGATTGCCTCTACGAGTCCAAGACGCCACATCTTTCCCAGATCGGAATTTATTGTCACGAAATATGAAATGGCAAAAAATGTTTAAATTTTATTATTTGTTTATATGTCAATTGTTTAAATTTTTGTCGTCGGTCAATCCGACACTTAAACACTAAAACTACGCAGGCTTTCGATACAAGGTAGGATACTTAGGCTATATTTATATTTATATACATTTCAATTAATATGGCTTTATTTGATTGGTGGTTAGTAAACATTGGGCTTTCTATAACAAATGCTGTTTTGCTTTGGAACCGCAACTGTTTCCTGTTATCAATATCAATTATAACAAGACAACATTTACACTTGTGTCGACTGCGCGCTGCCATACAGCCAACCACATCTCATCACATAATCATTTCCCCTTCCCAGGCCCCTCAACACACGACTGTAGCACTTTAAGCCATTTGCAGGCAAGCATTTTAGCCAAGCGGCAAAAACTTCACTCGAATGACAGCCAACAAGGCATCTAGTTGAATTCAACTGCGCAACTTCAGACATGAAAATTGCCTACATACCGAGGCGGTAAACACAAGACTGTGCCCAAAGGCGACTCCTTCAAATGCCCATCCCAAGTGGAAACTAACTCTCGTTATGTGGGCCATGTTTAACTGAAATTATTTTAAGCGCACTCCGTTGCCATAGCCAAAGCAACATTTTTGCCTCATGGCCAACACATAAAACATTTCTTCTCTTACCAGTATTTCTTTCCATTTATTTTTTTCTGTTTTTGTTTTTTGCGCCTTTTGCTGGTACTCGTAAATATTCCGCCACTAAATTACCTACGGGCTATAATTGTTTTGTGTACATTTCGAGAGTCGAAGTCGGCGTCGGCGTCGGGGCCGGAGTCGAGGGTCTTCGACAACAACAATTTGTGCAGCCGTGCAAACATGTTCCCCTTACCTAGGCCACACTTGGCCATACCGAAATATGCAAAAGTGTATAAATAGTAATTCGTTGGAGCATTTTGTATTTATAGCAAACGAGCCGCAATATTCATAATAATCCTGTAAAATATATTAAACTAAGCGTCATTTCTGATTTTCTGGAATATCTCCGCCAAATAATGTCCGATTTGGAAGTTTTATACCATTTTGGACTCGTAAGGATCAGTACTATCGATTGGCATCAAAAAAATAAAAATCTAAATTTTGGCCAAAATTGGCCAAAATGGCAAGGGGTTACATCACGTTTTTTCTAAAAATCGGGGTCGGTTCGAAAATCGAAACTTTTTTGATGCTTTTTTTTGAATATCTCGGGTAAATATTGTCAGATTTTGAAATGTTATACCTTTTTGAATTCGCACGGATCCCTATTATCAATTTGCATTCAAACATTTCAAAAATCGATGGGTTAAAAAAAGTGGTTGACCAAAAACGGATTCGTTTGTAAAGTCAAGCTTTTTTGATGATTTTTTGGAATATCTCGGCCAAATACTGTCCGACTTGTGAATTTTATACCATTTTGGACTCGTAAGGATCAGTACTATCGATTGGCATCAAAAAAATATAAATCTAAATTTTGGCCAAAATTGGCCAAAATGGCAAGGGGTTACATCACGTTTTTTATCAAAATCGGGGTCGGTTCGAAAATCAAAATTTTTTTGATGATTTTTATTGAATATCTCGGGTAAATATTGTCAGATTTGGAAATGTTATGCCTTTTTGAATTCGTAGGGATCCCAACTATCAATCTGCGTTCAAACATTTTAAAAATCGATGGGTTAAAAAAAGTGGTTGACCAAAAACCGATTCGTTTGTAAAGTCAACCTTTTCTGATGATTTTTTGGAATATCTCGGCCAAATACTGTCCGACTTGGGAATTTTATACCATTTTGGACTCGTAAGGATCAGTACTATCGATTGGCATCAAAAAAATATAAATCTAAATTTTGGCCAAAATTGGCCAAAATGGCAAGGGGTTACATCACGTTTTTTATCAAAATCGGGGTCGGTTCGAAAATCAAAACTTTTTTGATGATTTTTATTGAATATCTCGGGTAAATATTGTCAGATTTTGAAATGTTATGCCTTCTTGAATTCGTAGGGATCCCAACTATCAATCTGCGTTCAAACATTTTAAAAATCGATGGGTTAAAAAAAGTGGTTGACCAAAAACGGATTCGTTTGTAAAGTCAAGCTTTTTTGATGATTTTTTGGAATATCTCGGCCAAATACTGTCCGACTTGGGAATTTTATACCATTTTGGACTCGTAAGGATCAGTACTATCGATTGGCATCAAAAAAATATAAATCTAAATTTTGGCCAAAATTGGCCAAAATGGCAAGGGGTTACATCACGTTTTTTATCAAAATCGGGGTCGGTTCGAAAATCAAAACTTTTTTGATGATTTTTATTGAATATCTCGGGTAAATATTGTCAGATTTTGAAATGTTATGCCTTCTTGAATTCGTAGGGATCCCAACTATCAATCTGCGTTCAAACATTTTAAAAATCGATGGGTTAAAAAAAGTGGTTGACCAAAAACCGATTCGTTTGTAAAGTCAACCTTTTCTGATGATTTTTTGGAATATCTCGGCCAAATACTGTCCGACTTGGGAATTTTATACCATTTTGGACTCGTAAGGATCAGTACTATCGATTGGCATCAAAAAAATATAAATCTAAATTTTGGCCAAAATTGGCCAAAATGGCAAGGGGTTACATCACGTTTTTTATCAAAATCGGGGTCGGTTCGAAAATCAAAACTTTTTTGATGATTTTTATTGAATATCTCGGGTAAATATTGTCAGATTTTGAAATGTTATGCCTTTTTGAATTCGTAGGGATCCCAACTATCAATCTGCGTTCAAACATTTTAAAAATCGATGGGTTTAAAAAAGTGGTTGACCAAAAACAGATTCGTTTGTAAAGTCAACCTTTTCTGATGATTTTTTGGAATATCTCGGCCAAATACTGTCCGACTTGGGAATTTTATACCATTTTGGACTCGTAAGGATCAGTACTATCGATTGGCATCAAAAAAATAAAAATCTAAATTTGGGCAAAATTGGCCAAAATGGCAAGGGGTTACATCACGTTTTTTATCAAAATCGGGGTCGGTTCGAAAATCAAAACTTTTTTGATGATTTTTATTGAATATCTCGGGTAAATATTGTCAGATTTTGAAATGTTATGTCTTTTTGAATTCGTAGGGATCCCAACTATCAATCTGCGTTCAAACATTTTAAAAATCGATGGGTTAAAAAAAGTGGTTGACCAAAAACAGATTCGTTTGTAAAGTCAACCTTTTCTGATGATTTTTTGGAATATCTCGGCCAAATACTGTCCGACTTGGGAATTTTATACCATTTTGGACTCGTAAGGATCAGTACTATCGATTGGCATCAAAAAAATAAAAATCTAAATTTTGGCCAAAATTGGCCAAAATGGCAAGGGGTTACATCACGTTTTTTATCAAAATCGGGGTCGGTTCGAAAATCAAAACTTTTTTGATGATTTTTTTTGAATATCTCGGGTAAATATTGTCAGATTTTGAAATGTTATACCTTTTTGAATTTGTACGGATCCCAACTATCAATCTGCGTTCAAACATTTTAAAAATCGATGGGTTAAAAAAAGTGGTTGACCAAAAACAGATTCGTTTGTAAAGTCAACCTTTTCTGATGATTTTTTGGAATATCTCGGCCAAATACTGTCCGATTTGGGAATTTTATACCATTTTGGACTCGTAAGGATCAGTACTATCGATTGGCATCAAAAAAATATAAATCTAAATTTTGGCCAAAATTGGCCAAAATGGCAAGGGGTTACATCACGTTTTTTCTAAAAATCGGGGTCGGTTCGAAAATCAAAACTTTTTTGATGATTTTTTTTGAATATCTCGGGTAAATATTGTCAGATTTTGAAATGTTATGCCTTCTTGAATTCGTAGGGATCCCAACTATCAATCTGCGTTCAAACATTTCAAAACTCGATGGGTTAAAAAAAGTGGTTGACCAAAAACCGATTCGTTTGTAAAGTCAACCCTTTTTTGATGATTTTTTGGAATATCTGCTCCAAATAATGTCCAATTTGGAAGTTTTATACCATTTTGGACTCGTAAGGATCAGTACTATCGATTGGCATCAAAAAAATAAAAATCTATATTTTGACCAAAATGGGAAAAATGGCAAGGGGTTACATCACGTTTTTTCTAAAAATCGGGGTCGGTTCGAAAATCAAAACTTTTTTGATGATTTTTTTTGAATATCTCGGGTAAATATTGTCAGATTTTGAAATGTTATACCTTTTTGAATTTGTACGGATCCCTATTATCAATTTGCATTCAAACATTTCAAAAATCGGTGGGTCAAAAAAGGTGGTTGACATGAAACCGATTTGTTTTTGAAGTCAAGCTTTTTTGATGATTTTTTGGAATATCTGCTCCAAATAATGTCCGATTTGGAGGTTTTATACCATTTTGGACTCGTAAGGATCAGTACTATCGATTGGCATCAAAAAAAATAAAAATCTATATTTTGACCAAAATCGGCAAAATGGCAAGGGGTTACATCACGTTTTTTCTAAAAATCGGGGTCGGTTCGAAAATCAAAACTTTTTTGATGATTTTTATTGAATATCTCGGGTAAATATTGTCAGATTTTGAAATGTTATACCTTTTTGAATTCGTACGGATCCCTATTATCAATTTGCATTCAAACATTTCAAAAATAAATGGGTTAAAAAAAGTGGTTGACCAAAAACCGATTCGTTTGTAAAGTCAACCCTTTTTTGATGATTTTTTGGAATATCTGGGCCAAATAATGTCCGATTTGGAAGTTTTATACGATTTTGGACTCATAAGGATCAGTACTATCGATTGGCATCAAAAAAATAAAAATCTATATTTTGACCAAAATCGGAAAAATGGCAAGGGGTTACATCACGTTTTTTCTAAAAATCGGGGTCGGTTCGAAAATCAAAACTTTTTTGATGATTTTTTTTGAATATCTCGGGTAAGTATTGTCAGATTTTGAAATGTTATACCTTTTTGAATTTGTACGGATCCCTATTATCAATTTGCATTCAAACATTTCAAAAATCGATGGGTTAAAAAAAGTGGTTGACATAAAACCGATTTGTTTGTAAAGTCAACCCTTTTTTGATGATTTTTTGGAATATCTGGGCCAAATAATGTCCGATTTGGAAGTTTTATACGATTTTGGACTCATAAGGATCAGTACTATCGATTGGCATCAAAAAAATAAAAATCTAAATTTTGGCCAAAATTGGCCAAAATGGCAAGGGGTTACATCACGTTTTTTATCAAAATCGGGGTCGGTTCGAAAATCAAAACTTTTTTGATGATTTTTATTGAATATCTCGGGTAAATATTGTCAGATTTTGAAATGTTATACCTTTTTGAATTTGTACGGATCCCAACTATCAATCTGCGTTCAAACATTTTAAAAATCGATGGGTTAAAAAAAGTGGTTGACCAAAAACAGATTCGTTTGTAAAGTCAACCTTTTCTGATGATTTTTTGGAATATCTGGGCCAAATAATGTCCGATTTGGGAATTTTATACCATTTTGGACTCGTAAGGATCAGTACTATCGATTGGCATCAAAAAAATAAAAATCTAAATTTTGGCCAAAATTGGCCAAAATGGCAAGGGGTTACATCACGTTTTTTCTAAAAATCGGGGTCGGTTCGAAAATCAAAACTTTTTTGATGATTTTTTTTGAATATCTCGGGTAAATATTGTCAGATTTTGAAATGTTATACCTTTTTGAATTTGTACGGATCCCAACTATCAATCTGCGTTCAAACATTTTAAAAATCGATGGGTTAAAAAAAGTGGTTGACCAAAAACAGATTCGTTTGTAAAGTCAACCTTTTCTGATGATTTTTTGGAATATCTGGGCCAAATAATGTCCGATTTGGAAGTTTTATACCATTTTGGACTCGTAAGGATCAGTACTATCGATTGGCATCAAAAAAATAAAAATCTATATTTTGACCAAAATCGGCAAAATGGCAAGGGGTTACATCACGTTTTTTATCAAAATCGGGGTCGGTTCGAAAATCAAAACTTTTTGATGATTTTGTTTGAATATATCGGGTAAATACTGTCTGATATTGAAATGTTATACCTTTTCGAATTCGTACGGATCCCTACTATCAATTGGCATTCAAACATTTCAAAAATCGATGGGTTAAAAAAAATCGTTGACCGAAAAACAATTCGTTTGTAAAGTCAACCTTTTTTGATGATTTTTTTTTTAATATCTCCGCCAAATAATGTCCGATTTTGGAATTTTATACTATTTTGGAATCGTAAGGTTAACAAACCTAAAAAGTATAGCTTTTCTTTGAGATGTTTTGATTAAATTTATGCTTTATGCTTTATAAGAGCTTTTCCTTGATTTAGTCAAAAGCTTCTCATACTGTTATTAGTGTTAACTTGAGCCATTGTTTAATCATGAGGGGGAATGTTTTTTTAATATCAGTTTTACGCTAGTGAAATACTTAGTAAAGCTTTTAATTTAAGCTTTTGCTAAGGTGTTAATATTGATAATAAATATAATTAAATAAAAAAACATAATATCCACTTTAAATAAGTTATAGAAAAAACAGTTTCGGAGCTTTAAGTGCTATTTATTTATTTAGCTGCATACAAATCAGCCTAACTCTAAGAGCTCAATTCATTTTGATATTTTTGAAAAGCTTTAAGCGCACGAAGTGCATACCTGAGAGCTTTATACTTCTAGCAGTAGCCATATACCGCTCGCAATCCAAAGCTTTCAGCAAGTGTCATTAGATAAAATGTACTATTTGAATCGCATGCATTTTAAATGCGCTACGAACTTTTCACACCAATTGTACCACATAAGAGTTGTGTCTGGCAATAAATATGCTTTTCATAAATGGAAATCCAGTCGGTAAATCAAAAATAAGTTTCGTACTCAAATCAAAAATAAATAATATATGCCAGACAGTAAAAACTATTCATGGTAATTGAGGTATTTTTCAATAATTTGGTAAAAAATTAATTAAATTCTCACAATCAATTTGGCATGAAATGGTCGCTGAATGGAGAAGTTCAATTCCAATTGATTTGCTGCTGGTTTTGTGGTACCTATGCACACACACAAACACACACGCACGCAGGGTCTTGTGTGTGGTTGTGTGTGTGTGTGTGTGTGGTGTGCGGCCAGTGTTACAATTTTGCTGATGCAGTTGAATTTTAATGAAAACGCTTTTCCTTTTTTCGCACGGAAAATTGAATTATAGCAGATATAGCAAACAGAGCGAGAGAGAGAAAGAGCGAGACAGTAGGTTAGAGTGAGAGGCGAGATTTGTTGAGATTTTCTATTTCTATTGAACTCCGGCTATTGCCTGTGGTTGCACATTGAAAAGTAGCTGTGAATAAATATGAATGAAATATTTTTTCTCTATGGTCTAGTCTTGAAGAACATTTTTTCGTTCTATTTTTATTTGTTATATGGAATTGAGTTGGGGGATTTTCGCTTTTATGCACATGAATTATTCAGCGATGGCAATCATAACGAATATATGCAGCGCTCTCTTAGAGATCTAATTGCATGAAATGGAGAGTTCTGCGGCCTTTAGACCAAGTCATAAAAAATAGTTCCAGCTTCTTGTTTTTTTTTTTTTTGTTTTCTTCAGTTAACTTAACAATGGCGCATAAAAAATAACTGTGGGAAGTGCGCAGCAAATATAGCTGCACAAATTTGCATACTCATCGTAAAAGGCGAGCAGAGAAAGAAAAAAAAAACTGAACTTAACTGAACTGAACCGAGATTATAAGTTTCACAACTCAATAATTAAAAGTAAACCCAACAAAAGAGCTGTTAAAAATGAAAAGCAACTCGAATTAAGATTAAAACGTGCCAAAGAGCGCCAACAACAAATTGCGCACTTTTTATTTTATGAGGGAGTTGAGGTTAGGTGCGTCAAATTGAGTGTTGTAAAGTTGTTTTTTTTCTTTGCATGTTTTTTCTTTAGAGGTGTAACACGTTGTCTGATTAGGCTTGTCAGCGGCAGCTGCCTTAAAACCAATCTTAAGCAGCTTATTATAAATTTGCTGTCTGCATAAATAAACACTCGACGCTGGTCTCTGTCTGTGTGTGTGTAAGTTACGAGCTTTGGGTGTGTGTGCAGCTGCTGAAATACCGAAAAGTACTCAAAAATACTTTACAAGGTTGAATAACTTGTCTTGTAGTTAACACTTGAGCCAAGCGAAGTGATTGCAAATACTTGTAATTGAAGATGCCAATTGTTTGCCAGCAATTAGCGCTGTCAGCTCTTCTGCGTGTTCGTGTCTGTGCGTGTGTGTATGCGTGTGTGTGTGTTGTTGTGCTGCTGTGCGTGTGCTTACGTATACTTAATTTTGTGTGGGTTTTGGCTACGCCCGCATCTCATTGATATGATTTGGCCTTTTAAAATTTAAATTCCACTTGTGACAACATCCGCTTAGGCAACAAACCTGCTTTGGCCACATATTTAGCATCTGCTTTTGGCTAATGAAAGCGTTCGGTGAGTCATTATTAAAGACAGTTCATTTTTAGCAAATATATCAAAATATTTTAATTTTTAACTTATTTGCGAAGGTCAGTTAAGTCAGACAAATTAATCAATTCTAAAATCCAGTGATTAATCAATATTAATTTAATTCATGTTGAGCATAGTTTATAGTGAACATTTAAATCGAAGATGTTTCAATGACATTAGCTAAAATAAGTACGAGGTAAAATCCCAAAAGAAAACAATTCTACTGAAAGCTTTTATGTGCTTTTCAAGCTCTTTTCCCACATAATAGAAAACTGTGCTAACAGCTAGACGCGCGCTTGTACCCAATGTTGACAAAAGCTTACAAGTGCTTATGAGTTTATAAAGAACATTTGTATGTAAGATGCTTCAATAACATTAGCTGAAATAAGAGCTTAAAGCTCAAAAAAAAACTTTTTAATAAAGATTTCGGGTGATTTGAAAGCTGTTTTCTCACATAATAGAAAAAAATTGATTTAAGCTTAATGGGCTTTTGTACTCAATTAAAGCAAAGGTTGAATGTGCTTTCCACGATTAATCTAACAATTAAGTAGCATGTTTTTAGTAATAAAATATTTTTATATTTACGATACCACAAAAACTTTCAATAGCTTTTTAAGAGTCTATCCATCATTTAGATGAAAAAATACACTTGTTGTTGAAATATGATAGTATTTTTAGAGACTGCATTGCAATTTAAATGCCAACCTTAACTTTACGCTTGTTTTCACAATTCCTCGGTGAAAAGCATCACAATTTAAGTGGCGCATCCATTGAAAGCAACTGACAAAATTGGATTATTGATATCAGCATTGTAAGCTGTGTATTTTGGGCGGTATTTTTTTAAGCAAACAAGCTGCGGAAAATATTGGCGGGCAAATATTCTGCCGGTACGCTTAAATTCTTATAAACGGCTTTAAAAACTTTTTAATGCCCCGCGCAAAGGGCGAGAAAGAAAAACAACGCTGGCAAAACTTAAAGTCGTTGCATGGTTTTTCTTTATTTTTGCTGCTTTTTTATTTTTTTTTTTTTTTTGGTTTTCGGAGATCAACTCGATGCCTGGTTGTCTCGGGGCGGACAGCCAGGCATGCGAGATGATGGCTGCTGGGCGCGAGGGAAGCGAAATGCAGGGCGAGGCATTTATTAACATTGCTTGTTGGGGCGTGGCAGCTGCTGCCAAAAGGTGTTAAGTGGCAGCCACGACGGGCAAATGATGATGAGGCACAAGACTCATCCGCACAAGCTAAAGCGCTGAATATGAGCGTTGAAAAATCTGCGTAAATTTACAGCACGTCCTCATAAATTACAACAAATAAACGAAATACAACAACAATTGAATAATATATATGGGTAAGATATTTCTAGGGGAGGGAAAATGATCGACTTGCTAGATAGCCTGTAGTCGAGTAGAAGGTAGTTAAATGCATCTAATGTGAATTCAATTTAATGAATCAGCTTTGTGCCTATTCCTAAATTATAATTCAATTTTTAGTAAACATAATCTAAAGTAAACATATCGCTAAAGAACACCTACATATACCATATATTATATTTATATATTTATAAAAGACTCTGAGCTCAATAGATATATATACAATGCTGCAGGATAGGCAAGTCAGATCGTATGCTGACTGTAAATATTATATCAATTATAACTTTAAATCAGCTCTTTATGCCCTTTTATGACATCCTATATAACAGAGTTTTTATTTTAGCTACAGGGTATATAAATTCCAGAGAAAATGTATATTTTTATGAATATTCTGCGTGTTACCGATTCTGTTCAAGGAGGCCAGGCCCAAGCATTTTTAATGGCTAATTAAATTCGTAAGCGAAAAGCGCAAAACGTGCGATGTGCGCTTAAAGTTGAAACCTCCAATTGAAAAAGTTGCGCTGGCCAACCAAATTGGAAATTCAATTGGAAAACAACTGGCAACACAAACGCAATGTAACACACGCGCGCATAAACATAGATACAAAGATACACATTCTCAAAGATACACACAGGCACACTCAACTGAACACTTGCCGCACAAACATTTGCGCAAAGTTGCGGACAGCGCGCGTTGACTGTGGTCAGAAATTCCTAGTACGAGACCTACTTATAGAGCTGAGCAGAACTTAAGCGATGCGTTTGAGAATCACGGAGAAAGGCAGATATATTATAAATAAGTTATAATATCAATATGATATATAAATAATATAAATATAATATATCAATGAGATACGTAATGTAAATTTTTTTATAATATTAAATAGATATTATGTAAATAGTATACATATCGATTAAAAAGCAACTCAGCAGAGAAAATCGAAACACGTAAAGATGAACAATAAGCTCTTAGATTTAAATATATATACTTTTTTCCCTATAAAAACAATATAGATTAATGTTGACAGTAAAAAGTCAGTAATAATTCAATTCAATATAGACAAAATAAAGTCCAGTATTATTATTTCTACAATAAAGAGCTCCAATATTAATTTGTTAACTAACATTAAGACATTAGAAATGTTGTATTTTAAAACTGAATATTTGTATCTGAATTCTGTCCGGCATCAAGCCCAGCATCTTAAGTATGGAATTTGTTACGACTTTTTAGTTATTTTTAAATAAATTACATTTACTATCGTACTCAATTAATTTCTAAACAATCACTAGCTCATCTCTAGCTAAAATGCATTTAAAGAAGCTCAGGAAAATTACGTCAGTGGCTTGGTACAAGTACACACACACACACACACACACACACACATGCACACGGACTTGCACACAAGTACACAGCCAACTACACACACAAGTACACACACATGTACTCATAGATAAGTGACTGCTTGGGTGCTTAAGAGATAGACCAATACATGCCTGGCTGGGCAAACAGTGCGTGTGTTTGCGAGTGTGTGCGAGAGTGTGTGTGTGTGTGTGTGTGTGCTAAATATGGCAAAGTAGCAGCAACGCAGACAAAGTTGGCAATGTTGCCACAGTAAATCGCCAACCCTCACCCCCCCGCCACGACCCTCCTCAGCGCTCCTTTGCTGCTGCTTGCCAATGACGCAGTCGATTGAATCTGTTCCCCGAAAACCGTTTGAAAGAGTTGTGGAACGTCGCGACGCGTTGTGCGAAATGGGAATTGGGTCAAATGCCGCATTTTGGCCAGCAGCTGTGAGGCCGACAGCGCTGCCTCTAACGGTTAATGTTATTGCGCTTTTGCCATTTATCGCCGGCCATTGTTCTTGCCGAGATTTGCAGACGAGCCGATCCGAGGCTAGGCAAGGCAAGGCAAGGCAAGGGGAGGCGTGCGGCATGTGGCAATGTTGGCTGCCTCGGAGGCAAAGTCAAATAGGCGCACACACAAAAGTCAAACGGCAGCCGCTTAAATTTACTTTACGACTCATTGTAAACGGCATAATGATGGAGTCTGCCCGGGGAGTGGGGCAGCGGGGCAGCCTGAGGCAGCCGGAGGCAGCAGCTGAAGAAGCTGCCAAGTTGGGGCTTGTGCAATCGACCAAGTCAGTGTGTGAGTGTGTGCGAGTGTGCGTGTGTGCGAGTGTATTTTGCTGCTCAAATTGTGTTAGCAAATTGTGTGCATTATGATTAGGGAATTTTGAGAAATTGTTTACAAATTTATATTACATGTTTATTGTTTGGCTATTGATTGTTTTGTACTAACAGAAAACTGACTTCAATCGAATTGCTTTATAAAGAGCTATTTGTGCTGTCGCAAATAAAATTAAATACGTGAGACAAAGGCAGCTGTAATTGACAGAAATTAATTGGAGCAAAGTGAATGTGAGAGACAAAAAGCAAAAAATATGCAAATTCAGAGTAAATTAAACTAATGCATAAGTTGACAAGGATACACAAATTGGCTGTGATATATTTCATTTCCAAGTAATTATTCTTTAAGACATATCAAATATAATAAATAAATAAATAATATAACTAATTTGTATTATTCCCATTTGGAGCGGAGAGCTTATTAACATTAAATTTGCGAGCTAGAAAAGTTATTTTGGCAAGTCAGAAACAAAAACTCTTTGGCATGGATATTTATTAAAATTTATCCTAGACTCCCATAGATATATGTCCAATACATACACATACATATGTCCACAATTTCCATGTATTAACGACAATAAAATGATAACATTATGCATTTCAAAGTGTTAAAAGGCAGTCTAATCAGATTAAGTTCAACAGCTGTACATGCTGCTCTTTACTATTCTCTATGGTCACTTTTTTTGGGCAACAACTAAAAGAATAAAAGCAGGAAGAGTAACAGCTAACAGTTATAACAAAAGGTTACGCTTAAAAAACTGTCTGAAAAGTAACATAAAATTCTTCTGGAAAATGCAAAACAAAAGTAAAAAAAAACTTTCTTTGAAAAGATTCTCGTTTCGTAAAATTAAAAGATCCATAAAAGCCAAGTGAGAATTTAACGTTTCGAACGTCCCGCACACTGTTTGATTATGTTATAAAATAAGGCATTTGTGTGTTTTTAAATAAATTGTTGTTGTTGCTAAGCGTATTTATGGCGTTTATGTTTCATTTGTAAACATATAAATTTGCCGCCGCTTGGGCTATTAAAATTTAATTAATTTTTACAACAATTTTTTGGCGGGACACACAGCGATTTACTGGGCCAAGTCCTTAATTATGATTACGTTCGTTTAATAAACGTCATGATTATTAAAATTAATTTGATGGCGCAAAGTTGCTGCCGTCGCTTGCCACATTGTTGTTGTTGTTGCAGCGGCCTGTTGTTGCTGTGGCTGCTTTTGTGGCTTCAACAACATTTTGTGACAGCCATTTGCCAGCGGCGTTGCAAGCTGATTGGAGCGCAGTTTGTCAGTCGTTTTTTTCGCTGTTGCTCTTCTCCTTTTTTTCGTGGACGCCGCTGCAATTAATGATTCTGCAGCAAACTGTAGCATGGCCCACAATGCCGCAGGCAGCTGGCCAAGACAATGTCGCAGACTTTCGATCATTTTGCGCTGCGTCTTCGCCAATCGAATTGAGACATTTGCAAAATTTAATGTTTTAATTAGAGCAGGCGGCTCTAAGGCCTAAGCCATGGGGCGAAATTGGCTCAACAGCTAGCTCGGGTGGCCATTTGCAAAATGAAGTTGCCGGAGAATTTATGAGCCACAGTCAGCATTTAAGCCAAGCAGCCGCACTAAGCTGCAGTTGCGGCAACGAGCTGCTATCTGTAACTTCTGTGTCTACGTGTGCTCGCAAAATTTTCGTTACCTTGGGCTGAGTTACATTAACCCCCGTGGAGCGTGGCTGGCATGTGTATGAGCGCAGAATATGTTGCAGCATGCAGCACACACACACACACACATACACATACACATAGTTCAGGCAAATCCCATTTGTCACGCCTGCAACGATTCGGCGCTCGACCCGTTCGGTTTGTCAGTCTCCATTGACCCGGCAACAAGCCACCTGTGTGTGTGTGGGGTTGGGGTCTCAAATGTGGCCTCGTAAAATCTAATATAAATGCAAAAGCAAATGTCAAAAATTGTAAAATTAAAAATCACATCTGCCAAGCTGGCCCCAGACACACTCGACTGGCGACGACAACGATTCGCAACTATTTTTGCGCATACGCACACACGTCGTATACGCAACAATTTTCCGAAACTGTCACATTACGTATACGCAATCAGTCGTCGTCTGGATATGCCACATATTGACGACAGAAAATTTACACAGCGCTCGCTGCCAAAATTAACTGACTGAGCTAATCAAACATGATCGACAGCTGAGATATCCTGTAAATACTGAAAGTCAGTCTCATGGAGAAAGCAAAAGTATTTGCGATTTTTGTCACTGGTGAAGATATTTAGATAACATTAAGTTAAGAGTTAAGTATGAAGCTTAACTTTAAGTATTTACAAAGGAAGAAGATAATAGATGGGAAGGAGAAGAAGGAAGAGATAGAGAGTAGCTTTATATAGCCCGGAAGGCTGAAGGATTATCCTATGAATTACTTGAACTTATTTATCAATAAAAATATAAAAAAACAAAAGCCGAACACTTGGCAAAAACCAAATGTCTAAGGAGAACATGTTGTGCTTTGGATTTAAGTGAGCATAAAATTAAAATGCTTATAAGCAAGGTAGAAATAAAAGTGAAAACGAATAAAAGACAAATATTGACGAGAAGTCGATATATGGAATATGGTTAATTCCATTTCATTAACCGCAATCTGAACAACTTGTCGCAGCTTTTATCCATAATGACCCCCAGCACATTTTAAGGGGTATTAAATAGAAATACATCAAATATTTGCTGCGAGAGTTGTTTGAAGGGTTTTCGCACAATAAATGTCAGCAATGTTGATTGAACAGCTCGCGTGTTTGCATATCATATGGGCCAAGCACCTATGTACATAGGTGGACGTGTTGCCTCATCACACACATAACACAATTTCACAAAAGTAGACAACAATTTTTCAAAAAATGAAAACGTGTGCGCCAAAATTTCATCAATATGAAATGCTGCACACGAGAGAGAGAGAGAGAGAGAGAGAGAGAGATATGTATTTTGGGAGCATATAAAGTCATATGCATCACATTGAAATATGGGACATATTTGGCCATATAACCAGTTCATGCATGAATTGGCTGTCAGCAAATGACGAACTTGGGATTGAGCAATCGGATTGGGGATTGGTATTGGAATTGAGATTGGAATTCCGCATGGCCAAAGTTCAGGCCCAGTGCTAAGCGTTTTTATTTTAACAAGAATTTTTAAGTTTCATTTGCAAAACGCAAAAATTGCTCGCAATTTTGCATGAAAATTGCAATGCGTAAAAGTTTTCATTTATATGCCATGTTGCATTTGGTTTTTAATTTACACACACGCACGTGAGTGCGGGCTCGTGTGTGTGCGTGTCTCTCTTTAGCGTCTGTCTGCAAAATGAATTTTATTTTAATTTATGCGCAGACATCAGCAGACACAGGCAGCCAAACTAAGGCACAGGTCGCCGTGGGGGTTAGGAACCCAACACAATATTCACACACAGACTCATTGACACACACTCACGCACACACTTACGCACACACTCACGCACACACTCACGCACACGCACGCATCTGCCTGAAAACGGAAACGGAAATATGCGCAATTTTTCAACAAGACAATGTCTGACAGTCTGGGAAAAGGGGAGCTCAGCAAAAAACAAAAAAAAAAAAAGTAAATAGAATAATAAAACAAAAATGCAAAATGATAAACCGAAAAGTTTTCCTGCCGTTTTGCTCAACTTTCTGCAGTTGCACAAAATTATTTAAGTTTCGGCGATTGTTTGAGTTTTCAGTTTGCTTTGTTTCAAGTGCGTTTTTTCGTTTTGAATATGAATTCTTTTTAGCTCTTTACAAAAATTTTCAATATAATTATAAAAGTGCGTGCCAAATGGATAGATAAAGCGGTAAACACAAGCGAACAAAGTTTTTACCCGGAATTGGGTCAATTAAGAGCTTGTGTTGTGCTTATGTTGAATAACTGAAGTCTCTCTCTCTCTCTCTCTGTCTTTGTAAGCCGCCAGATAAGTAGTTGGTGAACTACTAATTATATATTATGTTGGAATTTCTGAGTGCCTTAAAGCTTACAAAAGGGTTTAAATTTGGTTTGAAATTGTTTAAAAATACATTTATGGACAGAATTGGAGCTTTAATGGGTAGATGGGATGAAGTTGAAGAGTTTTCTGTGTAAAATTAGTTTGAAGTTCAGTTCAAAACTGTTTCAAAAGGTTTTCATTTGTGATCTTTGGCAAAACCTGCTAAACATTTTCTTAACTAGCATTCACTTAATTTTGCCATTTAAAATAATGCCAAGGCTGCTAAAGAACACAAAAATAGGTGCCTGCATTTGGAAAAACAGGTTCAAATCTCGCTTTAAAGCAATTTAGACCTTCTAGAAATCATGAAAAAATAACCTTTAGCACTTTACAATATGAAATAACCACAGTTTCAATAAATTAGACCACGTTTATTTCTAGGTAATTGCACCTTTAACAAAAATGACATTTCACATAAATTTGTAGCTCTCTTTTTTCTGCCAGCTCACGAGCATCTGCTCGCATTTCAAAATTTTTTATGGACCTTACCAATTTTTTAATCGTTGGTTTATTAAAATGGATCTGCAATCCAATAGGAGCAATGAACATGCAGCATTAATTTTAATCACTTTTGCAGTGTGTTTTATTTTTTTAGCAATAAACAATAAAAAATTGTTTATAACATGCTGCCACAAGCACGCGTCGGGCGCATTTAAATGAGCCGCAAATAAGAATAATTGTGAATACGTATGTATATATATATATGTATTTGTATAGCACAGAAATGCATATGCATATTTATTTATATTTATTTATTTACAATGCATAAATTGTGTGGCGCATTGGCAAATGACGGAAAAGTCAGCGGAACAAATGCTGCAGAGCAGCCATAAATATTAAACAATATGTATTGAAATTTTCAATGTTGATATTGAGAACAAAAATTTAAAATAAGCTTTAAATCTTAATTTAATCTTTGCTGTTGTTATGAACAGACCAAATGGGGCATAGCGACAAAT
Organism: Drosophila borealis; assembly: GCA_035045885.1. Classification (NCBI taxonomy): domain Eukaryota; kingdom Metazoa; phylum Arthropoda; class Insecta; order Diptera; family Drosophilidae; genus Drosophila; species Drosophila borealis. Next base: position 418,352 of record JAWNOR010000039.1, on the reverse strand, counting down.
TGCTGCAGAGCTTTGAGCTCTTATATGGAATTAAGCCTCGAAACTGGATTATGGCGGAGCTTTGAGCTTGAATATTAAAGCAGATATCTTAAAGCTCAATTATCTGCTCGTCAACCTAATTATGTGTAGTTCAAAAAAATCACAAAATAGTAATTAGAGCTTTAATATTAAATTGGGCAGCTTAAATCCGAATGCTCTGCTCACCCGGCTAATTGTGGTCATGATCATAAAAATCTACAAACAATAGTTAGGAGAGCTATAACATTAACATGTGACAGCATAAAGCTCAAAGATCAGTTTATAATTGTTTTGATTAAAATTTTTTTTATTTTATGAATAGTTAACAGAGCTTTAATATTAAATTAGGCTGCTTAAAGGTCAAAGTTCAGTAAAGCTAGTAACTGAGCTTTCAGACATTTTCTTCTGCTCGCCACCAAAGAAAACCATAGCTTTCGACTAATCTCATCTTCATGTTAAGCTCATAGAAATCGCTGAAAATAACAAGGAGAGTTTTAAAAAACTTTAAAACTAGGCAGCTTACGACTCAAAGGCCCGTTGACTGTCTCCAAAAGGCTTGCAGAAATGTTTTCCCACTTGCCGCAAAATCACAATGTAAGCTCTCGATTAATCTCATGTTTAACTTGCATTTGCTGCTATTTCTATTGAAAGTTGAGTAAGTGGAAAAGCTTCTCAATCAATCCGTACATTCATTAAGCATAAAAAAGTGCATTTTAACTGTTGATTATTATTTAAAACTTTCTAATGAAGTAATCGCAATCGTTTGTTATGCAAACAATAGGAAAATGTCATTAAATCGTAGCATGCTGCGACTTAACTCTTGCTAAAAATCAACTATAAAATTAATTAAAGGTAACAATCGGCGTCTAGCTGGACCCCCGACTCGGGCGGTGGCTGGGGGTACGGCGGCAAATGAAAACAGGTCAGTGCATAAATTGCAAGAAAACGGCAAAGCCGGAAGACAAACGGCAAAAACAGTGGAAAATGAAATGTAAAGAGAGACAAAGACAGCGGCGACAACTTCATGAATTGTGCAACGAGTGCACAAAAGCGCCAAAAGAAGTCTTTACCAAGAAGGAATTAGTGTATCTGCGTGAAGCCGCCTATGAAATACCCTAGCAGAATATTTTGGTTAATATGCTGCCGAGTCTGATAAAGTCACCTTTATAGAATGGCCTTGATTAAATATCTAAACGATGTGGATGATAATTTACCTGCAACTTGATTGATTATAACCAAATTCTATATTGATCTGATCAGGCTGAGCCTATAGCTTGAAAGAGACCTCAGCTTACATAGACAGAACTGAGAGATGAAAATCTGTTCAGTTCATTCTGTTTATATATCATTTTTAGGCTCTCGCTTTCAATATCGTTACATATGCTGAGACACCATTGAAATACCCTAAGGAAAAGCGTATTGAAAAGATACCAAAAACAGACATAAAACAATAAATTAAAATGCAAATTTAAACGAAAATGAGTGTAAACAGTAAACACTTGCGGCACAGTGCTAGATGCAATCAACTTGGTCTGAGATATGTCCATAGAGCTGCTAACTGGTAACTCAAGGCTGCAGCAGCAGCAACTGTGGCGACAATGAGACTACGTTGCGCTGACTGCCCAAAACCAGGAGCGGACTGAGCCAGCATTTAGGGCCCAAGGGCGACACAATCGTTCCTGTGAGCACAGAAACATTAAGAGATTAAAAACAGGAATTAAGCTAGTTGAATCATGTAAGGGTGTAAAATGAGATTCTATTTATTATTTTGTCTATACTTTTAACAGTGGCAAAATGAAATTCATTATTCCACCTCAACTCTAGGTTTTATTTCCCTTACATGCTGGGGCCCTTTTCTTGCAAAACCGCTCCTGGTCTTCGACTCTGCAGAGTGATGAGGCGGAAGTATCATGGAAAGCGAAAAAAAAGAATCAGCTATAGCCACGGAAATGCCGACTAGAAGCGACTTGGCGACGACCAACTGACCCAAAAAAAAAGTACCCAAGAATTTCGATGCGAATCTTTGGGTAGATTGCCAGGCGATACACGTGCCCCATTGTTCCGCTCGCCGTGAAGGTCAGGTATTGTGTGGCAAGTTGTTGAGCCCGTGCCAAGATGAAGTTGCACCAGTTACCACGTTTCACTTACCCATTAGCCGTGGCCCAATAAACCCAATTGATATGTCCAATAAATTTAAGTGCACTTCTTACCTGCGAAATATGAAAGAAGAGACAAATATTAAATAATGCCAAAAGTATATTTCACTTTATTTGCTAAAAACTTTAGTTTCGGGCAACGTTTATATTTATAAGCCATATGTGTGTGTGTGTGTGTGGGTGTGTGCCACAGCATTTGGCAACGCAATGTGAAAAGTTGCAGCTCTGTTTTGTGGCTCTGCTTCTGCTGCGGGTGGCTCTGGTTTTGGTTATCCAACTGGGGAGCAAGCCCGCAGAACGATATAAAAGTTTTTTGTTTTATTTTTGACAGTTTTCGATTGTTGTTGCAGCTAAATAATAATAATAGAAAAAAACGAAAATTGCAAATAGCTACGACCGCCACATAGAGAGATAAATGCGACTAAAAATGTGTTAGTTGAAACCCAAACCGAGAACAAAAAAAAAAAAATCAATGTAAATGAAATTGAAACACAAAGAACAACCAATGTGCTGGGCGGAGCGGGGCGGGGTGAGCGGAGTGGAGTGGAGTGGAAGCAATTGCCAGTGGCTATGGTCGAAGCGACTCTCAAATGGCTTTTGTTGTGTTTAATGAGTATTTGCACATTTCGCACAAAGAGCTGACAAAAGTGAAGCCAAAGCAATTGAGAACCAAATGAATCGAATAAAAACAATTTACTTCTATTTATGACTTGCCTGAGGTGGCTGTAAAATTTATTGGATGCCAGCAAATAAATTGAGAAATATTTGAAAGCATGTAATCAACGTGCAATTGATCCAAACTGAAATAAACTAAGGCGTTATTTTTAAGGCACATAAAAACAGAGTTTAGTAGAGAAAAGAAACTATCATCAAATCATAAAGAAATCTTTATAAATGTTTTCGCAGGGCTTTCACAGTTATGCACCGAGCCACATTTGACTATCTTTTCAGCCAGTTTATAAACAAAGTTCGAATGAACTTTACTTTTAGGACTGAGCATAAACGAACTTAACAACTTAAACAAATAAGCTAGTTCAGCCCTAGTTTAAAATGATGAACAAGCTTTTAATACATTCGATTTGAAATCGAATGTTGTCATAATTTTGGAATAGGGAGAGAGCTTGAACGAATGCACTTCAAATGAACTAGTTCAATTCTTTTTCAATATCATATTTTAACCTCTTGTAAGCCAGTTTAAATTGTGGAACAAGTTTTTTATAAATTTGTCATAATTTTATAATAATTGATGTACTAGTTTAAGGCTAAGACTAGGTAGGTGCTTATTGAAAGCCTGACTAGGACAATCAAGATATTCATAACATAAATAAATTATTGAATATTAATAACGAAGAAAAAAGATTGTAATCTTCCAATTTGGTTTTTAATTAAGCAAAATTACTTTAGAAAAACTATATTTTTAATTTTCTATACCGATTGCACTTATTAATCCCTATTTTAGTTACTAGTTTTTAGTCAGAGCTTCAACGGAGCTCAAATAACTCCCGTAACAATATCAATCCATTTCCTACCTTAAAATAATAAAAGTCTTGCTTAAATAGGACTGAAGAGCTTGACTGAAATCCCATCCCAACGATAACCAGCAAATATTTATGCCTTAACTCTAACAATTTTGTGTTTGGACTATTTGCAATATCAGCAAAAAATAAAACCTTTTAAATTTTGGGAAGTCAAAACGCTTTCGTTTGATTTATCTAAATTGTGTGTTTTCTTATCAATTCGCATAGCAAATATGAGCTGCAAAATTTAGACAGCACGATAAATAAACGAAATATTTTGAAAAGCTCGATGTGCGATTTGCAGATTGAAGTGCCAAAAGCAAACTTTAACCTCACCAATCAAATGAACTAATGAATAAAAATTCAAATATGTGGCATAAAAAATGGAATGCAATCAATACAACGATCCACATTGGGTAACAGCCAACAGAAGCTTAAATAAACAAACACACACTCGAACACCCACACACACCCACACACACACAACCAGACACACACTCTCATAGCTCAGTTGGGGCCAAAAATGTTTCCGTTTGAAATGTTAACCAAATGTTGTACGAGGCGATGAATTCAATTTAAAAGAATTTTCATCAAATTCAAACACGTCGACGCAGGACCTGCAAAATGAATTATTGCTCTTGGGCGTTACTTTGGACCTGGTAGCTGGGATGCTGGGACCTGGCCTAAAACCAAAATACACAAATACAAGCTGCGCTCCAAAATGAAAATGAAAATGAAAATGTATCATATCAAATGTGTTCTTATTTTTTTGAGGAAACTGCGCCAAAAACTTGACGGCTCTTAAATAAATATCAAAATGAAGCAGTCAAATGGCAGCAGCAACAATAGAATTACCAACAACAAATAAAACATTTGGCAGTATCTTGATGGCATTTGCCACCCGCACTTTTTGGGCCAACAGGAAACCCACAACAAATGAAACTGAACTCGGAGCCAAGCTCAATTCCCGCCAGGCACTGGGCCAGGCCAAAACCAAAGTCAGCCTTCAGCTGCACAGTTTGACAGCTGAGCAAAAGATATATATATATATACATTTATATGTATATCAATATGTACAGATATTTCGATGCAGGTTGGATATATTTTAACAAACAGTTTGATTGGTTTCTTTGTTAACAATTGCTCAATGGGGTATATTCATATTTAGAGACTGTTTGTTGCAGGTAAACGTAGAAGCAGCTGAGATAATTACTTTATATTTTTTTGTGAAAAGAAGAGAGAAAAGAAGAGAGAAAACGAGAAGGAACGAGAGAAAGAGAACGAGCTAGAGAGAAAGAGTGAGATAGAAAAAAGGAAGAGGAATCAGAAAATGTGAGAAAGTGCGCATCATTTATATTTTCTTGTAGAGCGGATAGAGAAAGAATGAGGATAAAGAAAAACAAGAGGAATCAAAAACTGCGAGAAAATGTGTAGTTCAAAGTAAAATATGAGAAAAGGCAGGAAAGAAAACAAGCCGAGAAAAGACAAGAGTTAGGAGCAGAAGGAAAGTCATTTTTAAAGAAATAGACAAAACTTAGCGCGTTATCAATCAGAAAATGTATCTGTGCTCTAAAAAAGCATTCATATTTTAGCTCTCAATTCAATACAGCCTCAGGCATTAAAGTAAATAAGAAGTATATCAAAGTAATCCACCAAAATAGCTAGAAAACTGTTCGATTCGATAGACAACTGTGACAGACTGCCCATTGTCTAACTACAGGGTATCTAGTAGCCGAATATAATGTCAGCTGATGCATCTCTTAACTGACTAAGCAGTTTTTTTTTTAATTTTTTTTAACCGAATCTGCGAACAAATTAACATTTAATCTTTATTTATTTTTAAGTTAACAACACTGTGCACGCAGATATATACATAGTACAAGTAAATATATATATATATATATACCTATATATAAATATATAAAAAACATCACGAAATTGTTGTTATTTTTGTGCCGTGACTTTGGGCAACAATTTGCATAAACCGCAAAATCCGCTTGTTTGCATTTGCATTCGGTTCGGGCATCCAATAAATGTTTGTAACTCCCCGAAAGTCGTTTAAATTTTTAGAGAGACAAAACTTGTCTTTTTATAAACAACAAAAAATATATATACATATTTATTTGTTCGTTGTTGCTGTAAAAGCAGCTGCTGGAGGAAGGCGAGCGAGTAGACAGACTCGTATCTTTTGGGTGTATTCATCTTTATTAGGCATTCATTCATGCGTTCAACTTAAGTCGATAAACGGTCCGAGCGAAAAGACAAAAGTTTTGCAGAGCCATGCAAAATGATGAAACAGGGCCAGCCCCAAGCCCACCCTCATATTGGCCAGCTTCACCCTCAGGGTTGAGTTCCAGCTCGAGACATGAGACATGAAAGCATCCCAACTAATAAGTTATCAATCAAATATTTTGGCATATGCTTCGACCTGCATGCAATCAATTTGTGTGATAAAGTCAAACCTTGAATATCCAATGGGGCCGTGGGGGATGGTGCTGGGCACTGGGAGTGGCTCTGGATTCTGAATTCTTTTGGCTGTTTAGCATTGTTTGTTCGACAGTTGTAAAGTGATTTGCTGCGTGGTTGTTAATCATTTTATTTTTTTTTTCGCATGCCAATTTGTGTAAAATATGATTTGTATGTATTAGAAAATGTTGAGACAGTGCATGGAAAAGTGTAGCTCATTTATATTGATCTATGCTCGTTCGAAGATTAATCGTTAAGCTGAGGTCGAAAGGTTATAAAAGGTTACAGTTAGAAGTAGATGATGTGCAGCTTAAGAACTATAAATTTGAATAGATGAAAATCTATTTAGGATCTGTTGAAGATTTATCTGTTATCTCTATGAAATTGTATCATAAATTGACAGAAGAAGCAGATGAAGTTTTGGGGATTTATGTTATTTAAGTCAGAATTCAAAGCCCAATTTGTAGGATTGGGATGATTTATATAATGCTCCTTTTTTGCACACATCAATTAGTATTCCTTTCGGTATCTACAATTTCAATACCTACGTTCAGCGTTTTCATCACTTTTCATACTATTTATACTATCTATTACATCTACCTTAAACTGTTCCTTAATCTTCGTTAATACCATCAACTTTTCCCTTTTATGCTATACTACATACTAGTACATCTACTACCTTCCACTACTTATATTTTCTACCTGCACTATATCTTCTTCCTGTACATCTACTACCAACTACTTTTATGTCTTCTACCTCAACTTCTACTACCTGCTTCCACTATATCTTCTATCTGTATACCTAATATATACTACTTATATATCTTCTACCGTACATCCACCACTTACAATTATACAACTACTAATTTTTGCTTCATTTCTAAGGCATAGACTATCTTTTACTAAATCTTTTGCTCTGCTCTAATGTTCAAACTTCCTCTTCATGCCACACCTACATATTCTACTACTTTGTTTGTTTCATGTACCATAACCTTTATAAACGACTATTCTTTTAATTCTTCTACATAAGTACATTATTTCATTTACATTTTTTATTTCATCTATGTTATTACCTCATAATCAGTTTCAATGTTAACAAGCCTAACCCCTTCTATCGATTACCTCAGTTTCGTCCGTTCGTGTCTTAACAGTTCTTTTTATTTAAAATTAAAAATTAAATTCATACTAAAACATCTTTATTAATGTCATCTTTCAGCTCATAGAATTCTTTATGATTTATTTTAATAACCAATTTATTCAATTAAGCGCATAACTAATGTTCAGTTTTAGAAAATAAAAACCAGTTTATTGCCAGATTATGGAAAATTTCCCAGTTAATGATTATTAAAAGTCATAAGCAACTTGCTAAATAAACCGGCTGCTCATAATTAAAACCGTGCAGAACTTATGAAGCTGATAAAAAAAAAAGCAATATTACAAATGTATTTGTCAACTCGAGCAGCATAATAATACAGCCAAAACCAACAACAACGATAACTATTTTGTGTTTACCAATATCGAAACGACATTTCGTCTGCGATTTCCTGTTTATTGAACAACAACTGCACAAAAAGTTTTTCTTCGCCGAAAAAAAAAATAGAAGGAAAATGCCAAGAAAACTGAGAGGGGGGCAAAAAAAGCTGAAACGGAACTGATAGAACTCAAATGAAAGAAGCAGATAAAAATGACAAAGTTTCTGTTAATGGCTTATAGAGTATTGTGGGCTGACAAAATTTGTGAAATATGCTAATTTCGAGACCATAAAAAAGAAGAAACAGCAACAGCTAAAAATCAACATGCACAATGAAGCGTAAAATGTATAAAAAATGTTAAGAGATTAAACAAAAAGAATTTCGTCAGATGGCCGAAAATGCCAAAAATACTCATCATCATAATGACGATGACAATGATGATTATGTGTTAGCTGCTGAGCTGATAGCTGATATTTTGCATTGAGGAAGTGCCGCGCGAGCTTTGTAATTTAAAATTCCATTTGAATAGATGAAACGCTTGCCAAGGTCAAGCAGTCGCATCAAAACCAACTAATCAATAAAAAACACACACTTTTTACGGCTGTGTTTTTTTTCTTCTTTTTTTTTTGTATATTTACTTTCAAGTGAGTCGCATTGAAGTGCGGCTTGTGGCAGCTGATCGAGTTGCGTAACGAGCGAGTTTTGTGGCTCTGCTGGGTCAAGTGTGACCAAGTGAGTTGCACGGAATATGGAGCTTATGATAGATAGATTGTCGTATAGTTGGCTCTCGACTCGAGACTCCCCAAGCAAATAAAGTTAAGTGAATTGCCTCGTACCCACAAGTGTTTGTTAATGTAAAATGTGTGTTAGATGGCGGTGTTTCTTATTTCATTTTCCTTAAAGGGGTAGCTAGAAACTTGTTTAAAAGATTGATTGCAGCTAAGGGACTGAGAAATTACAGCTAAAGTTGCAAGTGGAAGTATTTTATTTAAATATTATGCGTTATCCATGAGCCTGAAGTTTCTTTTTTTGAATAATCTTCGAGTCAGCTCTTACTTTATATACTCTTCTGCTTGTGTATTGTTTATTTTTAAATTTAAAATAAATATTGTTAGGCAATAAAAACCTACTTCAACTGTGCGTTCATATAATATAATATAATATATCTCACTAGACTACTAGAGCTAGACAAAGTAGATTTTGGATGCAGCTTCTCGTAACCCGAAACCAGCTTCTATTTATGTTTAACTTGGACAATATTTCTTAAAATATAACATAATTACAAGATGAAGCTTACATAAACATTATTTCGACGTGTTTGCAAGTCAACCTGCTCGGGCTGACATCTGAACCTGTCTAGCTGAACCCGAGTTGAGCTAAAACTGTGACCTGTTCAGCTCAACGCAACGTAGAACTTGCATAATAAATAGCTAACCCTCACACACAGCTACATATTCGCAATATGCCAACGCAATATTAATCAAGGAATCCCTCCCCCCTCTACAGCTACCCAACTGTGTTTAATGAACACAAGAGAAGACTGTTTGTCATTAGGCGTTGGGGGTTTTGTCTTCTGGCTGTTGGAAGAAATGAACCCATTTGCCTGATATGGCAGACAATATAATATAATTTATATGCGTGCACTCGCCGGTTGCCATTGACATTGAAAGTCGTGCCAGATGTTAATTAAAGTTCATCAAAAATTTACCTGAACCCCTCAGCAGAAATAATGCTCTGCTCTATAATGAAGACATCAACACACTGCGAGCAAAAATGCTGTCGGCAACAATAAAAGTGAAGGCATTAAAGCTAGCTGGATGAATTGTTGGATTGTCGGATTGTTGGAATGTTAGATTGGCGGATCGCTTGACGGCTGTATGCTTGGACAGTCAACAGTTTGCTTTGGTTTCGCTACGTGCTAAAGATGAAAGCGCTTTTCACTGACTGACAACGGCGAAAAGCATCTAGTGAGAAAACCGAAACCGAACTCAGCTCAACTCAACTCAACTGGGGTGAGCTATGGGCACATTATGAAAAACGCTTTTCATATTTATTGTGCGGCTCGTTTATGTTTTGTTTTGTTTTGCTTTTTGCCACTTTGCCTTTTCGCATTTCTGCATTTTGCTTTTGCTACATTTTATTTGTTATGCCCCGTAATGAGGGGCAATTTATGATAATTTCAGGTAAGGTCCACACATAAATCTGTGTTAAGAGTGAAATTTAAAGCCAGTGCCTTGCAACAGTTCAAAGAGTCAAGAAGATGCCAAAATGATAAATAAACCCAATCAAGGTAGCCAATGCTGGGCATGCTCGCTAGGAGATACTCTTTCAATATAAATCTACTATCTATCTATCAATATATATCTATAAATAAATATAAGATATTGTGGCGATTTACAAATACAAAAACCAGAATTATTGCCTTTTTATCTCCCAAAGCGTAAATTTTGCGATAACATAATGAAAAGTGAGGTCAAGCGTAGAGTTAATAATAGTAAAGAGCTTTGCTCCATGGTGGTAAGGAAAGAAAAAGATTATTTTTATTTGCCATAAACTTTCATGTACATAAATAAGACAAGCAAGCGATAGAAAAGCGATATGAAAATAAAATATAATTTAAAATAAATTTCCTGTAGACCAACTTCATAAAAGTAAGCGAACATGCATCCAATCGGATCCTTCTTAACTTTACAGGGTACAAAAACTGAGTATATACAGATATACTGAGTACATTACATACATATGCATATAAACGAACAATTTATAAACAAATTTTCGTGTTGTCAATTTATATTGAAACTAATAAATTTGACAGCGCGTAACCAGCACCACAAAAAAGGCAGGACATGGGGTCAAAAGGGGGCGTGGCGTGTGGCTATAAAAAATAGACTTGTCAACTTTGCAGCAGGTTTGTTGTCGTTGTCGCTGTCGTTGTTGTTGTTTGTTTGCTGAAACAAGTGAAAGTGTCAACGCCATGAAAATTGATGAATGGCCCCAGAGTCGGGGCCAGGCAAAGCAAAACAACAACAAAAAAACGCACAGAGATATATATTGAGACTGGCAGGCTGGTCAATGCGGCGTATGCGTAATTTATGTGCACTGCATGTGTGCTGTGTGTGTGCAGTGTGTATTGTGTGTGTGTCGTGTTGTGACTGCAAGTGAAAAGTTTGCCATCATAGCGGGCAATCATTAACTGCGCTCACAAAGATAGCACTGAAAACTAGACCTGTGGCATGAATGAAGCCCAGAACAATAGCACGCCAGGTGGTCCACTCGTTGCGCAATGGGACTATTTACGAGGCAGATTTAAATACCCGGCAGCAGGCTATTAAGTTAAGTCAAGCTATTAGTAAGTTTGTAAGCATTAAAGTTATTGCAGATTTAGAATATATTGCGGTTTATAGAGACAGTCTGTTAATATTTGAGTATATTTAAATGTCTATAAATGTTTAGTAAATGCAAGATATACTATATAAAAATGTTTAGAAAATAAATATATATATTATATAAATATTTTTAAATAAATGGTAATAAAAATATAACTTTAAAATATCTAGTTTTTCAACTTCAAAGGAAAACGGCAGGAAAGTTAAAAATGTTTGTTAATAATAAGTTCTTCTTCCGTATTTTGAGGCGTTTGAACTCTAAACTTCGCGCTCAAGGTGCCAACACTTAGCCCACTAAGCTCCTCAATCAGTTATAGAGGAAATATAATTGGAAAAGATATTTATAAATTTATCTATATCTATATATATTAAGATATCTATATATCTATGAAGTATATCATTTTTTAAGTATAAGAGCTTTGTATTCCATAAATTAGAATACATTTTCAGTTTATTTTAAGTAGATAAACTTATTTTAATTTGTTTTATTTTTTAGTACAACTGACTTGAAAAGCTTTTAACATTTTATAAGTTTAACATTTTATAAATTCATATTTTATGAACTTGATTTTATATTATCAACTAAAATTAAATATTGTATAAATACACAAAGAATTGTCTATTTTATAAAAATAATTAAAATCTCCTTAAGATGTGCTCAGATTAAAATAAATATAAAATTCTAAAGAACGTCTGATATTTCCGTAATATTTAATTCAAAGTTATAAAATATTTAAAGCTGTCTACAGAGAGTTTAACTAAATGAATGTACAATAAATATAAAGTTATTACTCAAGTAGTCTTTGTGGAAGCGAAGTCTCTCTTACGTTAGTCGTCGCTTTAGCAAATTGCTGCGACCTTTAGAGGATCCCACGTAAAAGTCAGAGATTTGGTTTGTTTAGCTGTAAGCAAAACAAAGCCTGCCATTATTCCCTGCTCAAGTATGGAGCACTTACTCCATAAACAACTCTCGCAGACTGAATTCTCTAAAAAAAAACTGAATAATGCAGAGGTTGGGGCAGGTGACAGGCAGCGGCGGGGGTGGGCGCGGCAGGTGTGTGCTAATGTGGCTGCTTATCTGGCAGTCGGCGCGTCTAGGACTTAATAGATAACTGCCGGGACTCATGGCGAGCGCGTGCGCTGCATAATGAAAACGCTGCGGGCGAAATGTGTGGCACGAGCAGGGCCAGATTTATATAGAGCATAGAGGGGCCGGGTGGAGAAAGAGCGGCCAGCATTTGAATAGCAGCCTCTTCAGTAGCTGCAAAATGTTATGAACGCGTTAAGGCGTATTATTTAGTGCCACGAATAAAGCTGACTAAAGTGAGGCCCCCAACTAGCGGTGGAAGCGCGGAGTGAGCTGTCAGCGAGAGGCACAGGCAGGGGCAGAGCGGTTGGTTTGGTTTTGCGGCTTGGTTAGGCGCTAATTTCTTTGGCATGTGCCGGCCATGCGTAGTTTTCGAAGTGCTAATTTTGTAGCCAAGTCTGTGAATGGGCCGCAAAAGGGTTTCAGTTGGCTTTGAATGCGTCAGCTCCGCACAAAGCCGAGAAAGTTCAGTTTGTCAAAGTCAAAGAGAATGGAGCGAATTTCGGAGAAGGTGCCAAACCTTGTGCGTCTGTGAGTGCAACGAACCCAGCTTTAATGTTGTGTCCACAGCAGCTGAGTACCAAGAAAGCCAAAGAGCTGACCGCATGGCATGGACTTCGAATGCGAAATGGACTAACTGAGAGGCTTCAAAAATATATATAAAGCATTTTATGCTAGCTGCTTTTGAGCGTAAAGGCTATTGATTCTATACAGATGTATAAATTAATAAATTTATATTTACAAATATACCCTATCTGAACTAGAAGCGATATAGCTGTCAAGTTTGATACGCAGATGCTTGTATATATGCCTCCATATATATATTATATATTTATACAAAATTTATATATTATATATAAAATTTTTAATATTGAAAACACATAAGGCATCGAAATACTAAAATAGAGTTTTGTTGGATTATATACATTTTTTTAAATAAAAAACATCTGATTTCATACAAAACAAACATGGCATTTTTTTTATATGTTTCAAGAACTATTTGATATAACCCTGAACTAGAGAACTATAAGAGCTATAGGTTGATATCTAGTTCTTCGTATTTTATATAATATTAAATATTCTTTCAAATTACTACTGACCACATTCTCGGCCATTAATGAAGCTCAAACTTGCTACAGCGTATCTGCAAGTCTATCACTAGCAGTTGGGCTAACAATTTATTGTTTTATTACTTGTAAAACCTTAACAAAATATGATACAATAATTGTCAGCTGCAGTTGCCGCCAGGACAGAATATTCAATAGGAGCTACCGAGGCACTAAGGCAGTCCAGTCAAAATCCATTCAGCCGATGCAAACGACTAACAGTAAACAGTAAATCCAAAACACGCACCCAAAACACACACACGCACACACACACACACAGCAACAATAAAAGTTTCTCATGAGTTCACAGAAAAGAAGAAAAAAAACAACAAACGAAAAACAAATATGAGAAAAATGTTATGCGTGTGTTGGGCCTAACCAGGCCTAAGTAACAGGCCCGGCGCACTGAAGTCTATGACCTGGCTACCTATAGCACTATATAGCAGCACACCCCCGCTACAGTAACTCTCCCCCTTCCCCACCCTCACCCCCGCTCACACTGCCACGTGCAACAGAGCCATGCTTCAGTCAGGCCGTTGGCAATCAAAAGCGGCGGCGTTTTTCTTTTGGGCTGCTGCGACTGCGGCTCTTAGCCTAAGCGCGGTACAATGAACTTTGTATAGCATTGGGGGCACTAAAGTAGTGGGGGGAGGGCATGTTGTCGGAGGTCGACTTGTGTAATGCAACGCAAGCAGAAAGCAACAGCAGCAGCAGCAGCAGCAGCAGCAGCATCAGCATCAGAGAGCAGGTTGCATGCTGCGGCTGTTTGCATTTAAATTTTTCACATTCAATTCATTTGAGGCCTGCCAACAAAAAAGCAAACAAAGTTACAAAGACGAGGCAAGTCAAGGAGCGGCTGCCAGGGGGCGCGGGAGAGGGATGTGTGTGTGTGTGTGTGTGTGTGTGTGTGAAGGGGCAGCTTAAAGAATTGGCGGTTGGGTCGCCGCCCTGCGTCGCCTCTTGGCCTGCCTAAACGCTGCACAAAATGAAGCTAATACTTATGTTGCAACTAGGGCTGTGCCACGCCCCAGCCAGGAGCGACCCCCTCCACCCACACACCCCTCCCTCCCACAGCCAGCACAGTTCCAACTGCAAATGACTGGCGGGCTTTATTCTTTCAAGCTGCAAAAGTTGTCGTTGTTTCTTTTTTTTGCTTTTTTTTTTGCCTGGCCGCCCACTTATGGCATTGTGTGGGGCGTGGCAAGCACCTGTGCTGTGCATGTTGTGCCCATTTCCATATATTTTAGTTGCTCTTTTTTCGCCCCCCCCCCCCTTCCCCTTGCTGGGCACTCGCCTTGTGCTCATTTGGCGAACGCTAAAAGTTTATCATCATCAGCAGCATGTGAGAAATATTTCCATAGAAAGAAAATCAGATTTATTAAGTTCAGAGAGTCTAGACATTGTTTTACAGCAATTTAAATAGTTGCTAAGAGTCTTTGCTCTAGACAGTGCAAAGTTTAGAATGCAGACTGTAATTACAATGTAAACAAATTTTGAGCATTTATTTTGAACAATGCAATCGATTTGCATTTTGAAGGGAAAATTTCAAAAGGCAATTTCAGAAAACATATGTGGAATATTATTAAAACAAATGATTTCTAGCAATTAAGCTAGTTTTTAGGCGAAATTTAGCTAGAAGACAAATCGAGGCCTACATTTTCTCAGTTTACTTAAATTTACCAGCTGGTAAGTTAATAGCAGCATTTGCCACGAACTTGATAGGTGGGACTGGATTCAATCTGTGCCAAAATGTGTGAAATCAAGTAAGAGGCTTTAATCGGGAGTCCCCGAATAGGGGATACTCCGAATCCTCTTCTACTTTATCAGTAATAAATAATAATTATAATTATTTATTTCTAATAGATTTTTTAAAATTTTGTAAACCCTTTTTTCAAGTATTTCATTCAGTTACACGTTGAACAATAACTAAATTTTATAAGTGAAAAACAGTCGTATTACATTTAGTATGAAGTGAGGGACAAATTTCATTCTTTAATTCTGGGTATTTGGTGACCTATTTGTTATTTCTATACGATTTTTCGTTTTTCGCCGCATCTAGATTCTGGATCTCAGTTGTTTTATTTAATCTCTCTTTTCACTGAAACTCAGCAGCCGCTGCGTTAGATGTAGAGCTTTGAAATCTAGGACCTAAAGCCGTATAAAATCCAAAAACGGTATAAAAATGCTTCAAATTGAAATGAAAATTCGTTTGTAAAACACACAAGATTAATGTGAAAGCTTTTTAATGCTGCGCATTTGAGGATAAAAAGAAGCAATTTGTTCACTTTAAAGGTGGAAAAAAAACTGAATCAATTGGATTGTATTTAAAACTTGGCCAATAGTTTGATTACGCATCAAAATTGAAATGTTTCACTTTGATGTTTACACTTGTGTGTGTGCTGAGGTGTGCGTGTGTGTGTGTGGAGGCAAAAGTACCGTACATTTGCTAACAAGCCAACTACGTGCAGCTAACGTTCAAATGGGCACAACAACAACAGCAGCAACAACGAGAGCAACAAGAACCCGCTCGGCAACCGCAACTCGTCTGTTGCTTGACGAGGATACGAACGAGCCGGCGACCAGATCCCAACACAAGTGTATGAGGCAACGGGCTCTTTTGTGTGTATGAGGCCACAACGGTAAATCATCAGATACACACACACACACATATACACACACAGAGCTGTACACACAGCTTATACACACCTGCACACACAAACACACACCTGTATTCGCGCGCTTTTGTTGACGACAAAAACTCGCCCGCCAATTCGCCAACTGTGCACCCAACCTGCCGCCCGTTCCCCGCTCTGACCACGCACCCACTGACCCTGCTGCACCTGTCTCGCTCTGCAACATTTCGGTCTCGTTTTGCCAACATCGTTCAATTTATATTTATACGAGAGTCGCGAACAAAAATTTGCGCAACGAAGTACTTATGCCCTTTAAAATACAAAATTTAGATGAATGAATGTAAAGTATTTTCTATTCATATTCATATTCGTATTAATAGCATTAGGATTTACTATCGCAAAACTATCTGCTCGGCGATAACATCTATCCCATCTAATCTCATCGCAAATTCTTACGCGAGGGAAGCTAGAAAAGCGACATCAAAGCGATATTGCCAAGTATGTACAATATACAGTGATAACTCTCTTGGACGGACAGGAACTGTTGCGCCTAATGGATGGAAATGGGTTTTACATAGATTTATAAGGAGAGAACATTTTCTAGAAATAGTTCTCCCCGTTGGGATAGCCTGCACAAAGAAAGAAACTTATGAAATTATCATTCCTGTCTTTCGCAACATTCAAATTGGTATTTCACTTTTATTCGTTCATTTCGATGTTTAATTTCCCAAAAACTACATCAAGGTATATTTTATGGTATACGCACTGCAAAATTATCGTCCGACAGCTCGTCTGTTGCGTACTTGAAAAACTGTCATTTATGTCATTCAGATCATTTCAAATGTTTTACTTTTAAATCAAATCTAGACAATGCGTACATATACAATACGGCATATAATACAGTTTGCTATTATTTCATTTCAGTTTCCTTGAAAAACAGAAGGCAGGAATTTTTCATTTATACAAATCACGTTTGCATGTAAAATAATACGCTGGAATTTGTTTTATTGTAATCATATTTCCACGTATAAAACAAAAGTGAATTTTCCTTTAGTTAAATCATATTTCTAAGAAAAAGAAAATAACCAAAGTCCTGTCGCATTTGTTAAATGTGAACTTGGGATATATCTTGTGATATATATCCTTTTGTAGGATATTTAAGCGACAGCACATGCAGTAAATATTATTATATCCTTAACTTTACGTCCCTTAACTTTATAGATCTTAAGTTACAGCTCTGTTGTCGCGCTCTGCCCGGCTATAAAGCCGAACGATGCGATTTTATAAGCAGTTAGGAGATGTGTGTACTTGGCGGCCGTCTGAAGACCAAACTTCAAGACTTTCAAACTTCATGACCAGCACAATCCTCCCCTCTCACTCTCTTCATCTCTCTCTCTCTCTCTCTCGCTCTGTTGCAAGGCCATAAAAAGAGAAAGAGAGTAAAAAATATGATACAAAATACAGTTCATGTGCAGCGCGTCGATTGAATGTCTTTGTATTTGGGTCAGCTATGCTGTCGCGCCTGGCCACTCGCCTGGTTGGCTGCTGCTGCTGCTGCCCCGGTCCCGGTGCCACATCCAGTTGCAAGCAGCAGCCTCTCGCGTATTTGGGCCACATTGGAGGCCAGAGGATGTGGCGCATGGCTTGGCTAACAGCGGGGCGAATCGGGGGAAACTTGTTTTTAATCGTTGTCAATGGCCAAAACGTTAAGTGTCCCGTTCGTTGTGGACGCTGCACTTGGCCAAACACGCGACGCGCTGAGTTTGCTGCCTCAAAGAGTCGGGCAAATGGAGGCGGTCAGTTTCGCCGGAGAGGAGGGAGGGGGGGGGGGGGGTCATGTATTTGCGGGCCAATTTGCTGGCTGCATTTGAAACTTGTTTCAAGTGCGCTCGCAGCGCTGTCAACGTTCGGGATTGTGTCGTGTTGCACTTCAAACAGGTTGCACTGTTAGTTGCACTGATTTAGTTGCCGCTGATTGTTGTAAATCAGACCCACCCCGCCCCGCTGCCTTCCCGCCCTCTACGCTCGCTCAACATTTCATATAAATTATTAGCAAGTGGAGCACTCGGTCGCAGTTATATGAAGTCAGCCACATATGCGACGATTTTGCGCTATTTAGCCATAACTAACTAACCAATATTTACGCACACGCACACACACACACACACACACACACGCATTCACTGTGTGTATATTTCCCAATGATTGTCTACAATTTGGTCGTGCGCAACGATTTGAATTTTCCTTTTTTTCTCCTATTTTTCTTCTTTTTTTTTTTTTTTTGGTATTTAATACGCATAACTTCAGCTTGGCTCTGTTGTGTATTTATGTTGTAACTGTTTTCTGACTCGTCGACGTATTCATAGACCCGTTTTTGGTGTTGTTTTCCTAACAAGCTGCTAAGAGATTTACGTGGGGATCAGTCCATGTAATTCATATGAGCAACACAGCACAACAAGAAGAAGTAGCTGAGGTGCTTGTCAGCTGAATCTTGAGTTAGTGCCGTCTATTGCAGTGTGTGTGCGTGTGTGCATGTGTGTGGGCTGTACTGAGTGTGCTCAATAGAACGTATAAACAAAGTCATTGACAGTTAGGTCAATCAGAAATAATAAAAGTATTGAACAGATTTGCCTCTTGTTAAGGATTTCTACTCATGAAATAAATACGATAATATATTTAACCAATCCCAAAAAACTTGTTTTTATTCTTTAAAAGCCCTTTTATTAAAGGGGCAAAAAACATAAATAGAAGGTACATAAACTGACTGACAAATAAAATAGTGATTTTAAAATAAACATATATAATTATATTTATATTAATAATATATAATTCTAATATTTTATTCGAAAAGGTGTGTTGAAAGTTTCGAAATAATATTTTTTCTGTCCATTTTGCCACGAATCAGCGAGCAGCTTTGGCCATCAAATAAAATCACAAGTTTCTTCTCAATCTACGCTTTTGTTTTTAGGCATATGAAAAATTGATTAATGGTTGCATAGTTTGACAAAACTTGGGCCTGTTAAGGTTTTTTTTTTTGAGCCATAAAGTAATCACTTGGCTGAAAATTTTATCGCACGACATTGCTTAATTATTATTTATTTGAAGAATACATTTTTGAGAGTTTCATATATAGGAAAATCGCTCGAGATCTATATATTCATTTATCACAAATAGAAATGAATTTAATATAACTTAATCCGATCAAAAGCTCATAATTGTTTTAATTAAGAACAAACTGCTTGGCATAATATCATCTAAGGATTCTTTGGATAATATATTTTTTATTTTCTTGGAATTAAGTAAAAAATCCTTAAAAGTAGAAATTCGTCAGTTCTTATACTTTCTATTGAGTTGATTAACTTTTCCCTGAGGAAAACGTAAAATATAATCATTAATAAAAATTTAATTTAATTTATAATTTATAACGATACAGAAGCTGCTCTCTCTCTTCCCCTCCCTATATCTATTTCTATCTGATTTTCTTTCTCTCCCTCAGTCTCTCTCTGTCGCTATCTATCTCTTTCTCTCTCTGTCTATCTATCTTTCTCTCAATCCCTCTCTCTCTTACTCACACTCTCAGTTTATCTTTCTCTATCTCTCTCTACCTCTCTCTCTCTCTCTCTTTCTCCCTCTCTCCTTATCAGTCTATCCCCCTATCTTTCTCTATCTCTCTTTCTCTTTCTATCTATCTTCATATGTCCCTCTCTCTCTCTCTCTCTGCCCTCTCAACTAAAACCCAGCCCCTGCTTATAAAGAAACAAGAAACATTAAAAGCATTTGCAATCATTATCTCAATCCTCACATGCTGTCAGACACCAATAAATTCAACGGCATGTGCATAACTATGCTGGACAGTGTATTTGGAGATTGGTATTTCTCGGGCAACTGTACAACTCAATTGGAAATTGGAAGCCGAACTCGAAAAGCGACTGCAAATGGCCAGATAAACATTGGCAATTGACGCTAACATTGGCCAATGGAGCGAATGGAACTAGTTGAGCAAAAGGCGATTCAGTTACCGCATCATCAGCGTCATCATCATCAGCAGCAGCATCATCATCATTATCATCATTAGCATTAACATGATTATGAAGTTGACCGTATAGAGGCAGTCAAAAACAAAAAAAAAACAGGCAACAAAGAAACGAGTCAATCGAGTTGAGTCGCATACCAAACAGCCAGAAAGAAAAGCGTGGAAAAATGCGTAACAACAACAACAAAAACAAGAGGGTCTATAACGAAATGACCAAAAATCAAAAAGCGTGGCAACAATTTGAAGCTATTAACGGTTAATCTGGGCCCCAGGGCGCGCAGCTACGGCAAAGCCCAACCCCAGCCCCAAGCCCGGGGCCCAGTTTATGAGCCCTCGCATGTGTGTCAACTAAGTATTAGTTATGCGTTTTGTATCTGTGGCTATAACTGCAAATGTATCTATAGCTGTTCATGTATCTGTATCTGTATCTGTGGCTGCTGATGTATCTGTGCGTGTGACAGCCTGTAAGCTGACCTTCAGGCATCCATTTGACTGGCAATTAGCCGCATTTATGTGCGTTTCATGTTCCTGCCCTATTCTTGTACTTTGCAGTTAAATGTTGCATGCGACATTTGCCGCACACATGACACACGCGCCACATGTGGCTTACACATATGCCAATCGGATCAATTGGTAAATGGACATGCCCCGGCTCCGGGCTCGTTATGGCTAATTAATGGAATTCACACTACATTTCGCACAAACTTATGGCGCTTAGAGTGGCGCTTTGCCACGCCCACTGGCCGCCCCTCGCCCCATCGCTGCTATTGTTGCCGTTAATTGCATATTTATTTTGAGTTTTATGTGCGTTTCGGCAAATATGTATTTTATTTTCCTATTTTAATTTGGCTTTTGCTTTTGACGTTTCCAAACATTTTTCTAGCTCCCTCGGCGGCTGGCAGTTAAGAGGGTCATTGGCTAAAAATTAATGGCTCATTTTAATGGGTCATTCGAGAGCACTCTGTGAAAAGTGATCAACACACACACACACACACACTCGCACAACATAAATACAGTAGCGTTAAATGTAATTAGCTGAGCTTTGCGAAAATTGGGAGACTGGGTCAAAGAGCATGGGAAGTTTTGTGGGTTACCTTGGCGAACGGTTCAAATTTGTAGAAGTGGCTCACATACCTGAAAAGACACAAGAAATTTATATACGTTAATATAATAAAATAAATTCAAATATTTAATAACATAATAACTATAATAAATTAATATTTATTTATACAATATATCTTTCTGATTATACGAAGAAAAAAATTTTAAGAGCTTTATAAAAATTCTCGATTTTACCTTAAAATTAAATTCAAATGAGGCTAAGATGAAATATCTGACGTCACATTAAGAACAACTATAGTAATTTATTTCAAGCTCGCAAATTATTATTAATAAATTGAAAATATTAATTATATATAAATTGTATTATAGTTGAATAAAATGAAAAGCTTTAAGAGCATATACAAGTTAACCCAAGCACATTAAAGCTTAGCCAGGCGAAAAACTTGAGCACTTTTTATTCGCGCCTGAAAGAGTTTAAAGACCAATTAAAAAGGCAAAAGTTCATTAAAAATTTACTGCACTAAAGTTACATTAAAGCTTACACAGAAGAAAAATGGTTTTAGATTAAATAAGTCTTTCAAAACTAAAGCGACATTACTGACTCTACCTGACTCTCATCTAGATCTAATCTGCATTTCATTGTTTACATTTAGAATGTAATATTTGTTTCGTCCTTTTAACAAAATTTTATATTTGAAAAAACGTTTTCCTAACGACATTTCCACATATAACAATTCTAATTTAAATGTATTCAAAAAAAAAAAATGCCTCCTTTTACTCACAAACATATGACAAATATGAGTCATATTCAGCCCAATCGCACTCACAATTTAATACCAATAAATATCAATATCAATTACCACAAAAATGTACTCAAAATATAAAATAAAATATATGCTATTATCAAGCTAACGGCTTCAATGGGAGCTTGCAATTACGTTGATGTTCAAAGTTGATCATCCTGAAAATGTAGTTTCATCAATTTTATTGTATTGAGTGCAGCAAAACTCACCAAAGGTGCAAAGTTGAACATTTAATAAATGAAAAGAATGCTCAAACACAATTTTCATCTACTTAAGTTGGCAAATAAATATTAAACGTTTTTCCGAAAGTTTAATTTTTATGCTTTCGCTGGCTAATAGTTCATAAATTTCATAGCACAGGATACTCAGCAAATAGGAATAAAGATTTTTCACTCGTTTATATAAATTTATGAAAAATATTTTACTCAGCTGCCGGCAACTATCAAAATTTCTCGGCAAAAGAGCAACATCATATTGAAAATCCTGTGCACCCAGGAAAGCAGCAACAAATTTACGCCTTGGCGCTGCAAATTTAATGACAAAAGGATATGGAAAAAAAAAGAAAAGCTGAAACAAAAAAAAAAAAGACTCCGAAAAATGCATAAATTTTATTGCAATATGCATATTAAATTCAATAAATTTTGCATGGCGAGAAACTGTGAGTGGAGATAGCCAGACAGACTGGCAGACGCCTTCGCCTAAGATATATACATATATATAGATTTATATAGATATATGTATGTATATGCATCTATATAGCAGCATATTTGTATGGCTCAAGGATGGATGCGCGGTGCCTGCCAGTCCACAGGTCGAATTGATAGACACATAAAATATGTTCGCTCGAGAGCGAGAGAGGTGACGGCAAATAAGAATGCAGCTTCAGGGAGTACACGACCTGCAGATACCCTATCTAGAGGTTGTTTGCGAGAGAGGTGACGGCAAATAAGAATGCAGCTTCAGGGAGTACAACACTTTCAGATACCTTGTCTAGAGGTCTAGGAATATGAGTCAAATGTTTGAGTAAAATTTTGAGAATATGTAAATAAAACGACGAAATTATAGACTGAACTTTGAAAAAGGCTTTCATTATTGCTTTTACGTTTTTTAGATAGTTTTCCATGTATGAAATATGGAAAACAAAAGCATATTTTAAAAGAATTTCAACAAGAAGTCTTGTATAGAAGTTGAATTAGATTTGCCTTCTTCAGCTTATGGATGCGACAAGCGACTATTTTGTTGAGTACAGGGTATACACGTAAGGCAGCTACTGCCAAAAAGTTGTGAAAAGCTTTCTTTCTGGGCTTTCTCTTGTCAGCGCCACGCGGCAAGGTTTATTTAGCCCTTGACTTGGAATTTGAATTCAATGTCCTCGTTGCTAAAGTGCAGGATTAAAAGCAGTCAGAGGTGAGTGGCAAAAAAAAAAGGCAAGAATAAAAGAAGAGCTGCATAAATCGAATCAGCTGACAAGGAATGGGTGCCCCATGCTAAACAATTGCAGCTACTTGAAATTGGCAACGTGCTGAGTGTACGAAGTGGTCGGCCACAAAAATAGCTCAAGATTTATATTTAGCTTGGCAAAAGGTATCATTTTTATTGGCTGCGCACCAATCATTATCAATGCCATGGCTTAATGATGGCCTTCAATAGTCACTACGGGGGAAGCAAAAAAAAAAAGGCAACAAATAAATAAACCGAAACCCCCCGTCGAGCTACGTCTAGAAGGCTGTTCGATTGTTGTCCGACTCTTACCCCGAAGTCAAAGTAACATTTAATTAAATATTTGTTGCAGCCTGTCGAGGTCTGAGCACAAAGCAGCTGCCAGTGTTGTGCTTTCAGAAGACCCACCAACCCGCCCCCAAATGAAAACCAGACCTCCCCCCCTTCCACCCCCTCTACGCTACTCACATGCTTTAACCAAGTTGGCAGCAAAGGCCTCTTGTGGGTTCGTTCTGCGTTCTGTGATTGCTTTTTGCTCGCGCACAAAAATAGTTTGAACTCGAAAATTGCGAAAATTCAAAATAACAAATTGCATCGATGTTGCCGCTGTCTGTTGCTGTTGTCGCTGCTGCTGCTGCTGCCACTGTTGTTGTTGTTGTTTTTTAGTCGCTGCGGTCGTCAACTTTGCCGCTTGCAACTTTGCCGATTGGCAGGCGGCAACCGCGATTGCAGCTACAATTGTTGCTGCTGCTTTTGTTGTGTGTGCGTGTGTTGCTGTCTGTAAAACTGTGACTGGACCTGCCCCCTCCCCAAAAAAAAGAAGCGAATCCATTGCGCCAGGGGCGTCGTTAGCGCAAATTGGCAAGGGGGCGTGTGCAGCACGAGCTGCAAAATCAAGTGACTTGCACTTCTAGAATAGATACTTTAAACGTGACGGAAAGAAAAAGTTGCTGACTTTGGTTATGTTTTAAGGCTAGGAACAAAGGCCTTGCATTGTTAAGATCAGAATCATAATCTCAGAAAGAAAAGGGAAAAATTTTAAAAATATATTAAACAGTTTATTTGCATTCAAAATAATGTTAAATAAATTGATAAATTATTGGACTAAAATGTGATGTAAAATAAAATTATTTAAAATAAATTTGTAATTCTTATTAAGCCAAAAAACTAGTCTGTAACAAATTTTATCACCTAAACTTTGTTCATTTCATAACGCGTGGCCTCTATATATCTATATCATACATGGCATGTTATATCCAAAATTGCTGTCCGATCTTTGGCATAGATAATTTTTAAATTTATTCTATTCTGTTATGCGGTTATATTCCCAAAATATAAATAGCATATTTCCACTTTAATCCCAAAATGAGAAGAAATAGTTGAAAAGCGTTTGCGAAATTGTAAAAAAAAAAGTATTTTCTGCGAGAGTCAGAGTAATCCCTAAAACGTTTACGAATACTACACAAAGAGCAATAGAAAACTTCTTGAGCTTCTGTCAAAGTAAATGTGAGCGACTTACTCTTACGAGAGTATCAAATTCATCGATTGCTCTTTGTGCCGCATTCGTGAACGATGCACATGAGAAAATTGGAGACACGTTTGCGCCATGATCAATGAGTTTTTATATAATGTAGGATTTATGGTGTGTAGCTATAAGATGTGGTGGCCATTACTGGACCGCAAAATAACAGTTAGATTCCCTTTTGATCCACAAGGAACCCCGCCCCCCCCCCCCCTTTATATATTTTAAAACCATTCAGAAATATATAATTAAAATGTTAAAATAATTATTGCCCAATAAAGTGCCTAAGTATTCAAGTAATAAGGTATTTAGCTTGTTGCGGCATTCTTTCCCCATTTATATTACCTTAAACTCCACATTTTTAATTAAATTCCCATAACAAAGGATTCATCATTTGCTTCAAGTAGTTTTCTAGCAAGTGCATTGTGAGCATAAATCAACGCATTACGTACACTTGATGCTATTACACATTTTACTTCTTTCGCTGTCAGCTTAAAGTCCGAGATTAACATTTTACTGACCCCCGAGACAGCAGCAGCTCGCACGCCGCTGGAGATGGCCAGAGAGAGGGAGAAAGGGAGCAGGGTAGAGGAAGTGGGTTAGGACCCGGCTTAGTGTCCTTCTGGCTGCAGTGCTGCGCTTTGTGCTGGCATCGACCTCAAATGCAATTAAATAGAATATATCGCCTGGCAGTCAGAACAAACCCAGCCCCAGCCCCAGACCCAAGCTAATGGATGAGCCAGTGTATCCAAACTCTAGAAATAGCTCTAGGGTTCGCCTAAGCCAAAACTCAAAACTCACTCGCTTGGCAATAATTCAGTGTGGTTCACTTGCCGCTAAGTTTTTGTTGTTGTTGTTGTTGTTGGTTGTTTTGGGGATTGTTTGACCAAAATGCGATGCATTTGCCGCTGTCCATTGCAGTTGGCCGCTTGTTAAGTAATTTTGTTAATAGCCCCGGCCGCGGCTGGGCTTCAATAAATCTTTGTGGCTGCCACAATTCGTTGCACATTTCATGCTCTCTTTGCTGCAATTGCTGCCGTTGCTGCCACAGCCGACAACTATGGGCTATTAAAATGGAAACTAGTTCACGACGCCAGCTCTCAAGAAGCTCAATGAAGTTTGCTGTTTTTGTTTTTGTTTTCCGACAACCAGGCATTTTCCTTTTGTTTCTTTTTTTCTCTCTTGCCGCTGCCACCCACCCACACACACACACACACATACACACACACACACGGAGGCAGCGCAAATTGTTGCACGCACCTGAGAAGCCAACGCCTGACAGCCTACACTGCTTCTTCAAATATCTGTGTGGACTTTCACCAATTTGTGGCCGCTTCGATTGCAACAATAGCAATAAGAAAATACAACGAAAAAATAAATAACATTATTACTATCGCAATTATTATTTGTATTATTTCTCTAACGTTTGTTCAAATCAAAGCGACAACACGTGTATTTAATTGTTTTCTTGTCCAGATGCCGTCTTCTGACACATATTTATAAACAGACTTTATTAAGGTTTTTTATAGCTCGACTTACGATTCTCTTAATACCTTTTTTCCAATAAAATTCACAACCTAGTCACATCCTAAAGTGTACTTGATGTGTAACGCATAGAAGGAGACACCTCCGACCCGATAAAGTATATATATTCTAGACTTGCATCAACAGCTATGTCCACCTGTGTGTTTCCATGTGAACTAGTCCGAGTTCTGTTACAGACAGTACATAACTCGGAATCGGATCGGACCACTATATCGTATACCTGCCATAGGAACGATGTTTCCAAAAATATTTTTATCAAACTCAGAATTTAAGAGCTACAATTTTCTTATATTTCTTCGAAACGGACATGTCTACAAGGGCATCAGATCTACGGCGTGCCGAAGATAAACTGACTTTCTCATTTTTAATAATATTCTGAACAAATTTTAAATCTTTTGAGATTTAAACTAGTTCAAAAGGCGCGCTCGATCTTTTACTTAAGCCAATTTGGTAACAATATTTTTCAAATAAATATTACCTGTTAATAGTCAATTGAGGTTCATAAATATATTTAAAGCGTTTAATCCCCTTGGTTTAATTTTTCGTACAGTTCTGTTTGAGCTAAGCCTTGACGCACTTGATGTTTGGAACTAGAGTCCACTTTTATGTATAACACAATTTTAAATACAATATTTTATGGTCAATAGCTATATAGTTAGTTGCTACAAAATTTAAGTGCTAGATGGCAACCATTTTCAATGTAAAGTTAAGTAAACATTTCGATAAAAAGGAAAATATGGCGTTTGTATATTTTTGATAAGGTAGAATTTGAAAATATATGGAATCAAATTCATTTCGTATAGTACTTGACTGTGCCTAGATTTTTCAGGTGCCAAGTTTCAAATTCTTATCGTTTAAATAAGTTGGTTTAAATTGTAAAGTTGTATATGTCCAAACGATTGTCTAGAATGTTAAGGGTTTTACCTGATAACATATATGTATATACATATATCCCTTGTCACACTTACTTTAAGGGGTATTTCAAGTTTGGTTGCATGCCGCCAAGTGCTACCCATTCATCTTGCTCAACATTTTCCCCCCTCCCCCTCAGTTTTAAGCTCAACTAATTTTCAGTTTCAAGAGAATTTTTGCTCATTGAGTTGATTACAGCGATTATGGCTGCACCGCTTACCCGCTGCTACCTGATTCCCTCGCCCCTTCCCCTCTCACTGCTGCCTACCCTCTCTCCCTTTGGCCCAATGTTTCGCTAAGCACTTTTCGCGCTATGTTGTAATTTACACCTGTTGCGCTTTTGGCCACAGGCGCTGGCGCAAAGTCAACCCATGAAAAATGCACAAAAGTTTACACAAAATTTAGCAACTCGCAAAACAACAACAAGAGCAACACACACGTGTGTGTGTGTGTGTGTATGTGGACTTTGTTAAATGGAATTTAATTATAAAATAATTATGCGCTCATTTGTTGCTTTTGTTTTAATTGTTTGGCTCTTGCTTAATTTGCCTCATTAGAAACACTTTTTTTGTTGTTGCTGTTTTGCTTTGTTTTAACGCCAGGTATTTGGGTCAGGCACTTTTGCTGCTCGCTGGCTTTCTGCAGTCAGTCCAATCCATCAGTTTGTCAGTTCGTCATGCAGTCAATTAGACACATCAGTCAACCAGTTGCTCCTGCTTTAATACCCTGTAAGCCTTGTGATAGCAGAAGGTTATACATTTGGTATATCAAACCCGTCTTTAAAATATTTTCCACACACGCCTTTTTGTATAATAAGAAAAAAACTAAGAAAGTTTACAAAATAGATTTGCCTGATATATTTTTTCTAAATACCTTAACTTAATTTCCTGTATAAAAACATTTATTCTCGCTGTTGCTTTACAGCTAATTACAGGGTATCTGCACGTGTGGCACTTCACATATTTGCTCTGCACTCCCGAGCTTGCAACGAAATATTTGAAACTCATTTAAATTGGCTCTAATCAGCTTCACATTTCGTTCTTATTTCAAAGTATTTCAGTTTTTCCATCTGTGTTGTTCTGGTATTTTTGCTTCATTTGAAATGAAAATTAGAATTTTGCGCCGCAAGGTGAGCGAGTGCCAGGAAATAAATTGCAAAACTTCAATTGAAATGGTTAATTGCGCAAAATTACACATACGCAATGTTGCACAATTGCACATGAAGTTAACGTAACGAGCAATTTTTATGTATTTATTCGCTTGTCAGCTTCGAATTAAACGGCATTTAATTGACAATCGTGATTTTTTAATGCTGCGCTCGATTTGTGGACCTGCATCTGGTTATTGGCCATTGGCAGGCACATGAAGTGCATAACAAACAAAATTTGTGATAATTGCACCATGTTCTGTTTGTTGCAAGCAGAATTCAAGCTGCGTTTACACGTTCATATTAAATGGTTAAATATTTTTTAATTAAAATTTATTATACGTAACTTGGCAGGAGGCTAACATCAGCTGTATCTAAACATACTCAATTTTATTTTATGAAGTACTTAAGTTTCATAAGATTATTTCCCGATTTATCAGGCAGGTGTGAACATAGCATACTTTTTTTTTATGCAGCTAAAAGTTATTTGACCTGCTTTAATATTTTTATCTCGTAAATTATGATTTGTGCATTCTTTTCAATAAAGTTTCCAATTATTGGATATATCTGTTGATACTTAATATTTTGCTTGATTGTCAGTTTTAATTTTGTGTTTAATTGTACAACTTTTACATAGCGAAGCCCATGAAATATTTTCACCAACATTAATTAACTAATTGGCAGAAAAATAAAATGAAATTATTCGCAATTGGCAATTGAATTCATGTGTTGCAAGCTAATTGCCTGCTGGGCCACAGTAAAGCACCGAGAAAGGGAAAACAAAAAGCCAATACGCTGTTTGATGTTAATAATCAATGCACATACATATCTGGCGAATACATACATACATATATATCAGTATGTTAGCACTGTGCCGGGCGGTCAACGAGTGTGTCGTCCAGTGCTTGCAGCATAACTCAATTACGCGGCCAAAAACAAATGGGCCCGAGCGAAACGTGAGGGGCATGCCACACGAGTCGGGGCCGAAGAGCAACAGCGGAGCATTTAGGCACAACTGAGGCATGCGGCGACCCCGAGGAACCAGAGACCCCACACAATTCTAATTCGTGTTACGTAATAAAAGATTCACTGATTCCCCAGCCAGCTGAAATATTCAGCAGACGGCAGTCGGGATAACAGTCGCCCGGTGCATCCTTTGCTCGTTACGCGCCACTCGCACAATGAAAATGGGAATGAAATATGAGTTGGACACAAAGCGGTTGGCTCTGCGAATTGTCAGCGAAAAATGTTTGGGGCCTACGACAAATGAAATGGTGCGCAAGCAGAGAAAGCAAACGAAAAGAAAGGAAAATGTGATAAGAATAACATGAATATCTGTACTATTACCATAACAACTGGCGATATTTTAATAATATAATTGCTGCCTAGCGCATTTTTTGTGCTTGCATCAAATATATAATCTACTTATTCGAACGTCTTTAGTTGTTCCATGAAATAAATCTATTTTCATAACAGGCTGGCATCATAAATATTCAACACCAAGTCGTCTTTAAATAAATTTATGGGGAAATTAAATATATATACTTTTTCATTGAAAACGTTTACGAATACTGTTCAAAGCATAATTAAAGAAACACGTGCGGGTGAGAGAAGAAGGGCAAAGGAGTAAATGCCTGCACACTATTGTGACATATTAAGAATCGTATCTAATTTGTTTCTAATTATCTAATATGTAGTAATAAAAATGTATACTATTTTTGATCCAATACAATGTATAACAACAAAAATCCTATCTAAAGCAGCGCAGGCAATCGAAACGTTTAAGAAGTAAACACAAAGCAGAATTACACATGCATACTCTCCCACTATCTTTGCTCTCATGAGAGGTCCAAGAATAACTCTATATATTCGTTCTATGTTTGATTCTATGCCAACATTCATTATAATCTGTTTATAAAAACGTTTACGAATGCGAAAGTAATCAGAATAAAACTCGTTAGATAATGTAGGGAGAGAGATGAGATATGAGAGAGAGAGAGAGAGAGAGAGATGAGGGATAAAGAGTATGAGAGATTAAGGGAAAAGAGACATCAAAGAGACAGAGAGCGAGAGATTGAGAGAGAGAAAGAGAGATAGGGGAAGATAAAGGGAGAAAAAGAAACATTTAGATAGATATATATATATATATATATATAGAGAGAGAGAGACAGCTAGAGAAATTTGAATGACAATCTAATATTTTAAATAGTGAGACAGAGAGAGACAATGACAGAGGAAAAGAGACAGCTAACTAAATATTAAAAACATTATAACTTATGTTAAACTTTTCTTTCAATTGCTCAACATTTATGTTGAGATCAATAGCTTATATAATCAATTTCAATAAAATAGTTCAGTTCAAACAACAGAGCTTTATTTGAGCACAAATAAACTTTAAAAAAAACATGATAATATTCATAAAGGTAATATAATTTCTGTTTAGCACAAACACACACATTAAAAAATGTAAAAGAGTTAAAATGCCTTTATGTGTTGAGATTAGAAAGGTTATTAACACCATAAATTCATTTGGCCAATGTCTGGAGTCCCGTTGGCTTTCAACAAGCGTTGATTAGATTTTCAGAATATTATTTACCCGAAAGCGGGCGAAAGAGAATTTCGCTTGCATTTCTAATACGCCTAATTGAAATTGCAATTAGCCGAAGGCGGCAAATGTTGGGCACCCCGTTCTTCAATTAACACAGATTTTAATTATTAATTGCAGCACTTAATTTATAGGCTCCGCACTGAGTGAAAAAGCCAAGACATCCCCCGCCCCGCGCCGCCCCGCCCGTCCTTTAACCCCGCAATATGTACTGAGTGTTGGCATGGAACAAATTGCAATTTGTTTTAAGTGTCCTGCTGGCATTTGCCAGGACCAAGTTTCCTATGGCTTTTGTGTCTGATTCTCTACTACCCCTTCTCCCCCAACCCTATTTCATTTTCAGCCCCTCTGCCGTGTGCTACCTGAAATAGCGTAAAACTATCTGCTATGATTTCAGTTGGCCTGAAAAAGTTGGTAATTTGTCTTTTGGCTTTCGTTTTGAAAATATAAATTGAATTGCAAACTTTGGCATATGATTTCATTGCAATTCCTCTGCTCCTTCTTCTTCTCCTCTTTTTTTTAATAAAATATATTTATTTTATTTTGTTGCCATTTGTTGGGTTTGCCTTTCATTGGACTTGGTCGAAAATTAATTAAGTATATGCAACATGCATAACGACCAGAACCGTAGCATTTTCTCCATTTGAAGTTTTCACTTTAGAATTCATTCGGTTTTATTTATAGGGCTGAAGCGATGGGCGATTACCGCAGCGAAATGAATTAAAATAATGCAAATGAGCCACAAAATAAACTATGAGAGGAGCGCACGAAAACGTTTGCCCGGAAAAACTGAGAAAACCCTGTGAGCCAAAGAATACCAACGAGAACAAAAGAATAAAATGTTGCCGGCACTTTTTTTCTCTTTATTCTCTTGTTGCATCTCGTTTTAACCCACGATGATGACCAACGGGCTGGCCAGAAGCTGCACGCTGTTGATATTGCGCGAACGGGGCTGGGAATAGCTCGGGGCTATTGTAAGACGAGGAAGGGGCGGGGAGCGCAGTAGGGGCCAAGGCAATTGCAGCAGATGTTTGGGGAGCGTGACTTTTGAGTGCTAAAGAATTGCCAACAATGAGAAGAGTGACACCAAACTGAAAGAGCGAGGGCGACTTTAATGAGATGAATGAGCTGCAGAAGACTCCCCACCCTCCCCCCTGCATCCTTCATCATTCATCGCCAACCCTCCGCCTGTCACTGCATAAATCAGTAGACAATCGAGCTGTTGGCAACTTACTTAGCTCCACCTAAGATGAAAGATAAACGATCAGCTTTTCAGCATTGTTTTCAGCACATAAAAAAGTCAAATAAGTTTAAGAAAATAATGATAAATATAATAAGAATAATTATATAAATAATAAAAATGGTAATAATA
The DNA here is from genome assembly GCA_035045885.1 of Drosophila borealis. NCBI lineage: Eukaryota > Metazoa > Arthropoda > Insecta > Diptera > Drosophilidae > Drosophila > Drosophila borealis. The sequence continues at coordinate 386,070 of JAWNOR010000039.1, read as the reverse complement.
ATAATAATAACAATACAATTAATAATTATAACAATGAGAATAATAATAATAATAGTTGTATTAATGATATCATTAATACTTATAAACAATAGAGTAACATATCCTTGGCACGTTGAAGATTCTATACCCTAGACCTTTCCCTTTTCCCTGTGAGCATAGTCAAGCTCCTAAAAGCTGAGTTTGATGAAAATATCCTGGAATACGGAATATTTTGCCATACAAGAATCTATTATATATATAAACAGACGGACGGCCAGTGGGACATAGCTATATCAGCTCGGCTATATAAATCTTATATATATTTAATATGTTATTGTAATTAATTTGATTCATAATAAATCGAATAGTTACGACCGACAGATATGTAAAATCCGCTTCAGAGCCGAACCTTGGTCTGCACCGTGAACCAAACCCTGTAAATCTTTCGTTGGGTTTGCAGTCATGATAATAATAAAAATAAAATATTTTAACCCTCCTTAGTATAAGCCCCAAATGCAAACAGTTGTCATCCAGCTGGTTTTATATACAAATTCCAAAGAATGTTGCTGTCGCATTTCCGTTCGCTGGTTGCATAAAAAATGTTGTATGTATCTGTGTGTATCTGTGTGTTTATGTATGTGTATGTGCATAAAACACGTGCCAACTGTCTAATGTTGGCCATTTCCTGCTGGCCGAAACCCCAGTAACCAAACTCGATGCGAGTAACCAGAAACAGGCAACACGAAGCGTTCTAAAATGCATAAAGGGCACCAACTTGTGCGTCACCAGCAGCAGCAGCAGTAGGGGGCAGGCGGAGTGGAAGGGCCACGACAAAGTATGAGAATGATAGGAAGAGTGCTTTGGAATGGTTATGTGTGTGTGTGTGCGCGTGTGTGTGTGTGTGTGTGCAGCTATGCCCCATGGCTGTGGCGTTTTTCTTGTAAAGCGTGTAGAGGAAATGGGGCAAAAATATCAACAACAGTCCAGAACATGAGAAGGCCAAAATGATGAGCTAAAAGTTACCCTAAAATAAATTTAAGCCGTAATCTTTTAAATATGAATAGTTTTTTAAACATTTGAATGCTTTTTGAGATTGACACATAAAAATAGAATAGGTGTGCAACCAATAAATGGATTTACATTGTGTTAACTTTTCATATTTTAAAGATTTTGCCTTAATTTTGGTCTATATTGTTTATATAGTCTTTGGTAAAAGCAATTTGGAATAGTATTGCCTTTTGGACTTCCGAAGCAGCAATAAAATAAGTTTACATTAAAGGGTTTCAGGATCCCAATGCGCTGTGACTATTGAGATCAAATAGTCTCGCTTTTCTTTCGCCTTTCTATCCCCAAGGCGATATTTATTATTATCTAAAATGCTATTACAACGTTTTCTCCCCCTCCCTCTCCCTCTCTCTGTCAACACTATCTATTTTATAGCTGTCTAAAAATCGTTTCTATCTCTTAAGTTTACAAATCCGCTTTCAAAATATTTGCTTACTTTTCTAGGAGCGAAGTTATCGTTAATGTATCTCAAAGACGACACGAAAACATATTTTCTTTATTTTTTCGGCGACATTCCCAATTGTTGTTCTATCTACCATTAGCATTATAATTTGTACATGGAATTATTAATAAATATGCCAAATAAAGATCTATATAAATCTAAGCTACACAATTTATTTTATTGATTGACAAAGCGTGAAATATATATATACCATAACTGTCATGTTATAGCTAAAATTGCTGGCCGATTCTTGGCACGATAAATTAAATAGATTATTATATTAAATAAGTATTATTAATAAAATATTAAAATAGTATTATTAATAAATTACAGAAATTAGCGACATATTAACTGGTTAATAATAGAATCGCATTCTTATCTCCCATGACGAAAAAGCAAATAATTCGAGATATGTGAAAACTATGTTAACATGCATACAAACAATTTGGTGTACTTATATACCACAACTACGTTACTCAACAGCCGATCTTTGTATTTGTTGTTAATTGAAATAAAATTATACTATTTGTATAAAATTATATATATATATTTCTATATATTTGTAACAAGTTCAAGTTAATTTTGTGTGTGTATCTGTTAAATCTAGCAAAACAAATTTGAACCCAAACAACGTTTCGCTCGTTAAACACACTTCAACTAATATTTGTGTTAGAGGGTATAAAAATATGTTAATAACGCGGCATAGCCAGCGCCCGAGCCAGCGTGATAAACGTGATAAACGCTCTGCTGGATGAATGACCTCTGCCCCCCTCTCTACGTTGCTCTCACAATCTCACACTCTCACTCTCTCTAGCGGCTTTGTTTTTGGGTTATGAAAGCCATGCGAAGGGTATTGCATAGAGGGAGACATATCTCCATTAGCTATACATATATATTATATATTCTTGATATTTATGTATACATACATATATGTATATATGCCATATAGACTATACATAATACTGATCAAGAATGGCAAGAACACCATGTGTCTCATCTATAAAGCTATTGTCATGCTACTTTGTGTAGTTCTGTCTTTCTCTTGCGGAAAGCAAAAGATAAGACAAGGACCGTATCGCACCAGTATATCATATAGCTGACATAGGAATGATCGGTAATAATTTATGTTGTTCTGTGAAAACTGGTTGGTTTTTAATCAAACTTGGAACTTACGAGCTTAGCTAAGCTTCTCATATATATGTATATTTATATGGATCTATAAAAATGAGTTCTTGTCCTCCCAAGATATTTATCTGCAAATCCCTATCAAAGTGGACTACTTTTCATATATCGCTTTGTACAAAACGACTTTAGACAAGAGTATTTCATCTTCGGCTTGGCGTTCTTTTCTGGTGAGTTGAGACAAAAATTAGTTGCAGTTGCAGCAGCAGCTACTAAATGCACGAATAAATATTAAAAGTGTGTCCAGTTGTTGCTTCTCTAATAGGCTCAACTTGGCTCTCGACTTTCGACTGTGGCTGCAGCGGACACATCTGAAACCCAAAGTCTGTTCGGGCTGATAATGTTGCCGCTTTTCGGTATTTGTTGGTTGCATTTGCCGCTCGTGTTTGCCTTCTGCCGCATCTTCAGGCGGTTCTTCTGCCACTTTTTGTTGCTGTTTGTCTGGCATTTTCTTTTGAGTTCATTGCCGCTGCTCTAACACAGCAAACAGAGCTCTCAGCTGGATTGGGTTTGGTCCGGGCTGGGCTGGTCTGGTCTGGCACTTGCACTGCTTTTTTCAACATTCATTCGCTTTGCATCTCTGCAACTGCAACTGGCAACATCACCATCATCATCATCATCATCATCATCGTCATCATGTGCTTCAGTTGACTACCCTTCTGGCTTGGCGTGTTCATTAGTTTGTCTGTTTGAGTGAGCGCTTGACACAGTCGGTGATCATAATTCAATTATGAGTTCCACAGTGGGAAACAATTTTTATTCTCTGTACTTCTTTTTGGCTCTCTTGTTTTTCATTTTTTTTTCGGGTAGTCGGTAATGATTGGCCCGAGAGGAAGTGGCGGGTATTTCGAAAATTATGGCTTTAAAACACTTTAAAAAAAAGCTACAAAATTAGCTGGGTTAGTTGCCAACGCAGGAAATGCCCATTCAGAGCTGTACTTAAGAGTTGTAAGACGAATATTTAGGAGGTGAGCAATGGGAAAATGAATGAAAAATGTGGGAAACTGCATTAAGAAAGCGAGTGCTGCGTAGCATAATTTAATCAATTTTCTTAAAAGTATAATTTGCTAAGAAAGAAATTGATTGAGGTTCTCGACAATAAAAAAGGTTCTTTTGGGTGTACAAAATTGTTTCTTATAAAGGATTGGATTAAAGTTAATTTAAGTTTTTACATGACTTATTAATATCGCTTGTGAATCTTTGTCAATGATATGTGAGAGGCTTAGCGTTAAGTTCTAGCATGTTTATTAAACTTGAAGTGAGATCTTTTCCTTATTAATACCTTTCTTCCTAGCTGTAGACTCTTAGAACATAGACTTAGATGTAGACTCTTATAACGCCGGACGGTCGAATAGAATACCTCCATCGTGTCGGCGATGATATTATCAATATTTTTGTTTTTATTTTATTTTCCCAAGAATTGGCCAGCAATTTTGGTTATAACATAATATGTAGGGTATAATAATATAATATATAGAGGCCAATCAATCAATAATAAAGTATAACAATTACTTTCATATATTTATAGGTCGTTAATATTTATATAGATTGTAATAATCAGAATTAAAGTATTATTATTATAATAATTAATACTATTATTATTATCATTAATTATTAATACTTATTATTGTTAAGTCTTATTCTTATATATGAAATATATTTGGGTCTATGTTTAGAGCACATATAAATAATATATAATTGCATTTTTATATTCAGTAAGAAACTAAGCAGTTTGTTATGCAGTATTTAAGTAAGGTAGATTGTATCTTATCTTATTCCTTTTGTCCAGGCTACACTTCATACTATCTTCGGGCGATATCTTTTCCTACATCTAAGCGCTCAATCTTTACTATAAAAATTTATATTTCAACATCAGACAAATGATCCACTGTGCCATCTGCTTGCGGTTTCTAAGCTTCACACACAGACACACTCACAGCTCAGACAAGATTTGCACGCTTTCTTCTCAACTTAGTCAGAGAGACTTTCGTCTTTCAAAGCATAATTCTACAACGGCGGCACCTTAGCACATTTTTTCAAATATTTTTCGAGTTCACGATCAACGCGAACAGTTGATGAAGCTGTTGCCGATGACGAGAGAAACTTGAAAGCGAGAAGAGTCAAGAGTGAAGAGTGAAGGCAAAACGCTCGTAAACTTGGCCAAAACTCAATTGCCGCTAATGATGCCATATGATGATGCTGCGAGCAGCAGGGCAGGGGATAGGGACAGGGATAGGGTATACGAGTTTCAGACGGAACACACACAATTTGACTTTCATTTCTTTATACAGTTAGACACTTCTATTGTGTTTTACATGTTTGTGCTTTGCCTTTGACTGTCTGTTTACTTGTATTTGCTGCTGCTTCTTCTTCAGTGAATTTGGACTTTTCTTCAATTTCTATTTTAACAAACGACAAGAACCTCTTCTATATGTGCCATGTGCGATATTTGGCTGCAGCTCGACCCCAGCTCGACTTCGACTCCATTTGTGTTGACCCTTTGTGCTCTTTGTTTTTACATTTTTTCTCTATCAAAGATGCTTTTTACTTCACTTGTTAAACTTTTTTGCGACAAACTTCGGATTATCGTAATAGTTTTTTTTTTCTGCGTATATTTGTTTTGTTCTCCCCTTTGCCAGGGACAAAGACGCATATAAATTGGCTTTGATTAGCTAAGTCGTGACTGTAACAGTAAAAAATCAAGCTAAAGCTACTAAAAATAATCACAGTCTAGCAAATCAGCAAAGCGCTAAAGAATTTTTATAGTTTTTCTTGCAGCACAAAAAAAAAAATTGAATTTCCCATAAGAATGAGTTGAAAGAAGTTGGGTTGACAAAAGGAAGTTTGGATTATGAAAATAAAAGTAAATTATTGGGAATAATTTATAGTTTAAACTTGGCTTTTAAATAAATAATAAAATAATAAAATATGAAGTCAGTATTAACAAAGTCTTTTAATATTTAGAGCTCAAAAGATTAACAACATTTTTGAAGTTCATAATATTTACAATTTTTTAGCTCCAAAAATTAGAAAATTCTCTTATCTCTTATTACACAAATACCTATTATTAACACTCGTTTGTCGACCAGTAATAAATTAATAAATAATAATTATTTATATAATTATTATAAATGTTTTTAAGTGATTTAATTTATTTGATTGAATTGTATATTATATTCTTCAGCTATCTGCGTAAGGTATAAAAATACTAAAATAATAAACGAAAAGGTCTGCCTAAAATATATTGATATAAGAGATATAATAGATAGATGCAGCTTAATTTCGATAAGAGAGAAGCAACTATTTTGCGATTAAAGAGAAAACAGATTTTTCCGATATCCCACCGAATTCTTCTCTTAAAACCAACAGAATAAAAATGTTAAATAAAATTCCAAAAAAATTTTAAAAATTAAATTAGACGCTTGTCATTGATCCCGAAAAGCAAAAAGAGAATAAAGGAGGAAAAAAACGGTGCTGAATACAATTTTTCTGTCGCTTTTGTTGTGCGGCAAAACCAAAACAATGTGCCACGTTTTTCTTCCACACACACACACAAACACACACCAGCACACACAGGGAGAATGAAGGAAAACCACTTTGGATTTTCGGGCTATGGCAGCGATTTTGGTTAACGTTCATTGTTGTAGACGCAATCCCCCATCCCCCCTCCACCACCACCACAATCCGTGCGCTGGCAAATGAAAAACTGAGCGCACATTCAGTTGGGGGCTGCCCTCACAGACACTTGTGCATATTAATTGCTTATTGAGCTGGCCCGCGGGGCCTGGCTGCCGCCTGCGGCGGTCGGCGGGTTGCGGGGGGTGGCGGGTTGCGGGAATTGGCTGCTGCCTGCCTTAACAAAAGGCAAAGAAAAACCTGTGAGCGGCGGCGCCTTTTATTATTCTTTTATCAGTTTTCAATCACTCAATCGCACAGGCGCTGCCAACCAACGGGTGTAGAGGGGGGGGTGCACCTCCCACCAACGCCCACATTCGATTCATTCATTCATTTATTCACCTCATTCATGCACTGCTCACCTGTCTGGTTGTTATTGTTGTTGTTGTTTTTGTCACTGCGTTGTCGAAACAAGCGTTTTCCTGCCTGCGGGTTCAAAAGGGTTTTGTTTCGGGCCTCAGTTTTTTTTTTGTGTTTTAGTTTTCACAGGGTCGCTGCCTTTTCTTGCTGCTGTTGTTGTTGTTGCAGTTGTTGTTGTTGCAGCCACTTGTGCGCTTTTATTGCCGCTTGGCCCTTTTCTGCTTGACAAAACGCCAGCGCTTGAAATTCCTTTTTTTTGTGTTTTGTTTTTTATTTTTTAATTTTTTACCAGCATTTTTTGTGTTTTGGCTTTTTAATTTTTTTTTGTTGTTTTGTTTCGTTGTTTTTCTCCTTTTTATTTGTCGCGCGCGTTTTGTTTTTAAAATTTTATGTGGTTTGCGTTTTTGGCTTTGTAATTTTCACGTGGATTTTCCTCGTTGGCATTTGTTGTGGGCCCTGCAGGTGTGCGGCTTTGTTGTTGTCGTTGTTGTTGTTGTTGCGTATGGCAACCTGTTTGCCAAAACAATTGAAAATATTTATTAAATAACTACTAAAGTGGAAACAATGACTGTGCTTTATGGTCTAATATTTTGATTTTGTAAAATTTTTAAAACTTTAGGTTTCATATTAAATATTAATATTTATATTAATATTAAATTAAGCATTTGATTTATAATTTTAAATTTAATAGTTTTAAAATCTTTAACAATTACTAATTGAAAGACCTATACAATTTTGCTAGACTATTTTTTATGCCTCTTAAAGTTGGGTTCATCCAAAAAACTAGGCAAAAGAAAAAGAGCTAAGTTTTGTCACCTATGGAAAAAATCAAAATATTTACAATATAATATAGTTCTTATATGATTCTTATTTGAATATCAATTATCAAAGAATGCGAAAAACTTTTAAACAAACTCATTGTCAAGTTGAAGACAATTAAAACTTTTTTTAACATAGAATTATGATGCAAGAATCTAAATAAAAGCTTCATTGTCCGATTTCAGACGTAATCAAAAACTTCATTAATCAAATGTTTCATACACATTCCTATCTTTGTTTATTTAGTTCCTTAAGAATAATTTTGTATATTTTTTTTCTTGGCTTAAATAACAAATAAATTCCGTTCACAAGCAACAATCGAATTAATTAACGGTTTTTCGGTTTCGGTACAAGAAGTCGGTCAATTTATGTCTGACGAGTCAAGTTTTGTTTGAAATTTAATTAAACATATTTCAAGAGCTCGAACTAGAGAACCGTAGAGACTGCAGACACCCGGTTGATAATAATGACGAATAAGAAGAAGAAGAAGCAGCAGTAGACGATGATGAAGAAGAGGCAACAACAACAACTTGGTGTCTGGAGACGCCAAATGGCTTTCTAAACACCAAGAGCAAGAGCCGCTCTGCACGCTTCGTTGGCCAGCGGGCGGGTGCTGAAGAGCAGGCAGAACCAGAAGAAGAAGACGAAGAACAAGAAGCAGCAGCAGCAGCAGTAGCTGGGCAGCTCTTGAGAACAACACTCGCTAAGAGAGAGGGAGAGCGACACTAGATGAAAACTAGCAAACCGCTAACGGTAAACAAAAACAAAAAGCTTCTATCGATAGCCAAAGTCGGCTGGCACTGCAGCTGCAAATGGAGTGAGGGGGGCGGGGCAGCTATAACCAAGCGACGTCACGCGGCGCGCGCTTAAAATTCTTGCATGCCAGCCAATTACCAAAGCCGTTTGCCATCGGGTATCGAACATTGGTATCGAGTTCAAATCAAAACGGTTAGAAGCTAGCCAAAAAAAAAAAAATTACAAATGGGATAAAGGAAAAACTGGTTTTAAGCGTTTGAACAGGATTTGTGTTTTTGGATTTTATGACATGTATAAAAAATGTAAATAAAAACAAAACACATGCACAGCATAGATGACGCGCTTCACACTAATACACACACACGCATTGAAAAGTGACACGAGAGTTGAACACACCGTTAGAAACCGTTGCGAAATTGCCGCTACGTTGCGACGCGCTCAAACCTTGGCAGGTGACTGAGACAAGCGCCAGCAGGCCTCAAGCCAAGAACTGAAATAACAAAACGGAAATACGAGCAGCGCTGCAGCGACCAACAGCAACAGCAGCAGGCAACAGCCTTAACAGTAGCAGCAGCAGAGCCGAAGTTGTTATGTTATGGTCGACACGAAGTTGATGCAGCGACGCCGGCAGCGCAGCTGACAGCAACAGCTGGGCAGCAGCGCGTCAAGCGCTCTGTTAAACTTAACGTCGCTGTTAACTAACATTGCGTCGCATTTGGCACGCAAAATATTTCCAAATAATATTTATATGCATTTATTTTTGGACTTAAACGCCATAACAAAAGCGGTTTTTGCAAAAGAAAAATATTGATGGCAATTAACATGCAAGCATAATTAAGTGTATTCAATTAAGTTGCCGAGTGCAATTAACTCAAGGAAATGCAAAGGTTTTTTTAGAGAAAAAAAAAATAGTTCGGCATCTAAAAATCATTATAAACTTGGGCATATTGTGAAAGAAATAATATTGTAGGAAATAGTCATGGGCTATATTTAAATTTAGTAAAAGCGCTGCGAGAGTGGCTATGATCAGTTTTAAGTAGTTCGAAGATTTATGTAAGAAACAGATTAAATTCATAATAATAAAAAAATATATATGATTGATAAATAAGTATGAGAATTAAATGTTTTAAAAATATACATATTTTTCTTAAATTTTATTTGATAAATTTAGAATTATTTAATGATTCCAACAGTTGTGAATGTTATACTATTAATTAATAAAAAAATAAAAAATAAATAAATATGTTTAAATGTATATAATGTTAAAATGTACATCGATTATGGTTGGCAACTAGAAGAAGCTTTTATCTCCATAACTTCTTCTCATATAATTTATATATTTATTCTCTTAAATTTGACCAGCTGCAATAGAATCTACAATCGCACACAGTCGTAAAAGTTAGAAACTAGCGCATTTTAGATGCCAGCAGGCTGTTACCAACAAGCTGTTAAAGTGTGTGCATAACATGTGCCAAAACTTTTAACAGCACTTGGGCAACATAAACTGCAATTGCTTTCATCATAAACCGCATAGTTTGCCGTTAACAGTTTCTGATGCTGCAACAAAACCCAAAGTAGCTCCATTACCTGCCACAGGGGTTAGCAGGGTCGAGAGGGGAGACTTTAACCTAAACTAATTATGTTGCTGGTATATGTGGCCGTTGCAAATAGTTGGCATTAAAATCGGTGGCGGTCGGTAAACCCCCACCCCCACCCCCAAAAAAATACCTGAGATACTTGTGCTGACTTGCGAAAATTGTTTGTTGCAAAGATTTTCGACTGAAGTTCGAGTTATGCGCACAATTTTTCATATGCCTTCGCTTTTCGGAGGGGGCAAAACTTTTCGAATATGCCACACGCACACCCAAATACACACACACACACACACAGTCAGCTAAGCTGACATCAATACAGGCGCATTCAATGCTCAACTGGTTGGAAATTCGGGGAGCACTTAAAAGGTGAGTTCTGTGAGTTGTTAGTGAGCTTCGCCGGCGGCTGCAGTTGTGCGTCTGTCTCGGGGATTGGCCCTGGTTCTGGTTGCCGTATTAGCATCGATTAAAGTCGAAGACGTTAACAACAAAGGGATATCCTGGCAGGTGGCATTAGCAGCCGGAGTAGCGCCAGGAAACAGCGCAGCGATAAAGACGTTGTTGAAAATGACGTCAACGTTTCCATCATCATTTGCCAGGCACGTGTCCTCGCCGATTCGCTCAGCTGCTGCCCCTCACCCACCTTACCCATCTCTCCCTTCACCAACCCACCCACAGACCGGATGGCTGGCAGTCATATGTGTGTCTCACGCTTGGCTAGATTACGAAAATATTGTCGGAAAATTAACGCATTAAATTTGTATATCGCATATGGAGCTGCTTCTTTTTACACTCTTCTCCTTTTTTTTTTTATTTTGTGAATCTTCAAATTAAGCTTTTTTTTATTTAAATTTGTTTGGCCCAAGTTTCTAATGAGCCCATTTATGCGGGATTCCATGAATATGTCGTGTAATTGCCGTCTAAATCGACGTGAATTCTTTCTACGAATTTTTCTTGGATTTGGCAGGTTTGCAGCCTCGTGACAGAGCTGCGAAAAGTGTCGTCAATTAATTAGCCATTTATCAGAAGTTCTGTTGCTAATTACGGCAAAAGCGTTTACATGCATGTGTATTATATGTATTCATTTGGCTCCAATGTTTGCCCAGGCAAACACATATTTACTAATCACTAACTATCTATTGCTAATTGCTAAACTGGCGTTAATTGCATCAACATTTGGCTGTGCACTCGACTCTCCACAATTTAATATACAATTTGCAATTTTAATTAGTCAAATTTATTTTGGGCTTTAGATTGCATTATTGTTGAAAATTCTTTTTTTTTGTTAGCCTTGTGGAGGGCATTTTTATTTTGTCATCAATTGTGTCCTTCTGCTGATCTAGGATTTATATACTTTATGGAGTCGAAGATTCATGACAAAGAACAGAAAATTACGAGTTAAGAATTATTAAAAGAATCAAATTAATTAATTAAATAATTGACTCTCCTAAAACTTAAAGCTTAAATTTGCTTTAAAAACTTTTTAGTAATATTTCAAAGTGCTAAAAGCAAACTAAAAATGTTGGAGAGAGAATTAAAAGTGTGATAAAAATATATTTGTTTAGCTCTCAAACCTTTTATGTCAGCACAGCATATTATATTTGAGTTGCTTTTTATTTCACTTTTTTTTTATAATAACAGGAGGTATTACAGTTTTTAATTTCCACGCTTTGTGGCATGCAATTTAAATACAAATTCACTTATCAACATGAACACAACAAAGGCCAAAGAGTTGGAAATAGAAATAATGCAACAATAACAAAAAAAAAAAAGTCAAATTAATTACGGATTTATTTGATAGGCCACTTTATGGAGCGCATTTGCAATGGCCACTTGACGGCGACTATTGTATAATTCATTTCTAATTTGTCTGTAGCTGCATTTCATTTTGTATTAATTGATATAAATATATAAATGCTGTCTGTTCAATTATGTATACGCCACGAGCCACACGACATGTGCATTCAATTTTTAACTACGCGTGGCAAATGACATGTGTGTGTGTGTGTGTCATTAATTTATGCATAATTTCATAATAAATTTGTGCAAGAAAAAAATGATAACGAGAAAGTAAGGATGTCTTCGGTACGCCGAAGATTTAATACTCTAGCATTGCAGCTCGCAAATGATGAAAATATCTTTGAAAACAGAATATTTTGCCATATAAGAAGCTACTTTTCGAATCAATGTAGTACCTATGACAGCCATATGATATATTGATCCGATAGAGCATAGGGATAAGTAGAAAAGTGTCCCGTACAAAAACCTACTTTTCGACCGATCGTTCCTATTAAAAATATATGATATAGTGGTTCGATCCAGCCGATTCCCACATATGCACTGTCTGCAACAGAAAGACGGACCTAAGCTTGGCTATATCGACTCGGCTGTTGATGCTGATCTAGAATATATATACTATACTTTATGGGTTCATGTTATGTCTCCTTCTCTTTCCTTCTCCTTATGACAAAATCATAATACCCTCTGCAAGTGTATAAAGAGCATGTGTTTCACTTTCATTTAATTGACAGCGCAAAGAAATCATTTTAATGGCAACAGTTAAATCAGTTTATTCCCCCTCCATCATCCATTGAAAACAATTAAGTTTACATTGAGCAGCGCCTTGGCAATCAATAAATAAATCAAAAATAAATAATTTCAGAGTTAAGCCGAGCAAATTCATTAAGCTGCTTGTTTGTTGTGTGCTTTAACAATAATATTTGCACTTTCTAAATATTTAATTATATCATCAAATGAATTGTTTGCGCTTTGCGGTTCTTTAATCATATTTAACCAAATGCCAAATACGCAAATATTTAACTTTTTTGTTAAATTCTCATGCGCTTAAATATTTGTTTGCATTTGCATTTGTTTATTTGTTTATCATTGCCATGGCTGCCAAGCGCATTTATTTTTTTATTTATTAATCTGCCTGTTTATCTATATTAGTTTTGTTTTTTTTGTTGTAATTTTTCTATTATTTGAATTATTCGAATGCTAGTCATAATATAATAGCTTTATTGATTTTCTGAAAATATTTAAATAGATAAATATTTTTTAATTTATATTATTTATCTATTGTATTATTTATTTATTTATCAATTATTTAAGCGAAAAGAAAATCCTTTTCTCTTTTTATACAATAGTAATGGATATTTGAATTTTTCATTAAATGTGTCACGCGTAAAAGGAGACATCTCCGATTCCATACAGTATACATATATAGTACAAGAATAATCTTGCCAGATTTGGATGCCAAATTGATCTAGAGGCCAAACCATGGGCAAAGAACCAAACCTCGTGAAAACCGGAAGAGATTTGGCCGAGTTAAGGGAGTTGGGATATTTTGGCCTATGTCTATACAGGATATTAGAGGGTATAGCCCGGCCTTGCACGTTTAAAGTAAATTCTCTCAAAGATCTCTGATTATGAGTTTGAAACCAAATTGGTTTTGGTAGCAACAAATTGTATTTTAAGCATCACAATATTTTATTTTCATGCTTAGCCTTTCATATATTTTTAGAACTCATTCTATGCTAAAAAAAAATAAGCATAAGCAAAGTGGATGCCTTATGAAATGCCAATTTAACATATTTAATTTTTATTAAAACAACCTTTCAGTCGCAGCAGCAGCCGCAAGCAGCGGGTCGCGCGTGCACGCTGCGTATGCTTAATATGTGCGTATACTTAATATGATTTTGTGCTGATGCTGAAATTAAAGGCTTTCGCGATAGCTCGGCTGGAGCACCATGGCATAAACAATAACAACCACAATTGCGATTGGCAAGTGCCACAAAACGTGGCATTATGCTCCAGTATTTGACGCCGACGGCGACATCGACGTCGCCGTCGCTGCGCAGCTTTAGCAATTAGAAGCCGGCAAATGTGTATCAGAGAACAATGTCCGCTCTGCTTTGGCCAGCAAATTGACAAATGATGCATGCTAATGCCAAAGGTCAACGTTATGAGTCCGGGCTCCAGCTCCTGGTCAGCGATATTGATGCATGACCAGCTGCTGCAGCTGCAGTTGCTGTAACTGCTGCTCCGGCTCCGGCTCCTTCTCCTGCTGCTGCTGCTGCAGTTGCTGTTACGGCTGCATTGACGTTGATACGTTTAATGAAGTGATGTTGATGTATGTGCATGGCCCCGGCAACACCAAGCCCAGCCCACCACCCGGCCCGGCCCGACCCGAACCACTTGATGCCCGCACAAAAGGCCAAATCTGAAGTTGAGGCCAGGCAGCTGCTGAATCATTTAACGTTTGCCTTAAGCCGCTTTCATGACCTACAACAATGCAAATGCTGCTGCCCGCAGACGCCTGTCAAATCGGCAGGGCGGGTCGGTGACGGGCAGGGCAGGGCGGGGCAGGGCAGGGCACATCTGAGCCAAAGCCTCGCCAATCCTTTGCTAATGCCAATAAGCCAAAGCTATGTGCTCGCTGGTTACGCGACAAGGGAGCAACTACAGCCCCGCTGTCGCAACCCTCTCCCCACACACACACACCCACACACACACATATACGCACACAGAGCTAACGAAATTGACCGCAACATTATTCGTATGAATGTTGCATGCGGAACCATGGCAAAAGCCTGAAGAGGGCGGGTAATGTAAAGAAGGAGCAGGGGTAGCGGGGGCAGTCGGGAGGTAGTAGCTTAATGCATGGTCCATGTGCGTGCCATGGACGCTTGACAGAGCTAACATTTTAATTGCCATGAAATATTCAGTGATGCGGTGCGGGAACCAAACATGAAAATAGTTTTTGCATGTACCCCAAAACATATCTAAATATGCTCAAAACTGTGCCACCCTGTGCGCGTGACGCGGGTGGTTTGACAAGCACTGCAACTGACTAAATTTATAACAAAAATTTAAACTAATAGCAATAAGGCACATAATTAACAAGTGCACCAAAAAATAACCACACATTTGCTGGCAGCTTAACCGTCAACAATGCTGCATTGATTTAAAAGCACATGTTAAATTTTATCATGAGATTGAAAGTGAACAAAATAAAGTTATCATTCAGCTAAAAATTCGTACTTCTTTGACAGTTATAAATTTTAAAATTATCATGAGGTTTAAGAGATAACCACAGTTTCGCTTGATAAATTATTTTCAAAAAACTCACTTTAAATTTTAACATTGATTTTTTGTTTGACAGTTGTAATGGAGTAGAAAAATGTGACAGACTTTACAGCCACATGTAAAAATTATTTTGAGGTAAAGTAAAATAAACTTTAATTTTGCTGCAGGTGTTAGATACCTGAATCTATTTCATATCATTGTAAATAGAGAATGGATTATTAAACTTAACATCAATTCTAATTTGTTTAGGGTATAATATTAAATAAAGGGAACATGTAAATAATGGGGATGGCAAATATTTATTTGTTTACTTTTCATATTAAATTTCTGACCAATTTTTATTTATTATTTATATATTAGATTGAGTGATTTATTGTTTTTTTTTTTTTTTTGTATTATTTGTATATCATATTATTTATATAAATGTTATTTTTAATCAATTGTATAGTTAAAAAATACTAGCAAATCGAATATGCAAATAGTATTAGAAGACGGCAAATACATAGTTTAAAACTTTTAAAATATTTTTTATTTGTAGATTGATTAATTCTTTGTGTTTAAATATTTATACATATTATATGTAATTTTTTGAAATTTTATTTATGTATTAGTTATAATAATTTGTATAGTTTAATTCTTTATCAATTCGACTTGACGCTGCCAAATATCTATTTTTTAACATATGTTATATTTCGGAATAATTTTAATTTATAGATTAATTGAAATATTGTTAAATATATATTACATATACATATTTAGTAAAACTCTTTTAAACCGTTAAATTCATTAGAAGATCTTCTCTAATGAAAGCGCATTTTGAACAGACAACTTTTGTGCCCGCCCTCGCCAGGTCTTTTATTATTTTGTGTGACCGCCCATTAACTATTAACCGAGGGACAATAGTCCATAAACATGTACCGAGCAGCACCTGCGAATTGGAGTGGAGCGGGCTGCTCTTTAAAGTGTTTTCATTTGGTTTTTTTTTTTTGGCAACTGTTTAAAAGTTAAGGCACGCCTCTAGATCCTAGATTGCTCCAGCCTGGCAGCCCGTGCCAACGCCTGCCAGCCCTTGAGAGCACCTTGGCATTCCCGTGAAATTGTTGGTTTGCTTTTTGTGTTTATGGTTGCGTCTGCTTTGTTTGTCAAGCGATTAAGTTGTAATTATGCGTTGCTACGTGTCCGTTTCGAAAACTTCGAGTCTGAGTGTGAGGCGAAGTCCCGGCACGAAGCTGGCAACAGTTTTGGGTTCCCCAAGGATCTAATGGCGATTATGGTTAGCATTGCCTAATGAGTTGACATTAATACGTAGGCGTGGCATTCAGCATGAAAATGAACTTTAAGGCCTTGGGCCCGAAAATAGGCTCACATCTGGGCAGGGGACAGACACATGTTACAATTGTAATTAAAGGCAGCAAGAAGTCTTTTTTTTAAGGACTACATTTTCCCTAGGAAATGCGTAGCCGGTAGAGAAGGAAAACTTGTTGGCAAAGCAAAAAAAAAAGGAAAAGGTTAGAAGTGCATAAAGTGAAAAACTCTACAAAGCAGAGAACAAATTGACATCATAAGGTCATAGATTTACCAACCCCGGCAAAAGTATGCACAGGCATGAAATTAAGAAGTGACGTTGTCCGAGCTGGCAAAAAAAAAAGGACGGAAGTGGAAATGAGAGCCTTGTAAAGTGTAAAAGGATCTCAGTGAAATGAAAAGAAAAAGAAAGCATTTGGAAAGGGATGCAATAATTAAAGCGACAACTTTATGGTACTCAAAATATGTTATTAAAAAGGCTTATAGTTGGCCATTAAAAAAAGCTTAACATGCAACTTTTAAAAACACGTTATAAGCAAAAAGGAGTTTTAAAAGCAAAGCAAGTGTTCTGCATCTTAAATGAAAGCTGCAAACGCACTAAAAGCTCATTAGAGCTTTAAGTGGAAATGCACGTAAGCAATTAAGTGAAATTAAAGCTTAAAGCTCCGCTTATAAGTTCGACTAAAGCGCATTAAAGCTTAAAGGCCATGCATGTATGCTTAAAGCTTGATTTATTTTAATGTCGCACTAGGTTAAAGTGAGCAAGTGGTTGCTATGACTTTGCCCTCCATGAAAGCTTTGCTCAAGCTTTAATATATCGAAAGTTTCCTAATAAAAAACATAAAGATTATAGCTCAACTCCATGCTTGTTACTTGCTGCAATAAAGGCCAAACGGGAAAATCTTGCTGATTGCGTATGGATTTGCTTGCCAGAAATATGAAACTTAAGCCAAAGTATTCTATCATCTAGTTGGGGGAATCATGAACAGAATATATTTTTGAACAAAAGCAAGAAAATCTGCTTTCCGTTGCCTTCAGCCGGCTGATTTCCTAAACATAACTCAACTGCCAGCGGCACAATTAGGCAAAATATTTGAGGTTGACTCGTTGCAAGGCCTGCCATAAATTGCCTGAGGCGACTGCAATTAAAGTGTACCACCTTAAAATTGTAACCAGACAAAAGATCAGCTGCCGATGAGCCCAGGAGTCATAAAAATGCAACTAGAACTGGTTGTGAAAGTGGAACTGAAAGTGCCAAAGTGTCTGCATTTATGGCTACGACTTAGAACAATGCCCCAAGTGCAGGTCCGAAGATGTATGGCCTGTTGGCAGGAGCCAAACAATGGCCAAATATGTTGCCAGCTTATCAATGTAGTCACAAATGAACAAAAAAATATCTGTATATCGAAAATATATAAAAGAGCTGGACCAGAAAATACCCTATGTAAATAATAATTTCATTATTTGATTATGATTAAATGGAGTTTAAAATGTGTGCGACATATAGAGAGAAAATTATACAGCTTGTATACATAAAATACTAGCAAATACCCTATAAATATACATTCTGCAATTTTTACGACAACTTTTGTTAAGCGTTAAGTATTCTATTCTAACTATTCTATTTTATTCTATTCTATCTAAGTATTCTATTTCTAAGATTTGATTTAAATAAATATATATAAAGTATATATTAAATTTCACCTTTAAAAAATATAGAAATTGCACTAAAAACATAAAAATATTTTCAAAGATATTTTTAATATCTTTTGTATTCATATTTTAAATATTTAATTTATTCAATTTTTTATGGTCGTTTTTGACAATGGCAAAGAGATCTGTAACCCAAAGAGATTAAAACCCTGTTTGGTAGATCTAATTTACAGGGTATCACGAACATATGCATGCACAACACTCACACATATGTGTGTTTGGGTGTGTGTGTGTGTGTGTGTGCGTGGCCCCAAGGATGCCTTTGTCAATGCTCCTGCTGTGCGCCACTTTTTGCCACACAATTTTTGAGCACAAAAAAGGCAACAAAATTGTAAAAAAAAAACCTAGCAAAAAAATCAAGATTATTCGAGTCCATTGTTCTGCATAACATTTGATGTGTGTATGTGTGTGGTTGCCATAGAATGTGTAGATATATAAATAGATATGCACATAAATATGTGGGATGTAGATATTGTCATGTCAATGCGGGTTAGCTCTGGATTTTGACTGGCTTTTGTCCTAGAATTAGTTGTGCTGCGCGTATCTTTGGCTAAAAATTGTAACTCATCATCATAAATATCTATAATTGTCTGACGTTATACAACCAGACAATGAAAGTCACACACCCAAAGCACACACGCACACTCGCTCGCACACACACATATGTTGATTTGCATAACATTTTCAGTCGAGTCATTACAATTTCAGGCGGTCATGACAGCCGCAGGCAAGTTGGCATGCCCGGAAAATCGATTATGCAAAATAAAAGAAAATCAAACGTAATGCACATAGACAGAGCTTTTGGCCCTCTAACCTAATCTGAGAGATTGGGCCAAAGTTGTGACAGCTTCAATAATTGCAAATCTCATGTCCTCAGTGTCAATCTCTACGCTTCCCTGCATCTCGACATATATATTTTTCGACAATTTTAGCTACTCATCTGTGTGGAAAGATGGGAAAAAATGCAATGCAAAGCCAATTAAAGGATTTCCAAAACTTGAGCGTCACATTACAAAATGTGTGTGTGTGTGTGCTTGTGTGTGAATGTGTGTGTGAATGTGTGCTAATGCCTGCATTAGGGAATTGTGGCCTATGGGAGCAGGGAATTGGGCTTAGCGAAGATAAACCGCAAAAAAAAGCTGTAAACTCAAGAAAAGAACTACGAACCAGAAAATCGAGGGTGAAAAAAATTGAAACTCGATTAAAGTGCGGCAATTGATGCTCTATAAAAAGAACTTTTCAGATTTAAGTAGGAAAATCTCTTGAATCATTTGTTTGGCTTCCGCTTCAAGGTAACATTATTGTATATTTTTTGTTAAGATTTGAGCTTCTACTTGAAAGTAAAGAGAGCATATTAAATATTTTAAAAATGGCTGTGAATGTAAGATATGTTAAAAAAAGTGGAATCAGGCTATTAGCTGTATATTAACCTTAAAATTTTTGTGACAAAAGTTCGAAACTTGCCAAAAAAGTCTATAGTTCCATATATAAAACGAAATGCTTTAAAGCTTCTGCAAAAGGTTTTTAAACTAGTCTTTTAAATATCGGAACTCCCGCCGCGCTCTAACTTGGAAGTATACCGGGCCTGCCTCGAGGACACATTAGAGCTCAACGTCACCATAAATACGGCAAGTGAACTGGAGAGCTACGTTGACCACCTCACAGCGAAAATTACGGAAGCTGCTGGACGTGCAGCCCCGCAAACCCTGCCTCACACTCGCACCTTCAGAAGGTCCCTACTAAGCCCTGAAGCCAGGAGTCTCCTTGCCGACAAAAGACGTCTAAGGAGGCTGTACATCCGCAACGGAGACCTCTCTACCAAGGCAGAAATGGTAAGCGCGTCCAACCGGCTCAGACGACTGCTGGCTAGGACTCGAACGGAAAATCTAGACAGCTTCCTCGAAGCAACTGGGCATGACGGCAACAGCACCTTTTCAGTGTGGAAGCTCACCAGAAGCATTAAAAGGCAAACAGTTTTTACCTCCCCGATCACGGACCACTCTGGCCTCTGGCTCCGATCGGACGAGGAAAAGGCCAATGCGTTTGCTGACTACTTGGAGACAACCTTCAAGCCATTCGACTTCGCAGATGTTGCACACCGCCGTAAAGTAGCCGAGTCACTGGACGCCCCACTGCAGATGGCTCTCCCGATAAGAAGCATCTCCCCCGCGGAAATCGGGACACAGCTGAAAATGCTTGAGCTAAAGAAGACCCCAGGATGCGACGAAATCGACAACAGAGCAGCTAAGGCTCTCCCACGCAAAGGAG
Source organism: Drosophila borealis (assembly GCA_035045885.1). NCBI lineage: Eukaryota > Metazoa > Arthropoda > Insecta > Diptera > Drosophilidae > Drosophila > Drosophila borealis. The sequence goes on along the minus strand of JAWNOR010000039.1, from coordinate 365,826 downwards.
TCATGGCGCTCGCCACAATTTACAACTCCATGCTCCGCCTTGGCCACTTTCCGAAGCAATGGAAACATGCGAAAATTGTGATGATCGCCAAACCCGGTAAGCCGCTAACTCAACTTGAGTCCTACCGCCCTATAAGCCTTCTGCCGACGCTCTCAAAAGTCTTTGAGCGACTTCTGCTAAGCCGTCTCTTAGAACTCGATGAGGTCACGCGCCTGGTCCCGGATCATCAGTTTGGCTTCAGAAAGTCTCACGGCTGCCCCGAGCAGGTCCACCGGGCAGTAAGACATGTTCTAGAAGCTTTTGAGCAGAAGCAATACTGCGTCGGCGTTTTCCTCGACGTCAAACAAGCGTTTGACAAGGTCTGGCACGATGGTCTTCTGTTCAAGATGAAACTGATACTCCCAGCGCCATACTTCAGCATCCTTAGCTCCTTTCTGGCAGGACGCACCTTTAATGTGGCCGTTAAAGACCAAAGGTCGGCAATTAAGGGCATCAGAGCAGGTGTCCCACAAGGCAGCGTCCTCGGTCCGATGCTGTACACGCTGTATACGGCGGACCTGCCCACACAAGGACAAAGCAATGAAGACCTCAGCCCTGCGAGACTGCTGGTGGCAACATATGCGGACGACACTGCCTTCCTAGCCTCCCACAAAAATCTGCAAGCTGCTACAAGTGCAGTGCAGGACTGGCTGCTGCAGATCGAAACCTGGACAGCTATGTGGAACATCGCTATAAACTGTGCCAAGTCCGCTTGCGTCACTTTTACGCTGCGCCCAGACAGCTGCCAGGGGCTACGGTTCGATGGAGGAACCATTGAGCAGACCAACTCTTTCTGCTACTTGGGTGTCCACCTGGATCGAAGGCTCATATGGGGGCCTCACATCGCAGCAACGAGAGCAAAATGCCTGAGAAGACTTCAAAAGCTCGATTGGCTACTAAAGCCTCAAAGCAAGCTGCACATATCCACGAAGACACTGCTAATCAAAACGATGGTAACGCCTATCTGGACATATGCGATCCAAGTTTGGGGCACGGCATCAGCACACCAGCTCCGTCGCATAAGAGTGGTCCAAGCCAAGGCAGCACGCAAGGTTGCTGGCCTGCCATGGTACGTAACAACAGACGCCATCGAACGCGATCTCCGCCTAACAAAGGTCGGAGATCAGCTCAATTTCTTCAGCAGCCGATACTCCGACAAATTGGTGCAGCATCCGAACGCGGCCGCAAGGGCCCTGGCTGAGCCCATCAGTGAGAGGCGCCTCCGAAGGCTACACCCCGACGACCTACCAACGAGGCGCATCACTTGAACATGTCTTTCCCAATATTGTTATATATTTTTAAGTCTGTAATTATAATTTAAGTTATTATATAGTAACTATACACTACACCCCTAACTCCGCTTGGTAGAGATCAGAAGGCACTGATCGATTCCAGCGCAAAATAAACCAAATTTAAAAATAAAAAATATCGGAAAATTCAAGCAAGAACCTTTATATATAAATATTTTAAATCCTTGTAGAATTTATTCTCAGTTAATTTCCATGTAGAGATGTTTCATATATAAAATACACATTTGTTTTAATATTGTATTCTATATATTTTTAATTCAGAGAATTTTATATTTCAGATAGTATTACAAGAGATAGAAATCCAATACGCATTTCTGTTATCATAATGAAGTATGATAGCAAGACGATGATGATCAACTATTTGAGCAGATAGCTTCAAGGCATAACAAGCGGGCGAATATTCTGGCCAAGAAGCCACTTAAGATGCGACTATATTCCATGTCCAAGCCAGATGAACTCCATTCGAATGGCGCATAAAAACTGTGGCGCACTCTGTGGCTCGCTTCAGCTGGAAGCTGGCAGTAAGTCAGGAAAGTAAAGTGCAAGTTTTATAGCAGATGAAGGACAAGAGACAACAACAGCCAGAAGAACAACGAATCCGACTGACAACAACAACTTGCCACAACAATGTAGAATGATAGTAAAATGTTTGAAGTGGGGTTTGGGTTAATTCAAGCACCATTCCAGCCCACCCACAATGTTGACCATATGATTGACTGAGTGTCCGAGAGAAGTTGACTACTTGAATGCCCGACTAAATGACTGGCTCGCAGTGGCTTTGAATTTGAATTCATGTGTGTGTGTGCGAGTGTGTGTGTGTGTGTGTGTGTGTGTGCGAGTGTGGCAAGTGTAGGGACTTTTGTTGTTGCAACAAATGTTTAGCTGCTTCTCAAGTTGTCAATTGATTTGCTTCGGCAGCTTTCATTCTCATTTGTATTGCAGCTCAATGCTTAAGTGGGAAAATTCCATTTCGCATTTTCCAAGTTTCCGCATTGCTGTGTGTGTGCGTCTGCATGTGTGTGTGTGTGCACATTTTGCCGTGTTTTCACACAGTTTACCATTCTATTTGATTTTTTTTTGATTGATGGGCGGGTGTGCGGTGGGCGTGCCAATATACCCTAACGATGCGTGAAGGCTGTTGTTAGCCTTTAATTGGCCTGTTTGCATTGCCGTCGTCTGAGCTTTGTTTACAGCCACGCGCTGGGCGTGAGCCAGGCTATTTTTTCTTTTTATCTGCCGCCCCCTTGTTTGTTCGACTTCTAAAAACAACAGCAATCACAATAACAATGCCCATAATAAACAACAACAGGAACTAAGTAACTAACTGACACTTGGACATGTGACATGCAGGCTGTAAGTTTTTCAGAAACTCCCCAAAATAGATGCGAGTAAAAGGAAAAATAGTTGTCAATTAAAGCAAAAGCTTTGGCAGCACATTTTCTAGCCATTTTCTGGGTCCATCCATTCAATGAATAATGTGGACCTGACATCAAAGTTCAAGATTTTTCACTCGATGATAGATAGTTTCAGCTTTTGAAGGACATGTCCCCTAATGAAATGTTTTGGCTTCGATATTAATCAGTTGATGTGCAAGTTGGCAAACTTTTACGTAATTAAAATTTGTTTTTGCCGCAGCGTGAAACGTGTAGTTTGTTAACCAAACGACCTCGAGAAGTAGGCAAGCATTTTTTTTTAAAATTCATTTTTAATTTGTGGTTCATTTAAAGCTTTGACACTCTTTAGCTTTTTAATTGAAGCCATATTTTGGCCATATAAATATTTGGCTTTTAATATTATTTGTTTTTTGAGTTCAGTTTTCTTAACTGTCCTCTTTTCTCTAGACAACCATAGCAACGTGTTTTACTACTTTTGTAGAGGGTATTATAATTTTGTCATAATATGTGCTACGCATAGAAGAGACCCCTACGACCCCATAAAGTATATATATTCTAGATCAGTTGCAGACAGTACATATGTCGGAGCCGGAAGGATCCTACCACTAAATCATATAGCTGCCGTAGGAGCGATCGGTCGAAGAGTAGTTTCTCGTATGGAAAACTTGGGCAAAATCTCTTCGACGCCGGATCATTATATCGTATAACTGTAAAGGTACTACATAGGTTCGAAAAGTAGATTCTTGTATGGCAAATTATTCTGTTTTCCAAGATATTTTCATCAAAATCAGCATTATCTACCTTAACATATTTACAAAAGAGAAAGGGAATTAAATTATCGGCGAAAATATTCTTACTTTCTCCTTATTTAATATTTATATAAATCGACAACAAAATAGTTCAGTCTAAGATTTGAATCAATTATTTTCTCTAACTCTCTTTTGGTTCTTTCCTCTCTCTCTTTCTTTACCCCCCTTTCATTGAATAAATTGTAGAATAAATTGTTTAAACAATTATTTTGATAAATATTACATATAAATATTATAGTTTTGACGATCTATATTCTTTTAAGTCTTAAGTTATCTCTACCTCTTCTTTTCTATATCTCTCTGAATCGAGTTGTCTTATGATTCGTTTGCATAGCTCTGAAATACTACTCTTTATAGCTTTTATCTTATGCAATAAATATTTTTCTGCCTGTTGAATTATTTGCTTAAATATCGTTGGACTCATTTATGCTGCAATATCTTAAGCCTTTCCCTTAATTTGCGACTTTTGGTGCCACATCTGAAGCTATTTCTTTTGTTTATTTTTAAGCTTCTTTTATTTTAAGCTTGGTAATTATTCAGTTTCCCCCTTCAACCGACTGCACTCGCCGCCCCGTCTTTCTTCAGACACTTATTATGTTAAGCCCTTAAATGTGGCCACTTGAACAGCTTCGCGCCGTTTTTACCGGCTTTTCCGACAAACGCATTGGTTGCCCGGCTTGAGCTTCGGTTACAGCATTTGGTTTTTCCTCATCGAATGGCCACTTTTGTGGTGCGTTGCATTATCACGTACCATTTTTTATGTGCTATTAAGTGCAATATAAGCTTATGGCGCCTTAAAGTGTGCTATAAACTCCCACACACACACACACGTACACACGTACACACGTGCACACGCACACACATGTAATGCGGCCACTTTGGGGTGCGTCCGCCCCATAAACAGACTAAGGGTCCACACAACAAAGCAGTTTTTAATACAGAAATATAACCAAAAAGTGGCCGACACGAAGTGCCTGTGCTTAAAACAACGTGTCCTCGTTGCTAACGATTCCGGAATTCTGTATCCTGACAAAAGCAACTGCAGCAGATGTATTCAAATTCAAGGGAAATACCCTGGAAGCTACATAGCACAGGTATATTAAGATATTAAAGTGGGTAAATATTATGAAAGCAAAATAAATATTACGAAAATAAAAAAAAACAAATTCTCTACTCAACTGATATTTAGTTGCAGCTGCAGGATATCCCTTAGTCTAGCAGCTTTTGGGCATATTTTTAAAAGTAATATTATTGAAATTGTAGACAGTTTAATGATTTTATATTCTTCACTTCAGGCATAAAAAATATCGAAAAATATAAGATAATTTCGCTAGAGACATTTTGTTATGCTCAATTTATTTTTTGGACTTGGAAAATACTTCTTCATCTGGCTACAGGGTATGCCTTAGTTCATCAACTATTGACATGTTTACAAACTTCTTTTATTTAAGCAAACTTGCATACTAAATTTCAATTTGATGCAACAACAATAAAGAAATTTACATTTTACTGCAGGCGCCAGCGGCAACCCGCCCCGCCCCTTGAAAGTCCTCCAACCCACAACCCACACTCCACAGCAAGCTCAGCTCTTTTCCAGGGGAGTGGGACGTATTTTTGCTAGATTTGGCAAATATTTTCATCGTTACACGCAGCGAGCATTTCCCATTTGACATGGCCATTGTTGGTAAATTGTTCTAACCGAGAGCGGAAACAGAAGCTTTCGCTTCTGGCCATTGTTTTGGAGACTGTCGAGGAGCAAATCTGTTTGCAAATTTTGTAGGCCTTGACTCTGACTCTGGCTGCGGCTGGGAATCTGGCTTTGTCTGTGGCCCTTTTGAAGCCGGCGACATTTTTGATTTGTTGCCATTTGCCGTAGTTTATTTGCTTTTCATTTGATGGCCAGACATGGGGCTTAGATTTGCATCGTTTGATTTCAATTTGCATACAAAATTAAATTCCACACGACTATTTTAACTTATTGTTGGTCAGCATATTTTGTTGACCAACAATTGAATATATTTATTCGTTTATATGTGTGCGTACATACATCTATATAATCACAAACGCACACACAGTTTCAATTAGCATTCCACAGAGTGTCAAAGCATGGCAGCACAATAAATATAAATATTGATGCTTGAAAATCCAATTAATTTTTAATTTACAATTAATTATATATTAATATACCTAAGAGTGTAAATCAAACTAAGTACCTTCAAGGTAGAAAATGAAAACGAAGTTAAACAAAAATGTGGCATGAAAATTGTTTATTAAATTATCATATACAGACTGTCAATAGATATTGGCAAGCAAAAAGCAGCTTGATGCTATGTTCCATACAAGAAAAATATTTAAGCTAAGGAATTGAGTTTATCTTTTTGAAAGACTCCCTCAAAGAATCAATTTGAAAAGCAAAATGAATTATTCTACTGAATATCTAAGCTATAGATGCTATAAGCCAGCTTTAATACAGTTATCAACTAGTTTAATAATAATATAATAAATAATAGATTCTTGTTAAGATTTTTATACATTTTTAAAAAGGTACTTACCCAAAAATGCACGCTTATTTTATTGCCATTTATTACTAGGAGAGCGACAAGAGGGACTCGCATCACTAAAAAAAACGGAGAGCGATGTTAAATCAAGGGCAATTAAAATAGAGAGCATGAGAGAGAGAGGGAGAGCGCGTAAGAGAGTAAACAAGGGAAAGAGAGAAAGAATTAGCAGAGATAATGCTTACTAGAATGCCAAATGTTAAGTGAAGTTTAACAATCCAAGTATGAAAACCTGAGGGTCTAACATGAATTCATGAGAATCGCATAGTTAGGCGATATTTGAAAAATAATTGTTTCTATTTGCAGTAACAAGCAAGGTGAAGTTAACTTGGAATGCGATGTTTAAAAGGCGAGAAAGAAGCAAAGAGATAACAATATAAAAAATTTGTTTATAGGCAAGGACAAGACTGAAAGAAAAACATAAATTGACTTCTAAATAGTTTCTTTAAATTTCTCTTTAATTCCATCAATTGTCATAAATATAAGAGAGTTTGCTGAGTAAATTGTTCAAACGGAACTTAAGATATAATGCTCACCATTATTCTTAGATATTTTATCAAATCGATTTCGTAAAATTAAACAATATTTTACTTCAAACTATTTTCATGTTCATAAAGAAGCCAACTTTTAAACTTTTCTTTTCTTGGCTAACTTCAAAAGTTTTCTTCAGAAACTCTGTTTTTAAGTTTATTATGTTTAACAGCAGAGCTGATACTTACATTATATTTAGCAGTTAATAGGCTAGAACATATGTGGCTAGCTATACACAAACACCTTTCAATTCATTGGCAAGTTTATGGGACAATCTGGAGCGAAAGTTGGTGGATGGAAATATGTATGCAGTTAGAGAATTAAGTAGGAAATATGTGAGTGTGCGTGTGTGTCCTGCAAGGAATCAAATAAACTGAGTAAAATAACGATAGCTGAAAAAACAAAGAACCATAGAGGGAGGGGCAGGAGCTGGAAGTGCGAGATCATGTGGAGTTTTGGCGTGTGTGCCCGTTTTCTTTACCTAATATATATATATGGGCTGGCATTAGTCGGGGCGCGCGCAACTGAACTTGAGAAGTCAAAAACTCCAAAAGAGGACTTACGACTTAAGCACAGCGAACAACAGGAGCAGCCGCTAGCCCAGGAGCCACAGTCGGAGCCGTAGTCACAGTCGGAGCCGGAGCAGAGGCCAGGGCCAGGACGATGCCAAGTTGCTTGCGAGGGCAAACTTTGCTGCTGTTCCCTGTTGCTGCCGTGTGGCTGTTGCCAGCGCCCTGTTCCCTGTTGCTGTTCTTATTGTAGCTTTGATAAACTTTAACTAGCGTCAACACACGCACACACCCAATCACACACACACACACACACTTGAACATGCAGCTGGCTAAGCGTAACGGCATGTGGAAAAGTTGCTCGTCGCTCGGCTTGTAGCCAGTTTGTTTGTCTATTTACTTGGCAGCCGTTAGGTTTCACTTCCGTTTCATTTCATTTCTATACGTTTCGTTTTATTACTTTGGTCAGTTTTTCATTCAGTTTTCACTTTTCTTTTGCGCCGTTTCAACTGCAATAAAGTTGCCTTCTCAGCTGCCGCACTCAATCGCCAGCGTCTGCTCCTCCTCCTCCAGCTCCTGCTCCTCCTCCTGCTGCTGCACTACACTTAATTGAATGTTTAACCTTTAGCTGCAACTCGTGCCACACACACACACACACACACACACACGCCTCCTTACCGCCTCTTTTGTTGGCATCGCTTAAAAAGGAACCAAGTCATTGAGACTTGGCGTCGACATCGCTTTTTTTCCATTCTTTTTTTTTTTTTGGCTTCTTCTAATTGCCGTTGACTTGTTCTTTGGGCCTCATTACTTAGGCACGCGCGCGCCTCTCTCAACCAACGCGATTGCCAAAGACGCCAGCGCATAAGGTCATCCGTAAGTGCCACGAATATGAGTATGAGTATGAGTATGAGTGGGAGTACGAATATGAATATGAGTTGCGGGCATATGTCTCGTTTTGTTTTCTTTGGCAGTCATTGCTGGGGCGTCATCATTAACCGTCAACAATTTTGCGTTCGGCTTTGGCCGTAATTTGACTGTAACCGGCAACGAGTTGTGGCAGCTTCTGAGCGAGGGGCGTGGGAACGTCCACAAATGTCGCTTTGCGCGTGGCTGCGATTAGCATATGTTGCACAGCTAATTTAAAGAAATTTGGATTTCTTATCGAATTTTTAATAAGGTAATGCTGCCAGTGAAACGTTTAGGAAGGCTGCATGATAGGTAAAACGTACTGTTTATTAAAATCATAAGTAACTACTGCTACATACAAACACAAACAAAAATCTGAAGCATATACAACCGCTGCCAGTGAAACGTTTACGAATGATAAGAATAAAAGAATAGAAAATTCAAAGCAAGAACATCTCTTGCTATATATTATCAGTCCCGTAAAACGATTACGATAAAAATGCGATCTTAAGAAATTAAAATTATGAAAATCTATCGCTATACATTATCTGCACAGTGAAATCTTTACGAAAACCAAGCAACAAATACTGAAGGAGTCTAAGAGTAGAAGTAAAAGAATATCTTAACAGAGTTATTTATAGCGCAGCCGGAGAACTGTTTACGAATGCAGAGCAATGTAGAATTTATAAATTAAATGCCTAATGTTTGCATATGTGATTGTAGATAGACATTAAATATTACAAGGATAGCTTACTGGCTCACAAAAGGAAACCCAATATCATTTGCATGAATTCAAGGACGAAATCTTTTTATAGCAAGTTAGTCTTTCGCTTATCAAGGCGCGCGAGCCTCAGGTCAATTGTGCTTGAAAATACATTTCTCAAATGACACAAACACAGCCGAGCCTCATTTCCATTTAAAGCTCGGCCAATGCCACAGGCCAAAGTTAGCTTCATCAATGAACAATTTTCTGTATTTTGGGCACGACGGCCACGCCTCGAGCTAAGTATTTTATTGTGGAAAATATTTCTACAAATGCTTTTGACGTTGTCTGCACCTTGTTTGTTGTTGTTGTTGTTGTTGTTATTGTACTTTGTGTAATTGAACACCTTCGTGTTGTGCGCCAACTAAAATTGACAAATTCAACTGAGATGCTCAGCCAGTGGGCGTTTATTTAACTAGGGAGTGGAAAATTCTGCTCAATTGCCAGAGTGCAGAGACAGAGAATGGGAGAGGCAGGGATAGAGAGAGAGAGAGCACTAATTATACAATTGCTGGGTAGACGCAACTGCTCCACCCAGTCTTCGTGTGAATTAATTAATGCAACAGCCTTGGAAATTTTGCATACTAAAGAGCTCGCAACAAGGTGCGTTCATTAAGTACGTAGGAAGCAACAGCCACCGTCTTAACGCTCTTAGCATATTTTGGCCAGGCAAGCTGTAAAGCCGGCAAAGTGTTGGAGCCTCTAATAATATGCCAGAGCTTTGTGATTTGTCATATCAGGTACTCAAATACCCTAGGGGAGACGCTCCCTCTGCTGCTGGGCGGCAACTTTAAATGCTGCTCACTAATTGCCCTGAACTTTGACATGGCATAACTTTCAGCTAAACTTGAATGCAACACAAACTGTTAGGCAACAAATACGAAAACAAACGCACGAATTTAAAATACTAAATGTCAAGAGTAATTACGCAAAAATATTGTTGATACAAAAATATTGTTTATGACTTTAATCCTCAGAAAGTTAAGTTTTTTGTCTGTTTTGTTCGCCGATTTATTTGAATTTTATTCATACAGCATTTTTGTGATATTTAACAATTTCAGAAAACATGCAATTGAAATGAAGCTGGCAATTTGCAGGCATGCAACAATAAATAAAATATTAAATTCATGCATATAAATTTTAAACAATTATTTAAAAGGGTATATGAAAAAATGCAAAAATAATAATATATATTAATCATATTTATATATTTAAAAGAATTATTCAAAAGTGTTTATAAACAAAGCATCATGATAAAAGGGCAACATTTAGAACGAAATACAAATCAAATCTTTAAAAATTGTATAAATATTTTATTTAGTCTGACATATGTATTAATATATTGCCACAAAAAAAAACTGTCCTTTCTTGGCCCTTCTGAGCTTCAGGTGTACTATTTACCTAATGCTATTAAGCTTTAAGCTTTCAAGTTTAAAGATTTCCATCTTATAGCTAGATATTCTCAAATTCTTTTTATTTCTGAATATATTAAAAAGTTATATAAGCTACATCGCTTGCCGGACAGTTTATTTTCTCTCTACTTGTTTTTCATATTTAGGTAAACAGCTCGAATGCTTTTGGCATCATACACAGAGCTGGCTATTACGTCTTTTACCAGACCAGCAACAACAGCAGCTCCTCTGCCCACACTTGTTGCCCCACTGGCCCAACCGCGTGGCGCTCTCCACTTGGGGGGCAACGACACCAGCTCAGAGGACTATGGCTAGAGGGGCATGCGGTGGCGGGAGTTTTGGCCAAATGTTGCCGGCCGCTTAAATGTGCGATTATGTTGTTCACGTGAGGCTCCACCTCGCCCCCCTCGCAGCCGTGTCCACAGTTTCAGTTTCAGTTTCAGTTTGTTTTTATTTGGTTTGCTTTTTTTGGTCAGCACCACCCAACAATTTTCCCATATTAAATCAGAAAAAACAGACGTTATACAGACTTTTAGGCTCTATTGTTGTTGCACATGTTGGAAAAGGCAAAGAAACACTCACAGCAAAATTTAAAGTAGTTTTTGCCGGCCAAGATCTTGTGTTGGATATTTTTCTTGGTTTTTCTTTCTTTTTTTTTGGATAAGTTGCAGGTTATTTCTTTCTGGCTTGCTGCAAATTGCGCTGATGTTGCAAGCCATGTGGATAATTTTTTTTACGGCTCTTTTATGACTGCCAGCTGTGTGATAAGTTGTTATTGTTGTTGCAATACAAACAACAGCAACAACAACAACAACAGCCACAGCCACAATGCGTACAGGCTTTGGTGTCTGTGGGGCGTCTGCAAAATTTTCATTTATTTATGTCGCAATTTCGGTTAAGTTATGGATTTCGAAACGCTCAGAAATTATCGCCAGCCAGAGTCTATGAATTTTGTAATCTTAATCCTTGATTATTTCTCAGTTTTGTGACTTTGCAGAAATTGACTATAAAAGCAAGGTATTGTCATATATTTACGCCCATTAAGCAAATCAATCTAGGGCATAAAATCGAAATGGTATCATTCGGGCGTATTGACTAGGCTTTAACATATTTACGGGAGTTTGAAGTTTAGATAGGGTATTCATCAGGATCGAAATAACTGAATATGTAAAGAAAATGTTCGTTTTTAACATTGAGAGAAAACTGATCTGCTTAAAATGTCTTTACAAGATTTTTTATTAAAATTTTAAAGCAATTTATTTCATTTGTTATTTAATTTTTTGGTAATGAGTTTGGACGTATTCCCACGTAACTTTTGCGAAAAATATTTGTATTATTTAAATTTCAAAAATGTCTTCTATTTTAAATGCAGAATCAATTAAGTTTTATGGGAGTTATTGAAGTCGGGGAAGGGCGCATAGCCCTAGAAATATTTGTTGAAAATACATTACAATTTTGTTATATTATAAAATGATATTGCTCTAAAGAATTATGACTACATATTAAAAAAAGATGCATGTCAAAAGTCAATATAAAGTTATAGATTTAAAAAAATGTAACATCACATTAAAAAACGATGGAAGACCCACAAAAACTTAAAAGATTGTTCTTTAAAATTTAAATCGCAATAATTCTTATATTTTATATATATAGTTTTTCTGACTACTATTTCTTTTTTATATTTTTTATTAATAAAATATATATTTAATAATTCTACAGATTTAGTAAACTAACAAATAAGTATATTCTCGATTTAAATACTTAAAACAACATTGAACGCTAAATCAGTTCAGATAATAAACAGCTTCGTTTCGCAGGCATTCAAGGGACAACAAAGCGGCCTGAAATGGCGCGTACGTGAGCCCGAAAATCTAATCAAAGCCCGCGGCTTTTGGGCGCATCAACTCAAACTGGCCGCGATTGAAGCGTTTGGTTAAAACGCCCACGCGAAATGGAAGTGGGTGTACGATGTATGTGTGTGTGTGGGTGTGTGTGGTGGGTGTGTGTTGGAAGGCGGCAGCCGACAGCCGGCAGCAGCCAAAAGTCTCATCAATCAAAATCTTGGTGTGATAATTTTGTGTAGCATGCCACGAGAAATCACAAACATTTCTTTCAACTAAACTGAGCGCCATGCCACACGCCACTAACCCACATTTCAGTTAACACTTGGTCGACGATGATGCCGACGAACGTTGCAAAAGGGGCCGAGCGGGGCTTGGACATGGATACGGGTTGCCACGGGGGACGCTGTCATGCTTTGCTGTTGGCCAACTTTGTTGTGTCTAAATGAATTTGTTGCCGGCCAAAACGATGACGTTGCCCATGATGAGCCCCAGCGTTGATAATGACGTAACGGACAGACTGTCTGCCTGTGACTGTCGCCCAGCTGCTTGGCAGCGGGAGAGGGACAGGCAGTGGGAGAGGGAGCTGGAGCGGGAACGGTAGCGTGTGTCCGACGTGCTCTCGCTCTGCGGCTTATCCTTTGCGTCATTTTCAAAGGCCCTCGGGTGACCCACTGACAAATCGAAACTTCCGCATGTTGCCTGGGAACGCGGCCTCAATTTCAAAGTTAAGCGTTATAAACACATTCATTTAACACCCTCTCCCACACACACCCTCCCCCATGTTACCCACCCTTGTCTGTTTTGGCCGCAAAGATATCTCGATGAGCCAAAAGCTAATGTTGCGCGATTTCGAGACACAAATTGCTGTCATTAAAATCATTTGAATGCGCATAAAAGCCACGTTAAAAAGAAGGAAAAACCAGTGGAAAATACCAACAACAACAAGAGCAACAACAACGAAATGAAATGGAATAAAATGAAATGTTCGTCCATTCAATTAGATTGGAGCTGATTCCCGGCAGCATTATTTGCTCGGCCAACTTTACTTAACTGTCATTCAGCAATAGATTACTGTTTGTCCAGATGTTAATAAAAAACCCTCAACCACCTTCATAAACAGAATAAAGCTGTATATTGTGGCTGTGTCCAGAACTTTGCTACAACACGGAATTATGAACAGATTACGCAATGCAAAAAGAGTAAAAAAATCTATAAAAATATATGTTAATATACTTATATATTAGAGAGAGATATCTGTAGTATTTTCTTCTAGTAAACCCAACTCCCATTAAAACTGTGAGCACCTGCCAGAATTTAGAGACATTTTTGATATGATCAAAAATTCTATTTCAAAAGGAATCCTCGCACGTTTGCACAGGGGATTCCGAAAAGTAATCCAAGTGCTGAGTATGAAATTGGAAAATGCCATCCGCAAAACTTGACATCGAGTTTGTGTTTGACAGGAAAACTGATTTGTCATCGCCGTAATGAGCTTGAGGCTTAGCTCACCTCTCTCTAAGTCTCTATGAGAAAGCAAAAGTAAAGCATAAAATGCAATAAGCAATGCCATTAAGTAAAAGTGTAAGAGAAAGCACACACACACGCCGTGGGAAAGGGGGGGAAATCCAGCTGATAAGATACAGCAGAGACCCAGAGCAATGCAGTTTTCTCATTAGAAGGCAAAGCCACACATGAACTTCTGACGGTGAGTTGGCAACTAAAATATATCTACGTGTTATGTGTTTGCTGTAATCCGAAATGTAACTGCGGTAGGTGGAACTGAGATATGAGAGCACATTGTGATATCTGCGCGGGGGGCATTGCCCAACGATTTGGCATCAAAATGCTTTTTAAGTGCCAGCTTTGAGTGTGTCATAGTGTGTGTTGTGGGGTTATTTTGGAGTGCTGCTTTAATGTGGCAATATATAATATTATATGCATTATATTATTAACTTATAAAGTTAGAAAAGTGCTGGAACAACCTGAACCTGAAATATTGCCTTGGACTTGTCTACGAAGAGCATAACTGGTAAGAGCGAGCGATAAGCTTAAAGCTTTCAGCTAAAGGAAACTTTCCTCCATTTATTGTAGACTTAAAGTAGAGTAAGTAAAGCTTTCACTCTTAAATAGGGGTTTAAGATAAAGCTTTCAAAAGCTTTAAAGTTAACTTATGTAATTGAGTAATAAAATTTACGTGAGCTTAAATTTGTTCGATTAAGTTGATTTTTAGACTTTTGTTGGGTTTTATGTCAAAACTTTCAAGAGCTTTTAAAGTTTTATTATATAATGAAGTGGTGAGCTTTTAATGAGCTTAAATGTTTTCGAAACGATTGTATGAGATTTTAATGCTTAAGCATTCGTTGGACTAAGATATATGGTGGGAAACTTACATTGGCAGCTTTAATTGAGTTTTTATTTGGTTAACACGCAAATTTTAAGTGTGTTGAATGCGAGCATTAGATTTATAGCATGCAGTCAGAGATGGATATTATTCTTTACAATAGAGCTAGAATTTGACTCCATAGTATTAAAGCTTAAATCTAGATTGAACTTGAAACTTTAACTTTACACGAACTTACTTAAGCTTAATTATGATTCTGAGACTGATTGGTATTTTATTATTGTCAAACTCTTAAAAAGCTTTAGTATCGAAACATTATTCAAAAGAAAATTATCGAATAAACAAAACCAATTATCACACATTTGAACTGATTTAAATTCATTCATGTTTCGTTTTTATGTTTATCAAATGTTATTTTATATATATTCGCCATTGGAGATTGAAATGGTTGTGATTGTTGCCGCAGGTGACTTGACTGAATGGCTGACTGGCTTCTTGTCTAGCTGCCCGTTGACAGTAAACAAATTGAAGTGTGTTCGTGTCAGATGCTAGCAAACACACACGCAAACACCCTGTATGTGTATACACACACACACGCCCATCCACAACAGAAGGTCAACAGTTCGCAGTGCATTTAAGTGTTGTGTGGGTTTTGTGGACTAACTAACTAACTAAAGCAACGTTGAGTTGTCTGTTGGTTTCTAATAAATTCAGCTCATGATTCACAGCAAGTGGAACGCGCTGCACACGTGAGTGCAACATTGCTGCAATTACAAGTGCCACCCCGTACATTCTGAGCGTATCTCATGTGCTCGCACAATGTTAGAGTCGAGCAGCGAATTAATTTAAGAGTTCAGCTCGTGCGGCAGGCACATTAAAATTTAATTTCAAATTAGCTCTGCCCTGCGCCGGACTAAGGACTTTACCTCCAAAACTGTGGCTTGCTGTGGCCCGCTTCTATCAACAGGCAGTGCTTATGTCCGGCTTTAAATTAGCCAAGTCAAGTAGAACTCTGCTGCTGTGCTGCATTCAAAACGTGTTTTCGAATGGGTCAGCCGAATGAGTTGCAACTACCACTCATCATATCCGGTTCTCTTGGTCATGGTCTCGCTGTTGGCCGTCGTCTCCGTTTTAGCTGTCAACTCCAACTGTTACGCGTTCACATAGACCGGGCACCTATTCACAAATTAGATTACGGTGTGTGGTACTTCAGACCAGGGCTGAAGAGTTTAGTACAATTGTAAAGGAAAAATAATAGAACTTTCGTTTTCGTGTGCTAATTGGTAATCATTTTTTATTTAACCAAAATTGTTACAATAAAGGAATTTGCTTGAAAGTATTTTAAAGCTAAGACTTTTAAAAAGTTGTTGATATATAGAGCTCTGGTTATAAATGGGATTATATGTCAAATTTGTAGTGAAATTTGAATTGAATTTTGTACAGAAAAATATACTACCTAGATTTCAGAATTCATCAAGCCTTTTGAATTTTCTCTTTTTTTTTATAATCCAATTCAAAAAGAAATTTGATGCAACTTAGCAGAAATAGAAGAATATATTTTCTAGATATAGAAACTTAAATATCACTTGGAAATTGGTTTAAAGAATCTATGAAAATCTTTTAGCTTGCACTTCGATATGCGAACAAGGATAACTTTTATTTATTTAACTAGAAATTGAACTCTCCATTTAGTTATTGTAAGCTTGTAATCAAATTGAGCCTGTTCAGCCCTGGTTATGCATAGAGAGCAGCAGCAGCTGCCCGCACTGCACTCTTGTTTAGTTAGCTGCATATTTTTTGGCCGGTCAACTGTCCCCTGCTGCATCTGTTACTGCAACAAACTGCTGCACATGCGACATGTGACATGCGACACGTTGTGCACGTCGCTCATACGCCACCGACCACCGCTACTCGTTTGTGTCGGCTGCGGCAACGTGTTGCATGCAAATGAATGCTCCATGTTCTCCAGCTTTAGTTCTCATTGTTGTTGCTGCTGCTGCTGTTGTTGTAGTTCTTGTCGCTGTCGTTGTTATTTGGTTTGCTGCCATCCTGATTTATAACGTGGGCGTTTCAATTGCCGTCGCCAAACAGCAATAGGCTGCAATTCAGCTCAAAACTCTTCCGAAACGTGCAATGCACATAAACTCAATGGAAATCAGTGTGTGTTTATTCCAACATTTATTCATTGGAATGCAGTTAGAAATTTTAAATTATAATTGACGAACAAAATTTTTTTTTATATTTTTTGTGGATGAAATATATAACTTTTTATATACTTTTGCGCGATTTTGAAAACTATTATTTATTTTAATTAATTTGCT
Source organism: Drosophila borealis (assembly GCA_035045885.1). NCBI lineage: Eukaryota > Metazoa > Arthropoda > Insecta > Diptera > Drosophilidae > Drosophila > Drosophila borealis. The sequence continues at coordinate 349,086 of JAWNOR010000039.1, read as the reverse complement.
GATTGTTATAAATAGTTATATGAAGCTTTTGTTTATGTGGGTAAATGTTAGTTTAATTCTCAATATACTTTTCTTGAGAACGTAATCTCTATATATATAACTGTTTGTCCTGACTGACTGACTGACTGACTGACTGATTGGTGATCAACGCACAGCCCGAACCGTAAGAGCTAGGAAGCTGAAATTTTTACTGTAGCTACCTTATGTGATGTAGGTGCACGTTAAGACGGGGTTTCGGGAAATTCCACCCGCAAGTGTGGAAAAATCGCGAAAAACGTTTGTATGTAACTTTTTTGTTTACCATCCGATCGGCCTCAAACCTATTTTCAAAGATCTTTGTTCAAATTCATTTGAGGGGTGTTTCACACTTTTAGGAAAATCCGTTCCTCCTTGGTGGTAATGCAGGTCAAAGATTTGGTGGGTGACGTTTCGCGCTCAAATTCATTTCCAGAGATCTATAAGAAAAATCATTTGATACGTGTTTCACACTTTTCGCAGAATTCAAACTTTTTCGGGGGAATGCGATTTAAAGATTTTTTGGGCGAAGTTTTAAATTGTGTCCGATTTGCTTCAAACTTATTTTCAAAGCTCTACATAAGAATGTAATGAATACGTGTTTCAGCGATTTGGGAAATTCCACTCGCAACAGTGGTAAATTGTCGGAAAACGTTTGTATGAAAGTTAATTGTTTACCGTCCGATCAGTTTCAAAATCATTTCAAATTTATTTGAGAACATTGATTTTATAACATACGTTCCACGGGCAAGGCCGGGTTATACCCGCTAGTAAGTATATATTTTAGTTTTTATGTATATTAAAGACTTAATTATTTGTTTATTAATGTGTTTATTTATGTATTTATTTCCAACAAATTGTTGAAATCTTAAAAAATATATATATTTAAAGTTGCACATATTTAAGACATAAATATTTTCCTAAAATTGCGTTTTTATTTAATAATTTATTAAATTATTTACTTACTTAATTATTATTTGCTTGCAATATTTTATTTAATATTTCTATATATAAATGATTTTCTCCCAAACGCATTTTGTTCAAGTATTACGCAAATTTGTCATTTGCCGTGTAAATGATTTCTCAATTTGCAACTTTTTCTGCCAAACACATATTGGTCGACATTTTAATTTTAAATCTCTCAACAATTAATAGCTGCTTCAATTAGGCTAGCAATATATTTAATTTGATTTAATACTATTTTTTTTTATTTTTGTTGGTTAAGTTATGTTGTTTAAGAGCCAACTGAGTGCACGCAGACCATTTGCAAATTTCCGTAAATGCACAAAATAAGTGCGCACCGTACCATCCGCACTTTAAAATTAATTACAAATTTAAATGAGCAAATCTGAAAATTTACAACAAGCACACACACTCACACATATTTTTTAAATAAATAAAAACCAAGCTGGACATAAAAAAAACAAGCAGCATGCACTTTATGGCTGTCTGCACAAGCCCTCCAGCTGCCCTGCCTATGTGCCCAAGTGCTGCTATACGACTATCAAAATGCGGTTTCAAGCGCGCACCGCGTCAATTACACGGGGTCCAGTCATAAAAATAAAGACCAAATAAATAAACTTAAAACGGAAGAAGAGTCGGTTAGTTGGTGGCGCCCTCAAGAGCGACTAGGTCAAAGTGGTCAGCGCACAGTGTGGCCTGCACAGTGTTACCAGACTGTGAAAGAAAAAGTCGAACCAGTGTTGGTAAGCTAAGCAATAATGTTGGGCTGAAAAAAGTGGAGTTAGAGTCAGAGCATTATGGAAGGCATGATTTTAAAAACAACCCTGAATGTGAGTAAGGTTGATGGAAGGAACTAAGGAACTTTACTATGAATAAGTTAATTTATGAGGTATGACTGATGAAAATGAATTAGAAAACAGAATATTTTGTCATATAAGAAGCTACTTTTTGACCAATCGTTCCTATGGCAGATATATGATATTGTGGTCCGATCCAGCAATAGAAAGAGGAACTTTAAAACTGAGAGACTAGTTCGCATAGAAACTGACTGACGGACATGGCTGTATCAACTCAGCTGTTGATACTGATCAAGAATATAAATACTACTTTATGGGGTCGGAGATGTCTTCTTCTATGCGTCACACATTTCGAGTCAAAATTATAATACCGAAATTATAAAAGAGAAATAGTTCAAATGGGGCAACAGCAGTTAGCACAATGCTTGCTTTTTATAAACAAAATTCTCAGTTATTATCTTCAAACAAAAATATCAAATCTTTTTATGAAAAATAAAAAAAAGATATATGAAATTGAATTTATTATTTTTTTCGACCCACTGTGCAGCTGCCTGTTTACTTTTAGCAGTTAGCACAATGCTTGCTTTTTATAAACAGCATTCTCAGTTATTATCTTCAAACAATAATATCAAATCTTTTTATGAAAAATACAAAAAAAAGATATATGAAATTTAATTTATTATTTGTTTCGTCCCACTGTGCAGCTGGCTGTTTACTTTTTATTCCACTTGGCAGTTTGTTGCTGGCATTAATCAAGCCATTTAAATGGACATTTCTCTCATGCAATGAAAACGGTGCGTGTGGAGTTCGCAGTGGAGTCTGTGGAGGCTGTGCGGAGTAATTACAATTACACCTGTCCGCTTGGCGGGCGCGTGCCAGGGCACTAAATTATAATTAAGCTGCAGTCAAAAGTTGACTTTTATTAAATTTTATTTATAATGCTTTAAATGCCATTAAGCAGACGACGGAGCCAACGACAGTCGCCAGCTGCCAAGGCTAATTGTGTCAGGAAAGTGACCCCAACATAAATGTCATCATCATCAGCATCATCATCATGAACAACAACATAATCGTCATCATTATCATTAGGCAGCCTAGAAACCGGATATGCTCGCAATATCCTCTGATGTGTGTGGCTTGAGCTCGGTTCTTATGTTTTTCATGTATTTTTTACAATTTCTTGTCTTTGATTTGTTGGCAATTTATTTTGTCATCGTCGTTTTGATTAGATTTCGTCAAAATCAAACCCCAGCAATGAGCAGGATAGCCCCGCCAGACGGAATGACTGACGTTTATCACGACATGAACGACATGGACATGGTCTCCACTCCATCTGCCACGTTCTGGACCTCGGCACGATTTGTCAGCGAAGCGCAGACACCATTAAATCGTGTCAGACCCAAAAACTGAAATTGACTTTTTATGCAGACTACGTGAAAATGTTTGGGAGTAGCCACAGAATGTACAATATATAAAAGAATGTGTTTTTCTCTGTGCTGTGTGTCGTTATCGTTACACAGGGTTAAAGTATTCACATTCCACTTTTTGTCAGTCCATAAATAATCAATCATTATGCTCCTGGGTGCCCAGTTTGCAAGTGAAAATACATAAGCAAAAAATAATTCAACAACGGATTGCAATAAAAACGCAAATAACTCCTGATTTTTGTTGTTTCAGTTTTGGTTTTTTTTTTGTTGTCGAGCCTATTAGTTTTGTAAGTTGCCATGAAAAATGTACAATTCCCAGTTGAGAATTGTTTAAATATTTAATATTTTTTATTTTTAGCACACATGCTGAACATTTATTCGCACAGTCAATATGTGTCAACGTGTTGAATTCAATGACAATATTTTGTTTTTTATGTTAAATTCCAAAATTTTTTATAGATTTTTTCGTTATGCAAAGTTGAAAAGTCAGTAAAGGAATACGATAAAAAATGTAAACGTGACATTTAATATTTTATTGTTGCAGTTAAAAGAACAAAGTTTAACGCTGACTAATAACATGATGTTTAAAATATGTTATTGTGTTAACTGACTGTTGAGCTGCTGTTAAGCAAGGACTGTTAGCGTGAAGAGCAACAGGGTATATAAATAATATTGTTATTAAATGTAAGCTCAATGGCTTAATGCCATAAATGCCAAAACATTTTTCTTTGTTTATATTGAGAAGTTTAAAATATGTAATAAATAATTGGAATTCATTTGGTTGGCAAACATATCTGAACCAAGGAATTTATTAAAGGAATTTGATGTGCTGAGCATATAAAAATAAATAAAATGGTTCAGTTGGACAAAACACATTAAAATTAATTAATTAAAGCTTAAAGGTTTAGCTAAGGAAACAAACTAAAGCAGAGGTAGGTATGGAAACAAAGTAATAATGTAAGCATGAATGAAAAAAAGAAGCCAAAAACTAGCTGTAGTCAAGAGTGCCCAATAGGCAGCCTAAAAGACATTCGAACTTCCTTTCACATATAAAGGCAGACGGGAGCGCAAAGTTGGAAAGTTGGAATAAGATCGTCTATCACATCAAAAATACCTATTTGGAAAGATGATGCCGTTGCCCTCCTGCCATTATGTTCTATAAAATGTATTAACAGTGGGTAAATTTGAGGCTTCAGTTGAAGCAAGAGACTTAGAAACGCCAAAGGTATTTTGGCAAAGTTAAACAGTTTAATTAAAACATTAATTCACTTATAGAAAACTACTTTATTTTAAAGACCATGCCCCTTAAGCGACTGTTACTTAATATGAGCGAAATTCCTTGGGGGAATTTGTGTTTTTTTTTTCTATTCACAATACTTTTCATAAATAAAACGTCTGACAAATGTAAGCCTGCAGGCAGCTTTGGATTTTTGGACTGACTTCTACTGATTTGCTGGCATGACTTCAGGAAATACACAGACCTAACACACATGAGCTGAGCAGAAGCTAAATGTTTCGGAAATGGCAAAGCAGCAGTTACCGGATGCATTTTGTGTGACTTTCTTATACACACACACATACGCACTGTGGTGCACAGCAGCGAGCAGCTGAGTCGCGCGCTCATCTCATCAACGATTGCTGCTCGGCAATTTGGCTGCAACTGGGACAGTATGTGGCATGAGGTTGTGGCAGGGTGCACAGTTCACTGCACTTCGCATTGCCTCTGGCTGCGCGTACTTTCGACCCAACTGCAACAAGCAGCAGCAGCAGCAGGAACAGCAGCAACTGCAACTCTAACGATGTCGAATGATTTTCTTCCGATTTTCATTGCAAAATGGTGTTGCACTTTAATTTGATTTCAATTTTCCTAACGCTCCTCTCTGCTCGAGACTGCGAGTCGTGCTGCTATTTGCCATTTTCCATTGTTATTTTGGATTTTTGGCTTCAGCTTGTTTGACTTGATTGCATTGTGTGTTAAATTTTATGTGCGATTTGTTTGATTTTCGGTTTTGCCACACAAGAGACCAACTAATTCAATAGTAAATTGTTTTTTTTTTCTTCGCTCGAGTTAGTTGTTATGGGTTTATTGAAGCGCTTAATAGAGGCTGTTAAATTTATTTGAGTGCCAAATGAATTTTAAACTGACGAGTAGACAAATTTGAACAAATTAAAATACTTTGCTGAAGAGTGTTTGACTCAAAGGTACCCTGTATTTTGGCTTAGAATGCAGAACAATTTATATTTTGATTGTAGTGAAATTTCTTGCTTCCACGTCAATTCATTGTCAATTCCTATCATTGTTAATGTGAATTTCATATAAGCTACCATATAAGCGACTTTGTCCCAGTCTTTCGCATGGTAACAATCCATCCAATTCCAGCACACATATTAAATTGGAGGTGTCAAATAAAAAGTTTTAATTAAATTGTATTTCCAATTAAATATATCTTGGTCTAATAGTGCCTGAGTTTCAAGTAGAACTCAAGAAGGATAGGCATAAATCTAATTGGGAATGTATTTGTTTGCCTGCCTCATACTTATGTATGCACAAATGACGCAAGGAATGATTACAGGGTATACAAATTACTTGATTTCTTAAAGATTTCACTCTTGAGAAGACACTTTATAGTATTTGTTTCAATTTCTGGAACGCATTCGTTGCATATTTGAATGACGTTTTTCTATGGCCTTTATTGCATAAGCTGCAATAACCATCTATTTATATATATTACGCATACGCAGCGTTGTCTGCACTTGAGCAAGTTTTTGCGGCTCGTGCTGTGAACGTCTTCGAAAATATGTTTCAAGAAGCTCCTAACAAGAAATAAAACTGTCAAAACGAAAAAACACAAATATATAAATGCCAGCATACATTTTGCAGCCAGTTGTCAACGGAGAAAAGAGCTAAAAAAAAGAAGAAGAACGATGCAGGAAGGAAATTATGGAAGCCACCAACAACAACAACAACAACAAACCACATATTCAGCCCAAAATATTCGCTTGTGTATGTAAGTGTATAAAAATGTCTGCGCTGCTCTTGTGCATGAGTGTGCAAATTCCTTTCGGCTTTTGTCTAGCTTCGCATCGCATTTTATAATGTGCATATTTTATAACATGCTTATGCGTTACCTAAAACCCCTAAAACGCCGAAACTACCCAAACTTTTTATTTTTTTTCCGTCTCCGTCTCTTTTTCCGTGACCCACTCGAGCCATGCAAAAGCTGCAAATAATGCAACAAGTCTGACTGTCACAAGTTTTTTATTATTTATTTACTTATATATTTTCGTGTGCATTTGTGGTTGCCGGAGATGACAGCGTGACTCACTGGTTTATTTTAAGTTAGAATTCTACCAATAAAAACTAAACCGAAAAATTGAATTTTAAATTTCAGGTAAAGTAGGTTATTTTTTTCCACTTGTTATACAAAATCTATATTAAATACATAAATATACTTATTTAACAAAAATAGTTAATCCCACAAATTACTTTATAAACTTTTAAGGTTTTCTTTTGACTTCGCGCATTATCCTACTAATATCAGACAAATTATATAATTTTTTTTCACTTATTATTACAAGAGACATATAGAGACATACTTATAGTTTTTCTTAAACTTCATCCTACTTATATAATCATTTCAGTTTTAATATTCTTGAAAATAAGTTTACTTTTATCCACTCTTAGTATACAAAATATATATTGTACATTTATATATATATATATATTTTTCGCAAAAGTTTATAATCCCACACATTACTTTTTCTAAGGCTTCACGCACTATACTTCCAATATAATCATAAATTATTTATGTTTATTATTTATATTTAAAAAAAATAAATTTCATTAACCTTTATGAGCTATTTATGCTATCAATTAAATTTCCCAAACAAAAAATAAAGCTAGATTGTTTTTGCTTGAACCCTAGCTATAGAGTTTAAAGACTTATTGTCCCGCTTAGGCATATTTATATAAATGTTCTACTATTATTTTTTATTATTTTTATTTTATGTATATATGTATATCTAAAAGTTATCAATTTGTATACATGTATATATTTATATTATATAGCTGCCAGCACTGCGCATAATTTTTGTATACATATTCATTTATATATAGCATTTATTTTTTAAATTTCTTACCATATGCTAGCTCCGAGTACTGCACTTTCTTACGGGCTGCAACTGCACGCTGCCAGCCCAAATGTCTCGGAGCTGCACTTGATGCTGTAGTTGGCTGTCTGAAGTTTCTGACTTGTCCCTGACAAAGAAAACTCAACACGACGGCTTTGGCCAAGGGAACTTTTCGACACTTTTGCCCGCTGCAAGTGTTGGCAAGCCACAAAAAAAAGATGCTCTGCAACAGAAAGCAGCTAAAAATAAAAGCAGACAAAAAACAGAGAAACAAGACCGAAAACTTCTACAACTGTCATAGGAAATTTTCATATTTTATTGCCCATCTCATGACAAATTTCGTCTAGTTTTCTTCGTGTTTTTTTGTGTTTATTTTTTTTTTGCCCCGAGTCCGAGCCACTTGCCGCGGACAAAACGAATGCTGGGTAAAAAGATTTTATTAACTAATCTGTCATTTGGCTTGAAGATGCAAATCCTGGCGCCAGACAGACACAGCGCTGGCCCCGCCGCACGCAAAGTGCAATTTCCGGCGGAAATGTGACACCACCGACGGATTTTGTAATCTAATTTTAATGATTTCGCTTTCGCTGCACTTGCCCCACCCCTCCCTCCCTCCACCCACTTGCCGTCCGACCTGCCAGGACACTGCGCTGGCATCGAGGCCAAGTGCCTGGCTTGGATAATGCGTCCCAGATTCGATTTGCTTAGCTCAACATCAACAGCGCCGGCAAATTTCGCAGCTAACCCAATTTGACGTTGATTTTCTACGAGCAGCTCTTCGGCTGGCTGCTCCTGTTTGTGTTTGGGTGTGTCCTTAAGAAATTGCAAGCGCCCCAAAAATATTCAATTAACAAATTTTTTCGCCCCATCTTCTTCTGCATGTGACAAAACGCCATTTCGAAACTTTTTCTATTTCTCTTCTGTTTTTTTCTTCTTCTTCTTCTGCTACATAGACGCTAATGACGTCAGTGGCCTGGTTTTTTCTTTACGCCGCCCCTGGCTTACACGCCCTCTTTTTGGCCCAGTCTCGCAAAGCAAATTAGCTGCTAAAGTTTTTGGGTGCTTGATGGGCGCGGCGCCGCCTGATGCTGGACTGAGGCATCGAAGTTGACATCTGTGTTCAAAGTTAAAAATTAAAGGAGCAGTCCAAAGGTAAGGGTAAGAAGCAGCCAAACCTGGCGTCAAAGACTGAAAACTCAAAAGCTGATTAATGAATAAACGCTGCAAACAAGGCGGAGTTTAAACGGCGCATATGAGCTTTTGTTTTCCCCAGGCTGTGCGTGTGTGGGTGTGTCTAGGTATGTGTGTGTACGCGTCAGACTAATTTTAGCAATTATATGAAGAAAAAATGAAGCTGTAAGCTGAAAAATGTGAGCGCTACATGAGCAGCTGAAGAATGTATTGACAGTTTAGGGACTAAAGACGAGCAAAAGCAGCCCACAAGGTATGTGCTAATTTTAAACTTGCAGTTTAACTTGTGTTATAAAAGTAAAAGTATGTTCAAAATTTTCCAATTGCCGTTAAAGGAACTAAAAGTCTCATTAGAGTCATGTACACAAGTACACAAGTGCCACTAAAATGGACATGTGTATAATTCAATGGGATCCAGAGCTTTTAGAGCTTGTTGCTGATGGTTGCATATGTAGAAGGCCTAGAGGAATTGCAGCATAAAACTAGTTTAATTCGTTTTAATTTAATATTGTGCAATAAATTTATTTAATGTTTAAGTTAAAAATGTCCATACCAAATCTCTACTGAAATTTATTGTGAACTGTAATAAATAACACCAAAATAAAGAACTGGCCCCTTCGGAATATGTCTCAACAACTTGAACGAAGTAAAACCCGAAAGCAATCTTACGAAATCTGAAATATGCATGCATAACAGTTGCCCAGCATAGTTAGAACCAAATATTTGCAACAGCAACAACAAAAATTACATCGATCCGCAATGCATAAATTTTTGCTTGCATCTCCCACAGGAAATGGCAATAAAATTCAACCAGTTCCAGCTCATTGGCTCTCGTAGTAAACCGAGTTGTTCATTAAATTCCACAGAAATCAGCGTTGCATGCAAATTGCTCATAAAATTTCGACCGATGCCAAATAATGTCCAATCAGCACCTATTTCGAACTATCTGCGAAAAACCAAAAAAAAAAAAAAGAAAAGAAAAAAACCAAACCAAAATTAAACTTCAACCGCATCCTAATTATCAATAATTTGTTAGGCAATTTATGGCCACATTTTGAAATGCGTTAAAATGCACAGAAGAGCAACATCGCATGTCAAAATGATAACAACAGAAAGTAAAAAGAAAGGCTGTCGAATATTGAATACCCTTCAAGACATTCTACTCGTATAATATTAAAATGGTAAAGTAGTTTTTGATCTTACAAGTTGAAAGTTTACTAATAAAAAAAGAGAAGTGGGCATATATTCGGCACGCCGAAGATTTAATACCCTTGTAGGAATTTCCCTTTTGCAGCTATGTAAAAATAGTGAAGCTCGCTAATGCTGAGTTTGATGAAAATATCTTGAAAATATCTCGACTTTTCGACCGATCGTTCCTATGACAGCTATATGATATTGTGATCCGATACGGACCTATTTCAAGATGATAGAATTAAGACCGAGAGACTAGTTCATATATAAACAGATAGACGGACAGGCGCACTTTATGGCTATATTAACTCGACTCTTGATGTTGATCTAGAATATATATACGTAATGGCGTCGGAGATGCGATGCGTTACACATTTCATGACAAATTATAATGCTCTCTACAAGGGTATAAAAAAGAATTTTTATGAATTATAATTTTGATAAAGAGGTCCAATGGGAGCTATGTATTATATAGAAAAATGGACTTGCTGAAGATATATATATGTATATATATATATATTTGGATAATACGAGATCATTTTCTATACTCCGTAGTATTGCATCTATAGCAAATGCCAGCAACAAATACAACTTATTTAGACGACTTTGGCGATGAGCCTTATGTGCGAATATACTTATATTATTCGTAGATAGACAAATGTCGCTCTTATAGCATGCCATATGCAAGAGTATAAAAAATGATTCATGCGAGTATGCATGAATTTCTTTGGCGTAGTTAAGAGCTGGAAGGCAAAAGAGGTTGGGTGAACGTTAGGTGGCAACCCTGGCAATGCGGCTGCATTTGGCACTAATGAGTTTTACCATATTCGTTGCTGTTTGCTTTTTGGTCAAATTGTTTGCCATGGTTTTTGGCTGATGCTGCTGTTACCAACGTAGGGGAATGGTGGTAGAAAGCCGAGAGTGCCGAAAGTGTGGGGTAGGGAGCTGCCATCACAACCAATTTCAGCAGCGAGAAATGAAAATGCCTTGTTTCTGTTTTTCTTTTTTTTTGTGTCTAATTACAAAATATCGCGCAGTCTATGCCAACCAGGCAGCCCTACGCAGCAATTCATGTTGATTAGCGCGTCAGCAACGGACAATGTTGTGGTTGCTCTTGGGCCGGTTGTGGGGCATGTTTTTGGGCTGTTAGGGCTGTGGTCCTACCCCCCGCCTCCTTCCCGCCGTGCAATCAACAGTTGCAATTCATGCCACAATTGTGCAACATTTTCCCATGACGTGGCTACAGCCATTTTATTTATTAGCCGTCTGATTTGATTTGAGTAGCCTAAAAGCCGAATCAAAGCTAAAATGTTATTTCGAACGTATTTTCTCTCTTCAGGGCAATATTAATTAGGGTTGCCAAGTAACTTATTTTCGATATATCGATTGGTCGAAATGGAAAGCTCTGAATGAGCTATGAGTGCGGTGTTAAATAAGGGAATCAGTTACAGAGCTACTTTGGAATACTTGTGGAGTGTACAATGCAAGTGTACAGAAGCAAAGTATATCGAATAGTATAGGGACCAAATTTATTAACATCATATATATATATATATTAGTGTGATCGGGCTGTAAGCTTATATGACGTGATTGCGAGTTGTCGATATATAAAATATCACATGTCAAATAGTGTGGAAATAAGAAGACAGTAATCATAGTAGACAGTATCGATAAAGCGATATACGATTACTTACTGGAATGCTAACGAGTTCTTTTGAGTAAAGTAAAAGGCATTATGCAGCACTGGAGCAATAGAGAATGCGGCATATATCGATGAGCGGGAGTCCCAATACCAAACCTGATAAAATATTAAAGAATCTTGATGTTATTTTGATTATGAATAAAAGCTGCTCACAGTATGTACACACAGGCCGAGAGAATATCACTCGGAAGTTGTTTTAAGAATTTATCGATAGCCCGATTGTTGCATAATATCACAAAATATCACAATCGACGACATTTCGACCAGCCTATAGTTTGATTGATACTGCAAAAACTTGACTTCAATCTATGCTTAACAATATATATACATTTGAACCCTTGACCCTTACACAAGAATTGCTATGAAAGGAATGCGAAATAGTTGAGTTGTTTAGAGTTTGTATTTGATTTAAATAAGCTGCAGTTGCTATTGGCTGCTTTGTAACGCTATTCACTCGATCAAATTTGAAAAGTGCTCAAGCCAATTGAATTTCTGAGGCAACACACACAATGCAAACCTTTCTTTTTCGCCGTGCATGTGTGTCTGTGTGTGTGCTTGTGTTGTGCTTGTAGCTGGGCAACATTTCATCTATTTACAGAGTCTATCTGTGTTTCACAATCACAGTGCCTTACCTGCTATTGGCATTGGCATTGGCAATTCCATTGATTTTCCCCGCTTTCCACTTGGCAGCACAGTGAGTGCAACAAAAAGATTTTTCTAATAAAGAAATCGAATCGAAGGACGCGCAATATTTCTAATGGCACCTGGGAGAAAGATAGACACAACGAATGGGGGCAAGCTGGGCGCAGAGCCATTTCAATTGGAAAATGTTCAAAGGACATGAGGTGTCAGCTGATGAAGACGTGCCCGGCACTCTGAACCTGAACCCAGCCGCCTGGACAGTCACCTGGACAGTCCACTGACAGCGTCATCTTATTGTTGCTGTTCCATGCACCAAATGCACTGCCAAACAGGAACTGAGAACACGAAGAAGCCAGCAAAAGGCAGACAGCAATCAGAAGTTGTTTCATTTTCGATGTGCCACGTAAAAATAGGGAAAAGCACTTCAACAGCAAAATGTTTTCTAATTAAAAAAGTTTACCCAATTGCTGATTGTAGTATGTTAAAGTGAGTGCTCGTTATTAAATAATAAATGAAATCATTTCTTCAATTAAATACAATTGTAAGCATACGAACTTTTTTTTCGACTTCACAAAAATGTAGCGTACTTTTGGGCGCAAACTCTCTTACCTAAGATTGACTAAGGCCAGGTTTCTGCTACATTGAAGATTTTCCGGAAATAAATATTATTATTAATATACAAAATAGTATATTTACATGAATATATGCCGAAAAGAGTATACTGCTGTTAATTATGTAGAGGTCATTTTTGTTATTTTACACTTATTTTGATAAAAGTCTTTAAGATTATTTCTATTAAGTGTAGAACCTGCAAAATCATAATTTAGTACCTTAACAACACATGGATGGCAAATGTAATTAAAAACCGAACCCCATAATTAAAATTAATAGCATCTGAGTTCCAACTTTGAATCAATTCAAGGTTATTTTATGCAGCATACTTCTAGGAGTATATGATTTGTAAATTTTCTTACTTTTATAAAACTCTAATGAATTAAATATAAGAATAGATAAGAGAAAACGTGCTATTTTAAACCCAAAAAAAATTCATTTTTTAATTATATTTAGTTTTTTTTTAATCTGAGAAGCCAGCTAAGTCTTCCACAGTCCAAACAGAGAGAACATCAGTTCGAGAACATCAAATTATAATTCCCAATATCTAACAGACAGATGACATATCTAGATGTAGGTTTCCCTTATACTGTAAATTTCCACTAAATAAAATTGAATTTCTAAAACTCCAAAATAAATTATTTCTTTTAAGTCACCTTATTCTAGCGAAGTTAAAAAAGAAAACTTCCTGTTGCAGCACACATTAAAATCCCCAAATATTAAACATACAGATGAGAACATATTAAGCCTTATAAGTTTCTGCATATTTATCAGTTTAAATATACTACTGTTTAATATGGGCCATAAATTTACTGCAAATTCCAACTATCCAACCATCCAATTGAAGCTCACTCAGGAAGTTAATTTCCAATCACAACGGAGCCAATCGATGACCTTAAAACGAGGCAATAACCTCTACCCCAAAAAAAAGAAAACGTATTAATCATACGCACTGTCGAACAACTTAAAAGGTCTTTTTACAAATTCACAGCACATTTTCTTACTGTGTAATGGCGGCACTTCCGCCCAACGGAAACTCGCAAAGCTGGAAACTAGCCCACAGAAACACGCGCGAATCGAAAATATTAAGTGCCGCAGTTAGGCCAAGTACTTAGCGCGAACAAAATGCCACGACAAGGCAGGGCGCAGTGCAGAGGCGTGGGCGGAGTTACAGGAGCCGGAGCCGGAGCCGGTGCCGGGCCGAGGCGGGCTCTCCGGAAGCGTCAGGCCACACAATGTGCAAACAATGAGCCAAGCGAAGAGAATGAGCCCGCTAAATATGGCCAAACAAGATGAGAAATGGGCTGCCTGGTTGGGGTTGGGGCTGGGATTGGGGACTGTTCGGTTGGGCGTGTAACAAAGGCGCATTCAAAACAATGTCCTGTTGACGCCGCCGCAGGCTACAGTTTCAGTTTTACATCGCATTTTTGGCGGGGACTCGGGCGCCTCGAGCGCCTCGAGCGATGCGTTGCGCGTTTGTCGGAACTGTCACATTAAAATGGATGATTTATTTGTACTCTTAATTTATTGCGCCACAGCCGGCGAAGGCGGTCGCGGCTAGCAGCCGGAGTCTGTAGCCAGCGCCAGGATATTGAGTACGCGTAATGCATGAACGAGTGTACCCACCGACTGATGGGTGGGGAGGGGGTCGGGGTTGGGTTGAGCCAATGAACTCCGCCCAGCGGGGCTAATATAATGAATTTTACACGCTGCCATCGCACTTGGCACTTAATAATCGCATTAGGGCGCTAAGCAGCTCGCTGACACATGCACGACTGCCGAGGGAGGAGACGAGGGGAGAAGACGCAGCAGGCGGGAGGCGTGGCAAAAGAAAAGCTCGGCTAGTATGGGGAGCGTATACTTTATCAGCTGGCGCTAATGTTTTATTGTTTGCTTATTGCTACAAATGATGGCAGCAGCCGCCCTTGATGCCCCCTTTTACACAATTTCGCTTAATGTGCATTACAAGTGTGTCGAATGAATTCTGGCAGGCACTGTGTTGCACGCTGTGCGAGTATATACTCGCCTTAACTGTAGCTGTGATAAGTGCAGGTGTTTAATTAACGCGCTGGGGTCAGTCAGCGGCGTCCATAAAATACCCAAGCACACAAAACAGATAACATTGTGTGTGAAAATGCTGCTTACAAAGGGTTGTTAAATTCAGGTATTGAATGAGGTGAGATGCTCATAAACACGCCCAACTGCTGGCTCCCTTACAAATGGTATTTCATTTCAGCAGGCATTGTTTCCTAATGAATGCCTTCAATGCTGATGGAATGTGATTTAAATTGACGAGTTGGGTTTCAGAAATTATTGTTAATTAATTAAATATACTATAAATAGAGCTTAACACAATATAATATAATAATTAATATACAAAATAATAGAGCATTCCAAAGCTATATAATAGAGCATTAAATATACTACTTAATATCTTTGAAATTGTAGCTGACATTTGCTAATTTAAAGCCAAAATATAAGATTTTCGCTAATGATGGCTTATATAAGCTCACCTTGAAGATTACTTAAAATTTTTAGCAAGGATATAAAAACAAACAAGTAAGAACTCTAGTCGGCAGTGCCTGACTTCGCGATACCCTGAACCTTCTGCTACCAACACCCGATACAGCTCGCTCTTAAAAGACATTTGCTAAAAACACATGATTTCGATATAGATATTTATCGAAATGGGACAAGTTATCGATGATCGCAAACAAAATCGCACAGCGCGGGTAGAAGGGAGGCCAACGTTCCTTTAAAGTCTCTAGCTCTTATAAGTTTTGAGATGGACGCGTTCATACATACAGGCAGATGGACAAACGACCGGAAGGACAGACGGACGAGTGGACTGACGAACAGATAGACGGACATGGCTAGATCGACTAGACTATTGATGCTGATCAAGAATATATATATAGTTTATGGGGTCGGAGATGCTTCCTTCTGCCTATTTTTATCATTTCAATAAAAGCAATATACACCTTCTCAACCATTTTCATAGGCTTCAGAGGAAAGGTAAGCATGTCGCCTTAGCCAAGGAACAAATTTAAAAACGGACTGTAAAAAAGTTACAATTGTTACTATCGAGAAGTATCGAGAAGTGTCTATCACTAATTGCAAGCACTCTAAAGTTAATTAATAAATGAAAAAAGCACGTGCAGATTTCAATCTATGAAATGCAATATATTTCAATGTTTCAATTAGTTCACTTTACGCCCTTTTCAGCTTTTTACTGAAGCACTATTTTATTGAAATAAATAAACAAAAAAAAACATATCATAATTCAGTTTTTTACAACCCGCTTTTAAATTTGCTCTCAGCTGCAGATGCACTTCCTATCGCAACAATATGTCATATAAATTGCCATTTAGTTATTATTATTATGCTTGGCAAGGGCGAATCTATTGTTTCCCTTGAATTGCGCTAATAAATCAGTGCAAAAATTATTTGCTGCAATAATGCTTGGCTTGAAATCGCGGCCACGCCCATTTTGCCACCCAATGGGTGGCGCCGCCCATTCATTCGACAGTTGCACAGAACTGTGTAATGAACATTTATGAGGCAATTTCCTTGGCAACACACACGCGCACACACAAACACACACACACACACACACACACACACAAGGGACACACAGAGACAGATGACAAACCGTTGGCAACGGGAACATCGCCTCGCCCGAGTCCTGCTCCTCCCTGCAGCCATGTCCTGTGCTGCTCGTCGTTCGTCGTCGTCGTCTTCTGCTTTGCTGGAACATGGCGCAGAACTTTTTCTGCTCCACTTATGCCCAAACTAATTAAGTGCAGGAAAAAGTTACCATTTCCTTCCCGTTTACAACTGCCGGTCTCCTGATCCTGGTGCGCTGAATGCAACGTGGTGCTGTCGCTAGGAGTACCCCTCCCCCACCCTCCGGCCAGTCCTTGTCTCTGCTGTAAGACAAGTTGTAGCATTTTTCGACACTAGACGGGCTGGTTGGGTGGGAGACGGAGGGGTTACATGCTTAGCCAGTAGCCGTGCTGTCCCGCTGGATGCCCCGCATTAGGGCCAGAACGCATTCTGTTCTGCAACTGTCGCTGTTCTCCAAATATTTAACAGTCGCTCCACTTGGCGCTGATAGCCCATTCGGGCGTCATAATAACGAAGATAAATGTTACAGAAGTTTGCTCACAACACACGCCCATGGGCAGCGGCCAGGGAAGTAGCAGGAGAGGCAGCAGGGACCAAGCCCTGCATCTATGCCATTTCTAGTTGCATTGTGCTGCATACTTTTTGGGCAGGGGAACCTTCGGTAATAGCTAGGCGGAGAGAGGGAGAGCGCTATAGACAATGACAATGTTCCCAACTATGCGTAGAAACAAAAGTTGGAGAGATTTTTCTGTTAAGAAGTTTATAGAGTTTGTTTTGTAGGGTACAAGGGCGTGACGGAATGATTTCTTGCGACCTTAAGGTTAATTGGTATTCGGTATTAATTGCCTGAAAATATTGTTTATTTGATTTGCTTAACACTTCTCTATACATTAGGGTTTGATACATTGGGAAAATAAATTGAACGCTTTTATACGATTTTCTTCTTTAAATATGGCACAAAGGTTACCTTAGGTGTAAATTTATTATCTTTTGTTTAATTTTTGTTTTTAATTTATTGGTATAGCATTTTATAAAATTTCATAAAATCCTTGCTTCAATCACAGTTTTTGCCGCGCTATATATTAATTCAGATGTTCTGATATTTAAAAATATAATTAATTATATCTCTTGTATTTTTATTTCTAAGCTCATGAACGAACTAAATAGATATATTTAAATTCTCATTCAAAAACGTTCTTTTTTTTAAGTAAAAAATCTATTTGCTTATCGAGCAGCGCATACGCCAATCGAAGATGCCGCAAAGTGTGCCACGCAAAAAACAGACTGTTAACTAATTTGTAGTCGCTGCGAAATGTTGACATGGCAAATTAGATGATGTAAGGGGACGGGGGGAGCCTACTAGAGGGGGGACTACAACTCCCTGGCCGGAATATGGGCACCAGAATTAATGCTTTGGGGTTTTTTGCTTCATTTTAGTTGCAAGTTTAATGAGAACGCGACGCGACAGTTTACACTGATGCTCGTTAGTTTTTTGGCTAAAACTTTACCCTAAGCTCCGTGCAGACCAGCCGTTGCCCCTCGCAAGCTCTGGCCACGGGCATTTTGGGGCAATGCAATTCACAAATTTTCAACCAGTTGCCAGCTGTTGGATCACATCAAAACTGCAGCGTGTCCAGGCTCACGTCCTTGTCCAATGGCCAGACGGCGTCTCGTTTGTTTGATTTATGTCTGTGTATTTGGCAAATGTTGCAGCAGCGCGACCTTTTTGTTCCCCGTTGCTGTTGCTCTTTAATTAAAAAACTAAAATAGATGGCTGCATAGAGAGCGTGTAATTTTTCTAGATTGCAGCACTTGAATTATTTGATTGCCAGCAAGCGATAAATTAGGGTAACAGCAAAACAACAAAGTTTTCCGAGTAACAAATAGTCGCGACCTATATACCCTTGCCACAATAACATTAATTCGGAAAAGCTTTTTAGTTGTTTCTTAACACTAAAAATAGATTATTCTGCGCGAAGAGCTTTGAAAGCTGTGTTACTTTGATTTCCAATGCATTGACATTGGTTAAAAGCGCTTGATTTAGATTAATCTAAAAAGGCTTAGTTACATTAAATTGTTGTATTACTTAAGCTGTTTTATTCCACAAGAAACTTAAAAAGCTCCTTGAATAGATTAAAGCTTTGTTCATGTTGAAACTCACGCTTTGAGCTTTAATGTGCTTTTAACATTAATTATCAAGCTGGAATATATGACTATATTCGGCTCATACTTATTGTCAGCTAATATATCGTACTTCTAGCTTTTTTTAAACATATAATATATGTAAATGCAGAGCTTAAAAAGCAGCTTAATGCTTTCAGCATATATTCGTATTGCAGTGAGGTTTCACAACAAAAGCTCCCATAAACCATACGTAAAGCTAACTTAGACTTCAATAAAACTCACAACAGCTATATACGAGTTATATTGTGTAACACTTATCAATTCATCCAAGCTAGTTCTGAGAATTATCTAAATATAGCTTTCGTCTACCCTATATGATGACTTGCATTGTTAGAGTATAGAAAAGATGATCAAAGCGCGCTGCTTTTAATGGCTGGTTATATAAATAAACCGTCGCTCAAGTTGACAGCGCATTTTGTGCATGTTCTTCTATTTTTATTCTAAGGACTTAGCTGGGGAAGTACACACATACACTCACATACACACACACACATATATAAAGTAGCTCTATAAAAATATCTCACAGATGCTTTCAATAAGAGGGAAGAAAAAAAAACAGAGTCTGAGATACATAATAGGGCACACATGACGCACACAAACACGGAGAAAGACTTGTGCGCTTGTGAGTAGGAAGCAGCAATGGATGTGAAATCCTTGCAAAGTTCAAGCAGCCGCATCCTTTTTGGCTCCTGCTGCTCGAAGGCGTAGCTTAAGAAAATAGTTTATGCGCCGCGTGAGGCGCGTATTTCAAATGCCACAAATTTAACTCAGTCAGCAAAGCAAATGGATCCGACTACCATGCCAAACAAAAGTTGTCTGATGAGACTGCAATGCTGACATTGTGTAGCTGTGTCCATTCGACGCCATATTTTCCGCTTTTCCGCTTTTCTTGGTGCACTCAATGCGCACAATATTGGTCAACAATAGATGCCTCGTTTATTTGGCGCTCTCACCATTTAGAAGTGTGTACGAAATGGAAAAATTAAATCAATTTATCATCAATATGGACTGCATTAGGAAGAGAATACCAGGCGCTAGACCTTAAGACTATATTCATATATATTAGACTTTCACATATAGTTAAAATATATTTTAAATACCTAAAATCATTATTTTGTTATTATTATACTCCTATTTAACAAAAGGTTTTTATTTCCGCCCAAGGAAATTGTCAGACTTAAAGTTTTAAGTTATCTTCACATTTTTGTATCTTCAATAATAAATTAATTGTTCATCAAAGTAAAAAAAAAGTTATTCAAAAAACAAGTTACTCAAGTCAAACTAATTGTAAAACTTAAAGAAAATTCCCATTCTAATGCTAAAAAACTTCAGGTCCAACTTATATTCTGTCCAACTAAATAATGCAGGCCAAGCAACCATTCCTGGCAACTTTTGATGCATAATTAAAGCATGAAAAAAAACAAATATATATAGAAGATGAAAAAAAGACTGCGGTATAAAAGCGCTTTGTGCGTCAAATTGTGGTATCCATTGCCATATCCTAGTCTCAGGCGGCAACATGCTCTTCAAGCTATTCCCACGACTGCGTTTGCGAGCCGTCACGGGGCCGGTCAAGTCCTGCGATGCGTTCATTTATATGGATCGTGGCATGCGATCGCTTGGTTGGATACCACCGAAACACATCTATGGACGCTGGATATATTTTTTGTGGACAGTTTTCACAACGGTGCTTGGAATAATTATGCTGGATGTGTCGCTGTTGGTCAGCTACTTCAAGGAATTGAGCACCTTTTCGGCGGGTCAGTTTCTGACCTCGCTGCAGGTGTCCTTCAATTGTTTTGGCTCCAGCATCAAGGCCAGCTACACATTTGCGGGCATCAGGCGTTTTAAGCTGGCCAAGAAGCTCTTGGATCGCCTCGACGAGCGCTGCGCCAGCGTGGAGGATTACGCCCAGCTGCATCGAGCTGTGACGCGTTGCAATCAGTTCTATATGGCCTACCAGACCATGTACCTCATGTATACGCTCTCCACCTTTCTATCTAACGCCTTTAGCGGTCGCCTGCCCTGGAAACTATACAATCCGCTGATTGACTGGCAGACGAGTGCACGGAACTTTTGGCTGGCTGGCTTTATGGAATACTTTTGGATGACAACCGCTGTGATGCAGGATTTAATGGCCGATGTTTATCCTGTTATATACTTTGTAATCCTGAGAGCTCACTTAGGTTTGCTGAAGCAGCGGTTGCGACGACTGCGCACAGATCCAACGATGAGCGAAAAACAGAACTATGAGGAGCTAATCAAGTGCATTGATGATCATCGTGTAATATTGGAGTAAGTTTATATTCCAGAGTGAATTATTTACCAGCAAATTCAATTTCTGCTCTTCTCAGGTATTGCAACACACTGCGACCCATTGTTTCGGCCACCATTTTCATACAGTTTCTGCTTTGTGGCCTTGTCATGGGCTTGTCCATGATCAATTTACTCTTCTTTTCAAATTTCTGGACTGGCCTGGGCACTGCTGTATTTCTGTGTGATCTGGTGCTGCAGACCTTTCCCTTCTGCTACATTTGCAACATGATCATGGATGACTGCGAGGAGCTCGCCAACTGTCTCTTTCACTCCAATTGGCTGAGTGCAGATCGTCGTTATAAGACCACATTGCGTTATTTTCTGCACAATGTGCAGAAACCCATCGTTCTGTCAGCGGGCGGCGTCTTCGACATTTCCATGAACTCAAACATAACCGTGAGTAGAGACCTTTTATTTTGGTCTTTATATCTTTCAAGTTGTTCCTTTGTTCTTAAAGGTCGCTAAATTGGCATTTTCCGTGGTCACGTTCGTAAAGCAATTAAATATTGCCGAAAAGTTTTAGGATTGGCAATTTCGACTCGAGAGTTCTCTAAGAAATACCTATTGTATGCTACTAGTAAAAAGGTCACTAAAAAAAAGGGGCTATCATATAAGACCTAGCCAAAGCATGTATGCGAAAGACTCGAAAACTTTGATATGCCATTGGGCACATACTCTTAAATATATCAATACACTATGAATTTAAAAAAATATCTCAGTTGCACAGCGATATTTAAATGAACTAAGCTAAACAAGCAAACTTAAAATGTAAATATACAATTAAAACAATTTAGACTAATATTATTTATATAATAATTAATAATACTAGACCTATAAGCCATAATAACCCATTCATGGCATTTGATCATTTTTTCTTTATCTAAAATTCCAAAAATGTATATTCATCGAGCATATTAATGAGTAAGTTCTGCTATATACATATAATTTTTACATAAATTTGGTAGTTGTAAATTATAAAAGTATAACTATCATTTAGCCTATTGAACAAAATTACAATATTAAAAGCACTCAAGAGCACCTTCACCAATTTATTCTCTAATAGTGTTGCAAAACACTTAAGTATGCGACATGTTTCAGTGTTGTTTATTATTCCGTTTCGCATAGTTGGCCACCTCAAGCGTTACAAGCTGCACTACAGAACGAACATGCCGCCTCGCACTGCCACTTAATAAAGTGCAAACAAGCAAGTGATTATTTCACAGCTATTGTTCAACACCCTCCCTCCATACACACACCCACTAACACACACAAACACACTGCGACTCGTGACCCGTGACAGCGACTGGAATATAGCCAGGATATGGCGAGCGGCGGCGTAACTAAGGATTTGCGTAATACACGGAGAATTGTTCCACACCAGCAAGATATGAGAGTTGATAAAAAATTTCGCATCGAATAAAAAATATCCTTATGCAACACTCAAATAAAACCCGTTACATGCTGCGTCCCACATTTAAAACACTCACTGTAACAGTGTGTAACAACAGCGATGACCACCGCGAAAAATTGTACAGCGTGAATTTTCATTGTTGAGCTGAGGACGAAAAAAAGGCAAGAAAAAAGAAAGAAGAATGAAGAAGAAAACAAGCTACAGTTATACAATGAACACAAAAACCGGACAGAGCGGACAGCCCACGTAACGGCACAGACAAAAAGCCGCACTGGGTGGCAACCCTGGCGATTTGCAGTGGCAAAAGGCGAAGACAACCGGCAACTGGTAACTGGTAGCTGGCAACTGGTCCGCGTGCCAAGTGTGCTGAAATTTACGAGCTGCTTTATGGCCGCACACGGACAGCAAAAGTGGACACGCGCACCCGCACACACATACACCAAACACACACACACCATACACACAACTGGAATTTTACTTTTATCCATTTAGGGTAAAAGTTTTCGTTTTGTTTTATTTTTGGCTCTTGATTACAGGCGGCTGTAAAATTTTATTGGTATTATCTCTGGGGCTCTTCACAGTTATTGATATTGATTAATTGTTAAGAAATGTATATTTCAAGTAATAAACGTATTTGCTTGAAAATGCATTGTAGGCTATTCATTATGCTGGAGTGGAAACAGGCACATGTTGCATTATTAAACATATTTCGCCATGGAACACTCTGAAATTTTCAATTTAAGATTCAACTGAAAACTAATCAGCTTAGGTCCCATTTATTGCAATTCGATAATTTATCGATATTTCCCATATTCTCATCACTAAGGTAATCGAAAGAAATTGCTGCTATTATATATGTACATACATAAGCTGCTTATATTATAATTTTTAGTATTTTTATATAAAATAATATACACAATATCTAAAGGCCACTTTAGCGGTAATATTGTTAGCCAAGAGCTACCACAACTGCCGCACACTAGTCGGTTCACCACAGAGACAACACAATCAATTGTACGGGGGCAGCCAAAAGTATGCAGCTATAATAATTATAATGCATGCAAATACTATTTTATTCAATTTGAACATGTTTCACATATTTTCGTTTGACAATTTGTGTTGTGGGACACTCGCCGCAGGATATGAAACATAAAACCCGAAAATTAATATCATTAGTGTTTTATGTGCTTATGTAAACATATGTATTTATATATATGTACATATATTTTATAATAGTCAATTTGTGCGCATTTATTTTCCAGCTTGTAATGAGCTAATTTTGGCATTTGCATTTGCCATTTAACAAATCCCAATTGAAATATTTTGCCTAATTAAATAATGTAAGTATCGCTCTTTGGATAACTTATACGTTAGATATATGTTAACATACCAAATACATATGTATGCACAAACATGAAAATTCAGTTCAGTTAATTGAAGAGCTGATAAACTTAATGAGCACTCAAAGTGACTTGTGAAATTGACTAATTCGGCTTTCAGCGTATTTAATTGACGATTCAATGAGAAATTTGAAGCTTTAAGATATGGCTTCAAGGACCTTTAACAAAAAGAGAAAGGCAAAAATTCGAGTCTTTGTAAGTCCACTTGATTTAACACTTTATATATTATGCTCGCAGATTCTCTAATATTTTACAGCACTTTCTTTGATTTTCATATATGTAAGTCTTACGTTGGTAGCTTTTAGCGCTAAATATTGTTCGTATATTTGTCGAAGCTTTCATGTGCTTTTATATCTCATTGCTTGCATCAAGTGTTTAATGAGCTTTTTGTTGAAAGACTTCAGTGCTAAAAGCTTTTATTTTCCTTTAAAGCATTCTTACGCTTTCATGTGCTAAAAATGTTCAAATGCTTTAATGTGCTTACGTAGCTTTATTGCAAACTAATCATCTTAACGGCTGCTTTAAAGATTTTATGGTTTTTAATATCTTAAATGGAGTTTTATTCGCTTGAGAATCTCGAAGCGACAATATTCGAATGAGAGAGAAAATCATAATCCTTAACTTACGATTTAATTGTGCTAAGCTACTTAAATTTGACAAGTACGGAAAGGAGCAATGCGTAAATCGCGATGCATATAATATTACGTAATATTGTATGGTTTTAAATTCCGTAAAATGTCACACAGAGAAATTTATCTCGACTATCAATCAACAGAGAGACACTAATTGCAATTTGTGGTAGCACTGCACGAATGCGCTACACTGTGCTACACAATTTTTGTTTGCATTTTGCGGCACGCTTTTACCTCGCTGCTGGATGATGGATTTGTGTATGCGAGTTAAGCGTTTGCCAAAACCCGCATCGACTCGCAGTTCGAGACAATTTTACACATTCCGCACAACAGTCAATTTCCAGGTAATTCAATTGGTGGCGGTCGCGGCTGCGAAAGCGTATGTGTGTATAGTGTGTATAGCTGTGTGTGCACAGTTCGGCGAATTGCTCATTCAATATGCTGTGCAGGTAACTGGCCGTAGGCCGGGCAAAAACTGTTTTAAATATTTATTTAAATGTTGTTAGCCTGTTGAAGGAGCTGCCTGCGAGTTGGCCAGTAAATAAACAGCTTCTGCCGAAAAGGCTTAGTTATTAGAGCTCACAATATTATTATTATTATTGCGGTTGCTGTTCCTTTGGCTTATATAATATCAATGTATGCAAATAGACCAATACGCTTTTGATCTCCACGCAGCAACTTTAGCAACTTCTCTGCTCAAGCATTGAGGGATTTTGGCCACCTCGTGCTACGGTTTCGTTTGCCTGCCATTCAGTTCGGGCCAAGTCAGCAGCAAATACTCAATGTTAATGCCTTGGCATTTCGGGCTTACATAGTACAAGCAAATATGGTATGTTGCTAACAGTGGTTCAACAAGCTTTGCGTAGCTACTGAGCATAAATAACACAATAACAAACGTGTTTAAATGCAGAGCAAGTGTAGGGACCTTAATACAATGCAGCTAATAATCTAGGAGATAGAGTACTTAAGCACATAAGATTCAAAGAGCATTAACAAAAACGAATTAAATAAAAATTATTGTTATCTAAGAGATAATTTCTTAAAACATAATTATAAATAATATTATATTATAATTTTTAATTATACACCAATAAAGTACCTTAAAAAAGATTAATATTAAAATAAAAGTTCGTGCCTCGAGCCAGCTAAACAAAGATTTACAAATAGAAAGGTTACCAAAACCAGCATTAAATGTTAAATAATTCGACCGTTTTTTGATTACATTTATATTTTATGAAGATTTACACAGCGCAAGTAATTTAAGCTTTCCATATAAATGAAATAATTCGGAGAATTTAGATTAAGAGTTTGGACATGTTTTGAATGACTTTTAAAGCAATGCAACATTTTTATTTGCAGGCTACAATGCTTTAAATCAGTTATTTTAAAATTGCCAGGAATTTACTGAAAGTATTTTATAAAATTTGACTAAAGAACGAACTAAAGCATTGCATAAATATTTTATATTTGGTTTAAATTCCTGTTTTTGAGCGAGAGATAAGATGCATATGCAAATTGAAGAATAAAAATAAAGGAATGTTTTTTATCTTAAGCTTTAAATACAAAGTGAAAATATAATGCAAAGTAAATATGAGTTGAATAAAATATAGAAAAAGAGTAAATTAAACCGGAGCAAAAATAATTGAATGGAAATGAAAAAAGTTTGGATTGAGAAACGGAAATTTGTATATACATATATAAATAAATGCATATTTCAATTAATTAGTGACTGCAAAAGAAGCTCAGGTTCATTTATTGTTTGGCATTTATTGAATGCATTTAAAATACTCAGTGCGAGTCCTGGCGCATCCTTGCTGCGGCCGGCAGAAAGTCAATATTATTACGGTCAATGCGAAACAAAAGGAGCATCGATGGTGTCAGCAACAAAAATGCGGCGATAAAAAATGCTCTCAATTAATTAAGCACCCAAAAGCGACACAATAATAAAAATGCAGTGCCCCGTAAAGAGAATGACCAGGCAACCAGTTGAAATAACCAACGAACCCACGGACATCCCAGCCCATCGAGCCAACAGCAACAAAAGTATGGACCACATTAACAACAACAACACGAAGAACAGCAACAACGAATCGGCAACAGTCGGTGGCAACAGCATGCCTACCTCGTGTGGCATGTGCGGCATGCAGCTCATTAATAATACAGATAATGTGTTTGGCAATCATTTCGGGTTGCATGCCACAAATGCTGCTGTGATTAACACATTGAACTCAGCAACTGAACCAAACTGAGGCACATCCGAGGCTGCTTAACAGCTGCTGTTAACTAAATGTTAAACTCTATTTAACATAAATTGCTATTAAGTTTGTGCATAAGTTTGTTGCCAACCGCACATTCGAACTCAATCCACAGCAACATTAGACTATGAGAATTTATGGAGCAGAGTTAAAGATAAGGTAGAAAATGCTTTGATAGGCAAATATAGGTATATACATATATTGCCATTCTTTAGGAATGTCTAAGGATTGACTGTCTTTCCTTTTATGGATCGTTCTGGAGTTCTATGCCGAAGTCTCTTAAAGTACCTTAATGGTTGTTCTCTTTGAGTATACAGTGAAAGTTTAAGTATTATCTAAAATCAAATATATTCGTACTTAGATTTTTATAAAATGCCAGAGATTAAAAGTTAAAAATTTTTTTGAAAATATAATTCTTAAAACCATATTCCGTATTCGAAACAAATGATTCTCTTTAAAATTTAGAATCTTGAAACTTCAATTTTATTCTTTTAAGTGGCAAAATTTGTATAAAAAATTAGAACAAACAATGTGGTATATTTTTCTGTTGAAATCTTGCCAAAAATGATATGTCAAGTTCCCAAGATCTTTCTTGATTTCAAGCTCACTGTTAAAACTGAACCAATAATCAGGATCTATGACATTATTGTCATATAAATGTAAAAAGAAATACATATATATCCTTCCCAACTAAATCTGTTAATGAATAACACGATTTCTGAAGTGATTAAAGCTTTTGATCCAATTAAAATTTAAAATTTAAACCTTTATAGATATATATAGCATGCAGCTGCAAGCTGAAGCTTAATATACTTGCATATTGCTCCCGTTCATTACTATGTTTTCCATTTGCAGTGGAATCGAAATGCAATCCCTCTATTCAGACTGAGAATCATATGTTTTGATTCAGGAATGAGCGTATAAAGCCCAAGCGGATAATTAGTAGGGCGTGCAATGCTAATTTGTATAATTAAGTGAATTTATTTCAATCCTTTGAGCCGAATTCGTGCGGCAATGTCCTTTGAGCGAATGCAATTCATTTTAATTGCAATGCGGCAGCCAAATTCAAAGAACCTAAAAGAAAACCATTTGAAATGGCTGTAAAATGCCCAAAAACGGTAGCTGCAAAAATAAAAATAAAATAAATATATATACCCTATATATAAATTCTGGTATAGCATAGAGATGGAAACTTGTGGGTCACGAGCTCTTTACATTTTTAGCATCGCATTTGGGCAAGAGGCGACAAGAGTTTATAGTTGTACGCCAAATAAAATACAAATAAATGCGCTAGACGTGAGCTGAAAATTGTTGCGGAACTAATAGAATTTTTGACCAGCCAGCAGAGACCAGGCGAACTCAGGCCTGAGACACGAGCTAATCGCGTGCCCGAAACAAATGACACTTGCAGCTGGCTAGAATGCAGTCTGGCAGCAGGTAGCTCAGTTAGCCAGCTGCTCAAACTTCCCCCGAAAAGGAACAGGCGGAACTGTTTGGAATTTTCCAGAAAGAATACAGATTGAGTCGAGCTGTAAAGTCAGGTAAAGAGAGGCTGGCTATAAAAATCAAAGGTTCTACGAGCAGGACACGCATTCCGTTTCGTACGCACAACCCAAACACAACCTAAAGTGCAGTCTATAGTTCCTTAGTAGCTAGTACAAAGTTAAAGAATAAACAAATACCTAAAGATTATGGCAGAGGAACTGTTCCCTGGTCTGGAGCGACCTCTTCCGCAGCTACCGTCCCTGCACTACACGCTCTTCGCCTATCGCGAGGAGCTGCGACGTCGCGACGCGCCCTTCATGAAGATGTCCACGATCAAACTTCACCTAACCGATAATCTGATATTGCAAACGATTAAAAATATACGACTATTGGATACCCTTGAGATCATGAACCTCAATCGCGAGATTGTCTTCAAGCGCAAGCTGACCAAGCAGATGCGGAAGGTGCGCAAGCTGGAGAAGATGGGACTCAATGTGGATCCGCGTCAGCTCAATGATTTGCATTGGGACTAAGCCCGTAAAGAGCAGCAGCAGAAAACTGTGTACAACAACAAAAAACATACTCCAAGCATGTCAACAACTTAGTTTATAAGATCGGAAGTTTCTAAAACTCAGTTTTAAGCTGAATTTATATCAAATATGTAATTAAATGGAAAAAAATTTTTTAATACATAAAAAACATTTTTTTAAAATACAAATATAAATTTAAACTGTGAAAGTTCTATGTGTTATTTTTTTATATGTGATAGATAGATAGATTTTTTTGCGTCTAAAGTGTGTACTTTTACTGATAGTTTTCTAGCATCTTGATTTGTTTACGAGCTTCAAATTCTGCGAGTGTTATTAGAAAAATGTTCAATTATCAGATTCAGTTCAATAATAATATTCATTGGTTTTAAAATCGGAAAGAATGATCAATTTTAGCAGCCGTATAAATTTGCGTATTAATTAATTTATCAAAATCAAAATGTTCTACAGTTCGAAAAAAAATATTCATTAGTTTTAAGATCTGGAAATATTTATCAATTTCAGATTCATTTTAAACTGAAGTTAGGCAATTTTTTCTTCTCCAAAAAACGATATAATTACTGAACAAGAAGTTTTAATTGCAATTATATTATGTTATATTCCGTTGATTTAGGCCGAGATTAAACATATTGTCATATTCAAAAGTTCGCAAAGAATTAATTAAAACTATATTCTATTGTTTTTTCCTTGTACATGTATAATACAAAATATATATATATATTTTAAAATATATAAATATATATATATTAATTTTGTGACATATTCACAACGTTTGGGAGCAAAATGTAGGGTATTCCCTAGTCACAAATGCCTGCAACGTGGAATTAAGTGCAGGTTGGTTAATTGTCGACTACACTTACAGGTACGCAGGCAAACTACAAAATGCCAGGCCATATCTGTGCTGGACTGTGTATCTGTGTCCATACGCACACGAAGAGAGGCATGCGGCAAGGATGCCGTTTGACGCACCACTGCAGCCACTAATAGACTTCGTGGCAAAGGGCTAAGGGGCACGTATGTGTGTGTGTGTGTGTCTATCTGCTGTAGATGCAGCTTCGCTTTTGGCAGAAGGCTTTTAGACATCACAGCGAAAGGCTTCATTAGTATAGCTCGATTTTCGTGAAAATAAGCAGCGACAGCAGATGGGAAGATATGTGGGTCAGCGTTAAAAGGGGCAAAAGAGAGAGAGAGAGAGAGAGAGATTGAGAGATGGAGAATGAGAAAAAAAAAGGAGAGAGAGGCGAAAGAGGATGAAAGAGAACTGACTGCAACTTGATAATTTGTAAAGCCGTAGCAGAAGGGCCGAATCTTGATTTGGGTGTATTCAGTTGTGGTGCAAGAAAATATTTGTGCAAGGTAATTGATTTGGTAGTTTAATAAAATCTCTTATAGATATGTACGGGATTCGGATTCCTTTCGATTCTTATCGAATCGGAGAAAGTTGTCGATGATTTAAAAAATAAACAAACTCGTACTATGCGGGCATTAGGGGGACGTATGTTAATTTCAAGTCTCTAGCTTCTAGACGGACGGAAGGACAGACGGATGCAAGGACAGACAGATAGATGGACAGACGGACATGGCTAGGTCGACTCGACTATTGATGCTGACCAGGAATTTATATACTTTATGGGGTCAACCTGTTAAGTACATTTACAACAAAACTATTGTGCCTACTTCTCAATGGGTTGAGGGTATAAAAAGACACTTTTTAAATGAAAAATAAATGTACATATATAATTTAAATGTTAGCTAAAACTACATTTAAAAGAATATATTAAAACTAAATGGATTATATTAAAAATGTGTAGTAGATAAATAAAATAATTTGACATAAATTATTCTGTGCTTATAACTATTTAATTTTATTTAAATATGACAAGCAAAAATGTTATATAGTCAGAATTATTTAAGAAAAATATATTAATATTTATTTTGTTTATTTGTTATTTACTATTATCTTTTTTAATGTATTTATTATTAATATTTATTAATTTATTTCATTTTGTTTATTTATTATTTAATAATTTTTTAATGTATTTATTGAATATTTGTTTATTATCGACAAAACAAGTGTAAAACAAAGTAAAGGCATATAATAATAAGCATATAATAATATCAGCAACAATAATAATTATAGATTAAATTAATTATTAATGTCCGACCTGCAGATTAGCTCTCTATTATATTGTCTTAATAATAACATATATTGTTTGCCCTAGCCATAATTTAGGTGCTTTGGAAAACATTGTGAGCTCTTTGACGAGCTCTCAGGCACAGCTTTGGAGTTTTAATAGCCTCAGCCGTGGGCTGTTGTTTGCATTTGAGTGCAGCTCTTAATGATTTAACAAAGTTTTTCTGCCAGATGCACATTACATGCCGAACCACACCCACAAACACACACACACACACACACTCAGACGCACACACAAGCCATTGTTGTATGTTGCGGCCATAAAAACTTTGTCAGCAAAACGACAACAACAGCAACTGCAGCAAAACACATGAAAAATGCAAGGCAAAGCGTAAATTGTAGTCGCAGCTGAAAGTTATTTTGTTTTTTTTTTGTTTTTTGGCATTTTCGCATATAAGTAAAAAAGGCAGGGTGCTTGGCGGGCGGGGCAGTCAGTGGGTGTGGCAGTGCGTGTTTTAGTAATTTAGTGCGGCATTTGAAATGTCGTTTTTCGCGCTGCAGTTAAAAAGGAAGCAACTGGGAACGCGACGCAAGAAGCGTAGAAGTAGAAGAGAGAAGCGGGCAGAGCATAAGCAACGGCATGTTAACATGCAAAACTACGCGATGTTCGGTTTGGTTCCGTTCTGCTCTGTTCCCTGCTCTTTTTGTTGTGCGGTGTGTGTGCAACTTCTGCAACCGCACTTTATGTGGCATGCCAGCACGTATTTCTTATGTGAAGCCCCGTACTCAACGCAGCTCGAGAATTATGCAAATGCCACACGGTCTCTTCACATTTTGGCCATATGCGTAAGCTGCGCTCAGTAGGTTACATTAATTCACAGGCCAGTTTTAATCAAAGGATAACAATTATTAACAGGCCTTTTTCGAATGGAAACTAGTTTCCGAAAGGAGCTAAACCTGTTTTAATCAAGGGCTAGCTTTTATTAAGAGGCCTATTTCGAACCGAAACTAGTTCCCAAAAGGAGCTGAACCGGTTTTAATCGAAGGTTAACATTTATTTACATACCCATTTTAAACTGAAACTAATTCCCAAAGGAAGCTGAACCAGTCTTAAGCAAAGGATAACATTTATTATTATTAACAGGCCTATTTCGAAATAAAACTAGTTCCCTAAAGAATCTGAACCAATTTTAACTGAGAGTAAAAATTTATTAATATTATATTTCACATTGAAACTAATTCCCGAACGGAACTAGACCTGCCTTATTCTAGGTTTTCGTACAGCTTCGTGTTTAATAAGTTCGATAGTCCTTAGACTTTATTATATTTTTTATTAATATTTTTAAATATTTCTCAGTGCGAAATATAATGAAACAAATTCCTAAAAGGAACTGAACCAGTTTTAATCAAAGGTTAACATTTATTAACAGGCTCTTGTGGCTTTGAAAGCAAACTTGATAAAAATAAAGTGTTTCTATCTGATTTTCCATTTCTAAAACATGCACAACAAATAAAATAAAAAAAATAATTTAAAAAATTACGGTAGATTTTGGTCAATATTGTCAACAGATGCTCACAAACAAAATTATATTTTTGTGTCTGAAATACTTTATAAAACATGTCGCTTATGGTATCAGTAAAAATTTGATACCTTTAATTTTGAAGAAGCTAATTACACTTATTGATTTAGATAGGTTATAATCGATTAAAAAGCAGAATTTAAGCGAAATACCACATTTAAAAAAGGTATATGTATAACAAATTAACCTGTCAGAAGCCCTGCTCCTTCTATGTAACTTAAAAAACAACAAATGACATATAAGGCAAAAGGACGGTTAATATAAAAACACATTAAAAAAATTTAAAAAGCGGGCTGGATATAAATTTGATTACTTTTGTAAAAATATTATAACTATCTTTGAATAAAAGATATGTATAAAGACGTTTCAGCAGGCTATTCTGAATCTCACTTTGTGACAAATATTTAGAAATTTTAATTTAATTTTTATCGGAATTTAAATTGATTCCGATTCAGATCATCGATGCTTCATTCTTAAATGAAAGTTTTCTATTCAAAGCACTTTGAAGTTCTTTTGTGTAATCCTTAGAGTTAAACTGACCTACACATTTATTCACACAATGACTGACGGACTGATTGATTGACTGACTGATAGATTGTCTGATGTATTGACAGAACGAGTTTAGTGGAATGAAAAATAAAATAACTGGGCACCGGGCAAAGAAATCCAGAGCTCGTCCATGCTGTGTACGCTATTGGCGGGTATTTTGATATTCTTGAGTTGAATATTTCTTTGGGAATTGCATTTCAAGTGGCCAAAGCATGCAACAAATACGCGTAGCGAAGCGCACTGGAATGCATGTAATAGAAAATAGAAAATGACGCAAAAGCGAAAGAAAAATATTAATGCACAAAAAAGTTCACTGCAAAAAGTTGAGAGCGCAAAACTTTGCGCACTTCTGTCCAGGGTCTAAGCCAGAAAAAGGACCCCCATGCAAAAACAAAAACAAGAAAAACTTGCTGGCGCTGCTGCTGCCGCCATTCACAATGGACCAACTTGGAACCCAAAAAGTGGCTCAATGACAGAAATTTATCAGCGTGCAGCGTCTGACAGATGCGTGTCGAGTCCGTGTGCGTCGCATGTGAATATTGCGCATACGCAGAGTATTGCAGATGGGGAAAATATTGAAATGTAGTTCTATTAAAGACATATATATATATATATTTATATACCCAATAAATCTAGAAATGCGCCACAATGATTCGATCGGAACCAAAGCATCTCATTTATAGACAAAATAAATCTCGCTGCTATAAAAGCCCTCTTCACTGCAAAAATACTATATAAATTCATTCTCTTTATTTTAATTAAATTAAATTTTTTAAAAATTATATCACGCACTAAAATGTTGTGCTTTTCAAGTACAAAAGCGAAAATAAATAGTTGCCACATTTCAGTTTGCATAGATATTCGAAGTATCCAAGAATTTGGCCCATACAATTTTGTTTTGAACATTTTACATGCAAGACCAAATTCTTCTTATTGCTGAGCACCCAACTGACCCGACGACCCGACACAATGTATACGAGTATGAGGCCCGAGGCCCGAATCCTACCTAACCCCCCCCCCCCTTTCGCCCAATGCCACCTCACATTTCTTGGGAGGCTGTGTGCTCCAGCCCAAACCGCTGAAGCGTTGAGTGCCTGGTGCCTAGTCACAAGTCGCAAAATATTTTAACCTACACAAAAGCACGCAAAGAAGCAACAAGCTCCTAGCTCCTAAGCTCAAAGTGAACAAAATTCCTGGCGTGCCTGGACCAACTACAGCCCATACCGCAAAACCACAGCCAGCAGCTAGATGGACTGGCAGAGGGCGGAGAGAGGAACTGGCGCAATGTAGTGTAACGAAACTAGTCGTGACACAATTTTTGATGCAAATTGCAAAAGTCATGGCACTTGAGTGTTTCGCCTATTGCCTGATATCGATGCCATTCTTGGGGAGATAAAAAAAAAGAAGAGGAAGGAAGGTGCTCGCAAAAGGCCAAAAAATGTTCTGTCTGACTAGGTGCTATGCATGCCTAGGCTAATAATATTATCGGCCCATAAAAGTGTTGGCAAAAAAAAAAAGGAAAAAAAAAGGAGAACGAAATTATATATTATTAAATTTTACAAATGGTTCGGCTGCCAGGCACGCAAAACCGTTTTCCTTTTACAATAAAGTGCAAAGCGAGGCGGCAACGACAGAGCGGAAGAGCCCTCCACTAACCGCAGATAAATGAGACACTCGGGAACCGCTGGTGACAACAACAACAACAACAGCAGCAAGGATCTGAGGCTGGGGAGAAACTGGCAACAGGATATGTGCGACAGTGTTGGCCAAAATGCACATAAAAAACCGATACAATCCCAATTGAATCAATTGAATTGAATGACTAAGCAAGACCCTCGTCTGGGCCATAATGGTTAGGGTATGAGCGGCAGATGGGGGCATGCCCCACCAACAACCGCACTTTCCGCAAAGATACTAAAATACCCAGCGAAAGGATTCCTGCGAGACGAACTGGGAAATAAAAATAAATTGATGTTTTCAAGTGTCAGCCGTTTGCAGCATGTGTGTGAACATTGTTGATGAGGAAGGGGATAACGCGGGGCTAACTTTAGAAACCATGGACACATGTTCGAGGCACAGTCGCATCTAGTTTGATTTTGTTCTCTCCACTGTTTCCACTCAGCAATTTGCTCAATGATGCAATGCGGTAGGTTTATATTTATGATTTCTCAGATAAGTTAATGCAATCGCTGTCATTGAAATAAAAATATTAGAGAGCGGTTCGGCAAGTTTCTGGGAGCAAGAAGGAAAGCTAAGGAATGAAAATTAATCAAATAAAAAGAATTATTTAAATCTATTCCCATTAAAGCAAAAAAATAGAATATAGAATATTCGTGTATTCTCAATTGTATTATCAATTGCATATAAATTGTGGCTTAAATTGATGGGCTATACAAGTTGGATTATTAACTTGATTTATAGCTTTGTGGTTGTAAAGGGGAGGTGGCGATAGCTACTTGATATATATATATACTATTCTAGAAGCTACGTGCCAAGTTTGGCGACTCTAGCTCTTATTATTTACCAAAATTGCGCAAAAAACAGGATTTCGATATCGATTTTTATCGATTACTTGGAAACGGGGCAAGTTATCGAATATTGGAAACAAACTCGATCTGCGCGGGAACTATGAGGACCTACAGCTAAAAGTCTCTAGCTTTTATAGGTTCTAAGATCCTTGCGTTCATGCATACGTACAGACGGACAGACGGACGGACAGACGGACGGACGGGCAGACGGACGGACGAACGGACCGACGGACGGATGGTCGGACAGACGGACGGACGGACGGATGGATGGATGGATGGACGGACGGACGGACGGACAGACAGGCGGACATTTCTAGATTGACTCAACTGTTGATGCTGATCAAGAATATATATACTTTATGTGGTCGGAGATGCTTCCTTCTGCCTATTACATACATTTGCACAAATACATAATACCCTTTTTACCCATTTTGAATGGGTTCAGGGTATAATAATATTAAAAACAAAATACTATAAAAAAATATTTGTACAAATTTTTGAATACTTTTTTGGGTTTAATAAGCTAACAATCTTTTGAAGTGAACATTCCAAAGATAAAACTAATTTGTTGTATTGAAAAAGCTATTAACATTTTGGAATAATCACTGACATTCATAAGCCCCTTGACCGCACCTCGTTGAACCACTTTTGTTTCAACGACTTCATTTTGGGCGGGGGATGTTGCAGAGAAAAAACTTCCGGACAGACATTGCGAAAAAAGAAATAGAGCGAGAGTAAGGGAGAGGGGGGCTGGGGGGGGCTGAAAAAAAATTACGAGCAAAACTTTTGCAATTGAAAACAAAGTGAAAGAACCGAGCGAAACGCTGCGAGTGTGCACCGAGCTGTGAACAGTTCTCGGTTTCAGTTTCAGTAACTCCCAGACTTGCAGTTACAGTTAGTAGCCGGGCCCCCGATGGGGGGTCTGCATGCCACAAAAGTTACGGGCATGTTTTGCCAAAAAGTAAACGAAACAAATACGCCCCAATGAAAGCGGGTTGTCAGAATCGCATTAGCTATTGATTCCTACACCTAGATAAAGCTGCGCAGCATGGAGTGTATAAATGGGTCCAGGACTCGTTCAGCATAGCTGAATGCTGCGGTGACATCATCAGCAACTGACTGGGCCGACATCATCATTGGCGGCTAATGTAAATTACAAACATTGCAAATGCGTACGTAACATGAAAAAACACTCAAGTGCGTTTGATAATGTTGACAGGATGTGCGTGAATTTGTCAGCATGTGTGTGTGTGCGTGTGCGCCTGTCTGCCGGAAGCGGATGTTATCAGATTTTCATTTTGATTCTCATGCGTGCCCACTCCAACCACTACCCACCCCCACCCTAAAAGCTGTGCAATGACATATGAAATTCAATATTAATAGTGCGCATATATTTGTCTGCATGTGCGTTATCTTTGCTAAAACCTTATAAATTAAACACAACACATTGTTGTCTCTGCAATCACATGCCTTCAGTGTCCACCATGGCCACATTCTGCCTGCCCAATTTAACAGATGGATTACGATATCTAAATGATAATATTCTCTATAGGGGCATATACAATATATTTAAATTCGGTTTAGAGAAAATAATTATATACTCAAGTCATTTGAGTATACGGATGGTAAAGCTTCTGATTCAGTGCGAGATCATAATTTGTTGTTTTAATCATCTTAAAAACAGAACGTTAATTACATAGTTCAAATGGACAAAGGGTCAAGCTTTAATTTTGTATTCCTAAACATAACAAAGTATTAGAATAATACCATAAAAATAAATAAATTTGTATCTATACAAATTCCAAGCAAATCTTGATGCTAAAAATTTGATAATGTTATTATTGATTTGATTATATAGTCTATCATTCGAGCTGATATCTTCCCCAAAAACTATCACCAAATATGTACTTATATAAAAAGTTACCAACAAATAATTTTCAGAAATTAAAGCTAATGTTTTTCTTCTGCGCACAAGATGTGCAACACGTCGCCTGCAGCTACATATAAGTAACTTATTCATGCCCCTGGAGCATGTGGAAACTTTAAAAATGCAACATGCAACATTAGTGCAGTGGCTCAAATTATGCACACATGAAGTTGCCACAACTTTTCATTACAACAGCTCAGAGCCATTCATTCATTCAGCTGCTATGAATAGAACCAGAGCAGCCCGGGACGTACCGCAGTAATGGCAGTTGGAATGGAGATAAACCCAGGGGCCAAGAGGCGCCACTTCTCCTGCGCAGCTTTGATACTTTGCTACAAACAAACAACAACAACAACAACAAAATGGAACAAACTAATGAACTCCGTTCTGGGCAAGTTCTCACTGGCCACCAACCAATGACAAAATGCTAAAAAGGGAAAAAAACAATCTGAAAGGAGACAAAATGTTGCCTCCATTTGCTGTTTGTGTGCTGTGAGCGACCCTGTCATAAATATTCTATATAAATATGGAAAATATGAAATTAAATTTAATATCCATGACCACAGGACATTGTGTTCGCAATGCATGCCCACACGACTGCCAACAGCGCCATCCAGCATGATAGTAGGACATTCTGCTGAAAGCACATTACAAAGATATTTCAATAAGTAATAACTACCAGCAGCATCGGAAATAATATATATATATATGTATATAGTGGAGCAGGTTCCAGGGTCCTGGGAACGATGTCCTACTTGCCCAAATTTAAAGACAAGTCCTCCAAGAAAAGTTCCTAGCATATTAAAATGATATGCACTCAAACTTTTTTGTCATTTCATATTTAAAATCAATCGTTGAATGCAAATTTCAAATTTGAAATTCTGTTAATACAGGTTGCTGGTTCTAATTCATTCAAAGTACTTTGCGGTAAGAATGTTCTCGGACTCGGCTGGATAATAATTCAGCAGCGAATTGATGGAAAAATTGCCTTCAATCGCAGCTGGACTGGAAAAGCTGCAGCTAATCACAAATGCACATCAGCAAAACTTGTATATTCGATTAACTGATATTAATAATCGATTGTATTTTAAGATCGGTAATGAGCAGAACGGTTACCCTTTAAGGTTACTCGGGAATTGCACAGGCAATGCCTTGACTAGAAATGGGTTTCAGAAATTTAAAGCTCATGTTCACAGTAAGCCTTTTAAAACTTATTGGAGGCTGAAGGCTGGTGGTTTCCTTCTTGTTAAGTTAATATTTGCATAATTATTTGAAGCGGATATCAATCGATTTCAATCGCCATCTTGATTTAATGATAGTAATCTAAACGGACAATACGACTCTATGAACCATAATTATATAACCAGGAATCGTAATGCATCCCCCTATTACATTTAAACTGTCGTCCCTAGCAACCAAGGACATAATTTTCTATTATAGTTGTTACGAATAATTACTTATTATTTATATAATGAAAATATATATTTTTTTCTGCACTTGTTGACTTCCCCTTTCGCATTTCCCGTAACAACGTGCTTGGGAAATTGATAACTTGGAGTGTTGCCCAGCCAACGATCTATCCTCCACTCGACTAGCACTAAGACCATGGGCGTCTAATATTGCAATCAATATTGAATTAATTATAAATTAATATAATCTCTTTGGTATTTATTTTCAAATCTTTTTGCAAATTTATATAAGTCTATATATTTGTAATTGGAGTAGAGCTCAGTTGTAAGCTCGTTTTGTGATATTTAATTTGGTTCACATTAAATTTGTCTTTGGTTGCTTTGAGGGAATTTGTTGCCGTTTACAAAATTCATTTTCTAAGAAAGTATTCAGCATGGCACTTCAGATATGCCTGCTTAGTTGAGTGCACTTGGGCAGCCACTGGGCTGTTATTTCTTCATTGGATTGCCATTCATGGCTCGGTTGTTTCTGCCCCAGCCTCTCCAATTGCCGTCCAGCAATACAGAAAAAAAAAACAAAAACAAAAACAAGAAACAAAAAACTGGTTCACGTTTTCTTCATGCTCATTATCCTGTAGATTATTCGGTACTTTACAGTGCTCAGTGCGATAATAACGATGATGCTGCCAAGGACGCTGTTGAGAGAGCGATGCGAACTGCTTTCTGGCTTTTGGCTTGTGATTCGAATTCTGGGAATGGCAATGGGATTGAGATTGAGACGGGGTCGGGAAGGGCACGAGACGGAAGGGCCACCGGTCCGTCCGGGCTGCTTAATGTAGTTGGGTCTCGTCCTGCTGTTGTTGCTGCTGTCGCCGCTTGTTGATGATGATGCACTTGATATTTGCCGTATGAATGCAGCGAACGAGAGATCTTACGCTCGCTCTCTTTGCCATTTAAAGCACATTAAGGCTTGCCCTCGGTCCATACTTGTGTGTATATACATATATATATATATTACGACTCAAGAGTTCCGGGCTTTTGTTGTCGCTGGCTCGACTTTTACTGCACATTGCCCGTGTCCACTTGCGCGACGGCTCCTTGCGTTTCAGCTTTGCCAGCTTTTTGTGGATTATTTCGCATTTACTGTGTGCCTTAGCTCCTATCCAATCCACATCGCCTGCCAGCTTCAGTTAATTTTTGGCCATTTAAATGTTAAATATTTTGAGGATTTATGCACTTGCCTGCGTCCCATTCAGTCGCACCTTTTACCTCGTAAATCCTGCCAGTGTTTGTTTGTGTGCGTGACACCTTACCCGGCCCCGGCCCCTTCCCCACCCACACACACACACACAGACAGCAGCTGCCGCCCTTGTGCCCAGCTAATGGAGCTGCCGCCTGTCGCGCTCCGTCGCCAATGCCGACGTCAAGCTGTTGTCATCGTCGCCGCTAATCCCTCGTTTGAGTGGCAAATGCCGCACCAGTGTCCGGACGAGCATCGGCTACAGCCGGCCACCCGTCCATTCGCGCTGCTGATGTCCGGCTTAGGTAATGGCAATTTAATAAGCTCCTAAATGTTGGCCCCGCCAGCTCTTTGTACTTAGTGTTCTGCGGCCACGTTGGTGACCAAAATCGCCCAAATACATAGAAGATAAACCCTTGCCCAGCCCCGCATTTCAGCGGGTTTATCGTATAAACCCAAAATTTCGGTACCTTAAAATAGTCACATATTTTGTGGAAGTGGAATTCGTATTGCAAAACGATTTTTGTACAAGAATTTATTTACATTATTTATGCCCATCAAAAATTGATTAATAGGGTATATTGGTTTAGTACCTATGTATGCAACATGCACTAGGAAACCTCTCCGACCTCTTAAGCTAAATATAGTATATACTTGACAAGGAGCTGAGTCGACCGAGCCAAGTCAACCTGCCTGTATGCCCAACCCTTCGTGTGAATTCGTCGATCATGGAAACTATAAAGACTAGAGATTCCAATTTGTGATATATGTATACATACAGACGGAATTGATCTTTCTTTTTGATTTCTTCTCACATTTTTATTATATGCATAAACAAGGACTTTGAGACATGTTATCTTTGAGGCATAGCTCAACAATTAGAAGATCACAATGCACCAAACTTGTTACGTAAATTCTCTTCTAATCGAAAAACAAATGATTTCTTAAAGAAGAGCCATGGGATTTGGTATATAGACCAAAGTTAATTTAAGACCTGGAAACGGCATAAG
Source organism: Drosophila borealis (assembly GCA_035045885.1). Taxonomy (NCBI): domain Eukaryota; kingdom Metazoa; phylum Arthropoda; class Insecta; order Diptera; family Drosophilidae; genus Drosophila; species Drosophila borealis. Next base: position 308,180 of record JAWNOR010000039.1, on the reverse strand, counting down.
GATCGGATCATTAGCAGCGAGGTTAATACAGACGCTTTTCCAATAGTGTGAGGCTCTATCTTTATTAATGTCTCCTTTATTTGAAAGCACAAATATGTATTTAAAGAAGAATCAAAGTATTACCAATAAATAAGTTGCAAGTCCTTATCTTTTTATGCAATAAAAGCGACTCGATTAACAATTAGATTAGAATTCAAATTTGTACACCTGCGAGTGGAACAGGAGACTGAGACAATTGCAGCTGGCACAGAATGCGCCAGCATTGAAAAAAAACTGAAAGGACGAAAAGTACGACTCAGAAAGTCGACAAGCGTAAAATTGACAAACGTTTTTGGCCAAAATGCTGGCGAATGCAGACAACATGCCAAAAGGGTTAACAAAGGCGCCAACAACAGAAACAACAATGCAAACTCTCGGAGCTGCACGCTGCTTGAGCCTGTTGACAATTGTTAGTGAGACATTGACTGAGTGTCAGGCAGGAGCTGGAGAACAGGAGGGCAGCAGGATAGCAGGGCGGAGGCAGGCAGCCCGTTCGGACGGACGTTTTAATGACATTCAAAGTGTTAAGTCGAGTGGCCGGTTGCCCAGGCCCGAGCACGAGCCAGAACCCGAACCGGAGCCGGACCCGGAGCCGGAGCCTTACATCCTACATCCTTGCACAAACTTTGAGCGTTGCCAGAGTGCATTCTTGTTGACTTACTGACACTTTGACACTGCCACTGGGCCATAATGTGCGAGTGGTTGTTGCAACTGGAAATTAGGGCCGCAAAAGCTGCTCCTAAGCTGAACGGGTTGTCTGGTCTTGGGCAAATGTGTCTCGTCTAGTTGCTTGCCATTGTGCCAGACAGATCTGGCTGCTCATTATTCAGCTCATTTGCATGCAACTCATTCGGTGTCTAATGTCAGCCAAACGCACACAATTCTCCAGTTGTTTTCCCCCCTTTTTTTGTTGGCCATCAAATGGGTTGAGCTTGTGAGTCTTATCTGCATTATGGTCTGCATTTGACATTCAAAACCATGGAATAGGCGTGCCTTCTGGCACAGCGACACTTGTATGCCCTTACCGCAGCTTATCAAGAAATTTTTATAAATAATTCTTGGGTGGACACAAACTTTCCATTCATTACAAAATAAAATAAAAAGAGTTAAGTTTAAATTTTAATAGCCGCCAGGTTAGTGATTCCCTTAAAAAATTAACAGGAACAGCTCTCATTAACATACTGTTAACATTGCTGTTACTCTCTATTGAGAGACAAATAGGAGAGAGTTTTTAATATTTACTGTTGACTGAAGTGGAAGGTGTACAATAGAATGTTTCTATTAGATTAAGACATATAATAAAACGGATAGCCTGGAAATAATGTTTAAGCACAACATTGCTTAGCATTGGAATCTAGTTTAACATATGTTTAATAACTCTAACATTAACTTTCTCTACAGCTGACTGCTGCGAATAAGAAACCTTCATAACAGCGTTAAGGAATGCTGCTGGATTTTGCATAGCTAGTTCGTAAAAGCACTAAGAAATTTGAGCGTGAGAGTCACATTACAGATTTGGAAAAATCTTAAAATATTTATAAAAAAGCCGATACTTAAGATAAAACTAGCAAGGAATCAATAAAAGTTTTAGTTGCGTTGCAAAGCCCATGTTAAAGTTATATAACCCTGTCTATCGTATGCCCAGAACAATTTCATAAGCCAAGATTTACCAGACAACTGTCGGGGATTGGACATTCGCATTCAGCATCCTTTGTGCAGCTGCCGCCTTGTAATCGCATTTGTCGACTCGGCCTAACCAAGTTGCAGGCCGAATGCAATAAAATCATGGCCAGCAATTGTAGTCTAAATAGATTTTGTGCAGCCGCCTCTGCCCTCAAAAAAAGAGCTCTAAAGGCAAACAAACAATGCAAAAATGAAAATGAAGTGCCTGTTGCGGGTTAGATTTGGATTTCGGACAAAATGCGCTCCGTCCAGACAGTTTGGTCAAGGTCTCAGCTTATGCTCTTTGCTCTGCATGCTGGTAATTAAATTGTCAAGTTAGAATTTCAACCAGAAACCAGAAACCTGCAACCTGCAAGTCACGCATTGTTGACTCTAGATTGAATTAAGCACAAGTCTTTATCTATGTTTAACAAATTTGTCATTTATGCATCCAACATTTGCACAGAAGCTTTTGCAATTTCTTTTTAATATTTATGAGAACAAAAGCGCTATCTTCTCGCATTTAGAGAAATGCATTTTAAATTGTAAATACCAGACAACAGTTTAGATTAAATTGGCCTTGCATTTGGGAGAGTTTAGTACGCCCAATTCGAACATTGTTTTATTTCTATAAAATTCAATCTGTAAATTATTTGTAAATAACCATTGATATAAATAAAATAAGGAGTTATTCCATATAATTTTTGGGTTTGGATATTTATTAGAAAAGGGTTGGCATATATTGCACGTATTTTTAACCATTGATATTTAAAATAAAGGTAATTTGAAATAGTATTTATAATTTGGAATTTTTCATTCACTTACTAGCATACCCAGCGGGTATACCCAGGCCTTTACCGTGGTACATATGAAATAAATAAACAAAGCGCCAAGCCTCGTGGAAATCGGATAACCGAGTTATGGGGGTGGGAAATTTTGACCTATCTATATTGGGTATTTCTGGGTACCATTTTCACATGAACTTTGACAAAGAATCATGTTGCCAGATTTACATGCCAAATTGATCTAGAGACCAAACCATGAACAAAGAGCCAAACCTGGAAATCGAATAAGATTTGACAGAGTTATGGGGTTGGCAAATTTTGACATATGTCTATATAGGATAATAGCGGGTATACCCCGCTCAAAGATCCGCCAATTTACTGTTGCGGGCGCAATTTCCCAAAACGCGGAAACACGTATTCGTTTAGTTCTTATGTAGAGCTTTGAAAATAAGTTTGAAGCAAATCGGACAAAACTTAAAACTTCACCAAAAATCTTAGAATCGCGCTTTCTACCGAGGAAGCTTTGATTTCGCGTGAATTGTGAAACACGTCTCAAATAATTGTTCATATACATCCTTCGAATGCATAAATTATTTGTTTACATCTAGCTTCTAATTCTGTAATAAATATTTTTATGAAAACTCAAATTCCATTTTACTAGAATGGAATGTTAAAAGGAGAAATTTGTAGCTATATTTTATAAAAATTATTAATTGCTTGTAAAGAGAGGGCGGAAGAATGATTATAGTTTTAGTTCAGTTTAAAGTTTTAAAAATACTTTTCGCAAATTAGACTCATTTTTTAAATGCAAAGCATTCTATTTAGCGAGAGACACTTAACTTTAGATTATTCTATCTTACTTAGACAATATGTTATATATAACTTAAGATACCTTTACTTAATGGAGTCAAGAAATTGTATTAAATATGTGCGCCTTGATAAAACATTTTAAATAAAAAATAGCATAATAACCTTCAATTGAAGCCCTAAGGCTAGCTCGTAACTTCGAATCGTTGCGAGTACTTCAGCTATATTATTGTAAATTGTCATTTAAGCTGCGCATAAATTCTCAAGTAGGGCAAATTCCGGTGATTTCAGGATATTTAATCCATTTAAATTGCCTTTATCTCTGAATTGAAGCTCAGTCGCTGCACATTCAATTGTGCACTAAACATTTGAAGGACAGACTCCTAATGAGCCATTTTACTCAACTCAGCTAAGCCTCAACGAGATGAGGTCCTGGGTCTGCGAGTCTGTGTCTGCGCCTAGGCAGCTGAACTTAATTGCATTTAAATTGCCACTCGTGTTATGTTAACAAATAATTAGTTGCCCATTGGGCATGAAAACAGTTCGAGGCGTAACTCGAAGGACGCGCCAGACGTCCGACAATTTAGTCGAAGACAAGGACAATGCACACGCCCAGTTTTAGTCCTAATATCGAGAACCGCATTTGCTTCATTTGCATAAACTGTGGCCCGCCGGACGGAACGAAAACTGTGAATTGATATTGCCGTGGCATGGAGAATGTGAAATGGGAAATGGATAAATGGGTTAACAGTCCGCATGCCACATGAGGCATGAGTTGAGCTAATGTGCAATTAGGCTGCATCGTACACAAAAAATTCATCGCATATTTAATTCAATAAAGTGCTCCATTATGCATTTACCATCAAAGGCCAAGTTTTGCAATTTGCACAAATTAATTATTTGCAACTAAGACAACAACGACTGAGCGGAAACTGGCCACAAAATGTGCGAAAATCTCTTAAGATTAAACAGGATCGAAACTTCGATGAATAACCTGACTAACGTGGCTACGTGATTAGGATCAAGGGGGATTTAAATGGGGGGAGAGTCATCAATATCCTGTCGAGTGCAAGCACATTTTCAAAGGACAGCATACGATGGGGCTGATTGGCAATATTCTGAGTAAAAATTTGATATAGTTTCAAATGAACTTATCTTAATTATCAGCCATGGAATATTATACTCATTTAATTCCAAATTAGGTTTTTCTTTTGAAATCTTCAATATCTATTTCATTGTAGGAAGAAGTTAAGAATTGTGATTAAACATAGGCTTTGAAGGCTTTGAATGGGAGTTCGTAGTTAGTAGTTCGCAGCAGGTTAACCCAAAATATAACAAAACAGAAAATATCGAACATTTGCTTTAATTATTAAACATAAACTTGTGCAGGAGGAATTCAATTAACATATATGTGATCAAAAAGATCCAAAATTTAATCGTGAATAAATTTTGTTTGGTTACCACTGTACAGCAATGGTTCAATCAAGCGTCCACCGTGGCACCCATCAGTATCCGGCCCCAACACTAGACGTAACCGTCTCTAAGACCAAGAGGCATTCAACGAAGCATGCGAAAATTTGGCTAATACGAAATGCACGCTAAGAAATTTCGAGTGGCAAGATGTGGGTGGGGGCATGGGAGCGCAATGTGAACCCATTGGCGAGGCTGAGCGAGCAAAGCACAGAGCTCCCGTCAAGGCGAAAGCAAACTTAATGCAATCAAGCTTAATGCAGCGCGACGGCTGGCCGAGACGACGAGACGTCTAGAAGGGGGCGGGAGGGGCGCAAGGTGCTGCGCAGCGGGCACCGGAACAAAGTGAATCCTTTGGGCTTACCTGCGGTGCATTTTTAAGCAATTTACATAATAATTATCGAGCAGGCGCTAGCTGAAGAGCCAAACGGGCGGGCTGCGAAAATTGCCAACGATGAAGAGCCCCACGGGCGGATGCCGTTTGAAATATTGAAAAACTTCGCCCAACTCGATGGCAACTACATAATTAGTTTTCGCCAGCTTCTAAGCTGGAAAATTTAACAACAATTTCAACCGAGATCAGCTTATCGAAGTTGAAACATATTAACGGGTTATCAATTAAAGTCTACTCAATTTGAGAAGCAATAAGTACTTGAAGCTTTATGAAATTCACAATTCATTGAGCAATAAAATACTTGTAAATAATTATGATTCAGAGCAAAGACAACGAAAAAGAGTGCTGTTGTCGGGAATGCACAACTAGCAGATATCCTATAGTTGCAAACACAGCCTCGACAATGAAATGAATATTTGATTATCTTCGGTTCATATTATTACATAGATTTTTAAATATTATTTGTATTAAATATTAAATACATGTAAATACCAAAACGAAAGGTTTTGGAAATATCCTGTAGTTACGTACATTATACACACACACCCAAAAAAGGAAATGCAGCCTTGATAAACTTCGGTGCACATTGTCCAATCTTAATGAAATTTCCAGGGCTTAAATATGGCAGGAGAAGTTGTGTACATACCCAAGTGCAAGGCATTAGCTTTAAATGCAATTTTTGCAATTTTGGGTTGGAATCGGTGAAAATATCTTAAATGAATATATATTGGCAATCTGTATAAACTATACGAAAACCAACATACCCTATTTGGTGTAACTAGTTTTTATATTCTTCGAGTTATGCTTAAGTTTATTTTGATCGATATTATGAAAAAGAGAGCGGATATCGAGAAAAAATAATAGCTATTTCTGCGTTTTGTATAGGAGCATATATATTGAAAATTTTAGATTTCTGGCTGTTCTAGTTTGCGAGATCGACGAGTTGGCACAGACGGACACAACTAGATCAACTCAGCTTTCTGATGAGGAGCAATATACTTTAGGATCGGGAATATTTTCTGCTGTCTGTTACATACATATGCACAAAACCAGTATACCCTTTTTAGACACTCTCAATAAATTCAAATATATTAATACACTGTGCTTAAGCTTTAACAAATTAAGTTGTGTATGGCTTAAATTGATGTTTCAGTTTGAATATTAGCGAGCTTCGCTTAACACAGAATCTTTCGTATTTATTAATTTTGATGTTAGCTAAATATAATATGTGATTAAAAGAAACTTTTGCTTCAAAGACAATTGAACGTTTAAGTTGATCTTATAAAAAAAAAGAGTAAAAAATAAACTTACTTCAGCTATTTTCTTTGCCGGCATGTCAAGCAAAGCATGTCACAAATTTCGCGACACGCTGTCGAAACTTTAAGTCAATCAAGAAAAACAATTTTTGAAAAGTGTGCAGCACAAATTCGATGCCAAAAACTTGAGCAGATTTTCAAAAAATAAAAATAAAATGGTAAAGTATATTTGACAAGTATATTGTGCGGTGGCAGGGTGCTCTTGTGGGCGTGGGCGTGGGCGGGTGAGTGTACACTGTGCGCTTGTTTAACTTAAATTGCTTTGCTGCTGCTGCAGCAATGGCGAAACAAAGGCCAACAACTGCAACAACTTTGCTCAATGCGCTTCCGTTTCCGTTTAACCCCCACACCGACAGCCGCTTGCCACGCCCTGACAGGAGCCAAACTTTGGCATTGTTGTCTTTGGCGTTGCCTGCGGCAATCACTTTCGTTCTAGCAGTTCCTTCTTCAGTTAGCGCAACTCACACACCCCTCGCCAACCTGCGTCTGCACACCTTCCCCTTGGCCGACTCGCTCAACCGCCAAACACTTCCGTTGGCTTCCGACGCGTCGCGACGTTGCGCAAAGTTTAAGTATGAAACGCAGTTTTTTCCAAAATGTATTTTAAGCTCCAATGTTGGATTTACCCCAAAGGAATTGCATACGTTTTTGATTGAGCAATTAGGGAATGCACAAGAAAAGCACAGGCGGCGAGTGCGGGGGTGGGGGTGAGGGGTTAGGGGTGAGTTTGGCATTTGAAATTTGAAATTTAATTTGAAGTGTCAGACGCAAAGTGTACACTTTTCATAATTTGACTGCTCTGCGGATAGGGAATTCAGTTCGTGGGTTTTAGCTATGGATTTAACTATGGTTTTCACGGTTGAGCCACAGTGGGCGTGGCCAGACCATGCAATGGACAACAGCAGAAACCACAGTCATGATTAGTGGTCAAATGACTTTTGTGCGCTGCCATCGCCCATGGCCGCAGTTGAATTTGTTTAAGCCCCCCGCCCACTTGCCCCTCGGCACAGTTAATGTTCGTGTGTGTGTGTGTGTGTGTGTGTGTGTGTGGCACTCGATGCTCTGGCATTTGGGCTGGGCTGCACTATGGGTACTTCCAGTTTTATGTGCCTGGTATTGACAGAGAGTCCATCAATTTGCATTTCATTATTTAGCTGCAGTTAAGAGCTTTTCGGGTGTTCAACGTTTAGGATTATTAAAATTAAATGTTGTTTAACAAAAAATTAGCGTTTTAAGTTAAAACAATAGAATTAGCTCATCGAGATAAGGCAATGCACAATTATTTTCTTCCCGTTTAAACTTTCAGGACTTTTTCAAGTTTTCAATACCTTAAAATAGGTCGAAATCGTTGGGAATTTGTTCCTTTCTTTTTTGTATGCATATTTCAGAATTTTGGATGATTTCCACTTTTTACTTTGTGCCCAACATTTATTATTTTCTTTAAATATAATATATATTATATATATACCGTTTCCTCTGATTAAAATGAACTCCCTCTTATAATGAATACGATACACGCTTTAAATTCGACTCCCATCTTAATGTATATATACTTTTCGCTTACCGCTGATAATTCAATAGCAGAAGAAGAGTTCTACCAGATAAAAGAGCAATAGCAATTGACATTAAAAAGGCAACCGTTTAATTACAAGTGGCAATCGACATTTACAGAGCTTCTCAGTTGAACCACGCCATTAAAAAAAGGGAAGAACAAATATAAAAACAATGCAAAAGAAATGCAAACATGTGCAATTTTCACTCTTAACTTTAATTGCGTGTGTGTTTGTTTGTGCGAGTGTGTGCGTGTGTGGTTGCACGTGTGTGCAAATGGGTGTTGAATGGAGTACAGCTAAAAGCAAATGTGCGAATGCCGAGACAACACACTTTCCCATTAAATTAGATTTAATTTGAAAATGGCAAAAATGTTTTTCCACCCACACAGCAAAAGAAAAACGAACAACAAGAAAAATAAGCGCGAAAAGACGTAAAAAGTCACATAACAGGAATAGCATATAGAAAATGGAGTCACGTTTGCCCTCAATGGCATCAGTCTCTTGGGAACAAAAACCACAATCACACACATCTCCAAAAGCTGCATAACATTTGAATACGCGCGCATGCTTCGGCTACGGCTGCTAGGCAACACTGTCTGCGTCGTCTTGCAACACTCTTAGCGTGTATTAACTATCGTTGCGGCTATCGAATGCGCAGTTCCGAACAGCTGTTAAGGAATCGGAACTGGTAATCAAATGAAGCGGTACATTTAAACAAGTTTCATTTTCAGATTATGAAAACAAATAAAATATATTTAAGATTGAATAATATTGAAATAATCAATAATGAAGGTTAATAAGATAAAATAAATTTGTAGCTCCCAAGTTAGGTTAAGTACCACGCCTTATTTCCAACTAAAACAATCGTAACGATGTCGACTAGTCACGTTATCTTCAATTTAGCAAATAACAAAAATTATATATTTCCCCAAATTGAATGTCTTCTTTGATTTTATAAAGCGATTATAAAACCCGCCTTCCGCTGGCATCGACACGCGAACCGCAAATAAACCTATTGTAATTAAAACTGTCAAAGTTCATGGCGAAGGTTAAGGTGCATGCAATTTTAATTAAGCTTTAATTGTCGCTAGAAAACAAGAGAACTCCCACCAAGTTGGCCCCTAAGTGTGCACACACGAGATGGTTAGAGAAAAAACCATTAGGCGCGCTGAAATATTAGCCACAGTTAAGAAACTCTAAATTCCCTGCGCACTTTGATATGAATGAAAATAACAATTTAAATGGAAAATGGAAATAAATCAAGCAGGATTGTCCTAAGTTTACGAATGAAAATATGAACATGATTAAAAATAATATTAATAAAAATACTTTGTTCATGTGTGTAAATATTAGTTGCTACAAGCCCTATATCCAATTATTTGAATTGATCGTTAATAGATTAATTGCTTTTCAAATAATTGTTCACCTAAACCAATATGTCCACCTCAAATTGTATGCCAACTGGTTTTTAATTATTACCAGCGAACTAACGGCACCAGCAAATGCGCAACACTAACCAACACTAACCGCGGGACATAATAAATACTGCAATGTCCAGCTAACATGCAACCCTATGGCAAAAAGTAGCCGCTGGTTCAAGTGAAAAATGCACTTTGAATTTGTATTTGCAATGCAAAACAGGCGCCCAACATCAGTTTCGCATACGCCCTAAACGCCACAAATAAAAACTAATGATTTTCACATTACACCTGCCCTGTAAAGTCGCCGCACGCAAGCGAACGCAGTCGGAGGCAAACCTTTGATTGCGTGTACAATTTTTAAGCCCAATATGTGGTAATTAATTGAATTGACTTACCATGTGCAGAAAGCCTACGAATCGTAATCCTTTCTTCCTTTCGTAGGGTATTTTTTTAAGTCGATAAGCTGCTTGACACATACTTGACCGGGCTTTTTGCGCCAATTTGTTTTCCACATTGTCTGGCGTGAATATGATGTGCTGTTATTGTTTTTACTGAGTCGCTGGCGAATATCACAATTAATGGCCATCGATTTTGTGTTTTTATTATTTTCAACTTAAAATAAAGTCGATTTAACATATTTTCTTCACATGCACTCATCACAGCAAAATGCGCGAACTGTAACTGTAAAATAAATTAAACAATGTATGCAGTTGAAAATATTCGCTAGTATGCAGCTGCAAATTACGTTTAACTAAACAAAGAATTTATGTTAAACAAATTTGATGGAAAAATTTGTGTGCTATGCTTATTATGCTTAATGCAATTTTTAAAAGTATTTTCTTTCAAATTCAAACTAAAAAAATGTAGATCGTGTTATTATTTCTACTGCGCATAATTATGTTGGTCTGCTTTCAATTTGTGCGAACAGCATACTAATTCCAAAAGAGCAAACATATGCGCCGTTAATGTTGCCACCTTGATAAACCGGCAAGATGAGCAACACATATGCGCACATTTTGTAAACAATCAAATGGAATTGGTTCAATTGGCAACGCTGCAATATATTTACATGATTTACTTAACAAAAATAAAGAAGAATTGCTTTAAAAATAGTTTTGATCTCTATAAATTATGAAATAAACTGATTAGAACAAAGTTTTAGCCAACACGCATGACTAGCATGTAATTTGGCAGTTCTTTGCCGAGCTAAAGCAAGCGACAATACCGAAAACGACCATAAAAACGGCCGCGAAACAAAATATCCGCCGAAACGATATAAAAGTTATTTGGCCGGCAGCGAAAGGCTCAGTTTTACATGAGCAGCGCAGGGCAGAGCAACGCGCGAGGACGAGCAGCAGCTGCAGTTGGCAAAAGGAGTCTAAGTCAGCGACAAAAACATTGTTGGCGTGACTGCGGCGCATTAAATCAACGTGTGAAACACAAACCGGAAGTGCATCGCCGCCGCCACAACCGTCCCTGACCCTGTCTGGCCCACACCAGGCGCAACTGGTGGTCGCAATGGATGTCGATGTCTATGCCTGGGTAAGAGAGCCGACGACATCGCCAGCTTTGACGACCCTAAGCAAATGTCATTTGCAATGCAAATTAATGAGCGATTTCCTTTGGTTGCGCACAGGGCGCCAATTCTCACGGTCAGCTTGGCCTTGGCTACGAGTCGGAGCTGTGCATGGTACCGCAGCGCCTATCCAAATGCTCATTTCAACCGCAGCTGGTGCGCTGCATACGCGGCGGAGGTGGTCATGTGCTGATCTTGGACAGAAATGGACGGGTGCACGCCTGCGGCTGGAACAATCGCGGCCAGCTGGGCCTCGACTCAACAGAGGAAGGCCACAATGAGTTTGCCATGGTACCCACCGAATACTTCGAGGTTAGCGGCCGTTAATCACCAAACAGCTGATTCACTCTTAAAACATCTTTCACGCAGGAAGCGCCCGTGGAGTCCATCAGCTGCGGCTGGGACATTTCAGGCGCCATTACGCTGACCAAGCGCCTGTTTGTCTGGGGATCCAATGCGTTTCAGCAGCTGGGCATTTGTCAGCGAGGATTTACGTCAGTGCGCCGGCCCATGCCAGTGCGTCTACCCCGAGATGAGGCGGCGCAACGCCTGAGCTTTGGCCTGCGCTTTTGCGCGGTGCTCTCGCAGGATAGAAAAGTCTATATATTTGGCCGTTTGCGCATTATGGATCCCGCGCCTATCGAACTGGACATAACTTCAACCACGTTGCATCGCTGCAACGTAATGAAAATACAGGCGCACAATCCCAATGAGCTGCGCATTGTCACACTGATCAGTGGACAGAATCACATGCTGCTGAAGTGCGTGAATATAGAAGCGGGCGGCAGCAGGCGCATCGTGGCACTAGGCGACAACAAGTACGGCCAGGCGAATGCCTTTCAGTTCGAGGAGGATGTGGGACAGCTCGCCGTTGGCTGGACACACAATGCGGCCCTGCTGAAAACCAACGACGTTTTGCTCTGGGGACGCAATTGCTATGGCCAGCTGGGAACGGGCGAGTTTAGTGAGCAGAAGGCAACGCCAACGCCGTTGAAGCTGCAACTGGAGGAGGGACGAACGCCGGCACGCCTACACATGGGCGCCGAGCACGGATTGCTGCGCACCACAGCTGGCGAGATCTATACCTGGGGCTGGAATGAGCATGGCAATTGCGGCAACAATACCACAGAGAATTTGTAAGTGAAAATGGAAGAGCACGGAAAGCTTTTACTTAGATATACCTCTATAATTGATTGTCTGAAGTATATGGTTTGATCCTATTTATACGTAGCTTAAAATATGTGAGTACTAGAGCATGGGGCAAATCAAAATTTGAGGGAAATTCAAGTATTTTTAAGTGTAAATCGGATCTATAAATGAGAACGAAGTAAAATTTTTGATAGAATATGCTGGGTTATAACATAATTTAAAGAAAGTTATATGAGTGAAGAAAACATAGGTATTGCTATTTATCGCCATGTAAACCTTCTGATTTGTATTTTTTAGATGTGTTCCAACATTAATAAAGCTGCCTGGATACGCAAAATTGGCCGGAACTGGCGCCGGATTCTGTTATGCTATTGTGGAAGCGGTTGATCCGGAGACTGCAGCTCCACAAACGCTATAAAAATGGGGAATATTAACCCTGGCCTGACTCTATTTGACGGCTGTTGTTTTTAAATGTTGTTATAATTGTGTAATAAAGCGCATATTGTTATTTATAAAAGTGACGTTTCCTATCAAGTAGCTGTTACTTTTTTCCAATAATGTTGGAAGGAAGATCAGATTTGCCACGTCCCCAAGGGGAAAGCTTATTATTAGACTCCTTAAGAATATGTTCCCTTTAGCCTTAAGATAGTTAAATTTATGCATGGATATCCCCGACAAACATTGCAAACGTTTGGGCAGTTTAGCTTTTGTCCGGCTAAATATGGCTACAGTCAAAGATCGTCAGCTTTAAATTTTAAATTTAATAAGCTTTTTTCATTCCAATTCCAAGGACAAGCAATTCTGTTCATTGCCAATTCAGTTATTCAAATAAGCTAATACAGCAGTTTTTGGATTTTTTGAACATTGAATTGAAATACTTTTCAGAAGTAGAATGGGCAGCACTGTGCATTGCTGAAACCTAATATACCCTATTTACGTGTAAATATCCAAATCGTAAAATGAATATGCATACATTGTGGATAATTGTATATATATATCAATCTTTTGAGAGTTTTTAATCGATATCCACAAACTTAATACACATATATCTCAATTTATAGCCGCGCTCAAGGCACCAGAACAATTTTTTCTTGTTCTCTATTTATTTCTATATATCTAAATATCTATCTGTTATCCACATATAAGCGCAACGAGCCAGCTGGCAGGTGTCATTCCACTATGAAAACATGCAATTTCCAAGCTTGCAGGCGCCAGTGCTGCCCATCTCTCGCACACATTCACAGATATGCGCCTCTCTTTCGTCGAACCTATGTGAATGTCATGTCGTTTGTTCCGTTTTAAGTACGAGTCAAATATTTGAGAGTAAGGAAAAAATCTAAATAAATAATTAAAAATCAGGCTTATTCAATGTGTTTGATTCGATAACAAGAAATTCCTTAATTCGATATCGTAAACAATAGCAATTGTCATAAACAAAGCCAAGCGCTCGCTGCACGCACTCGAAAGCCACAAATTCAGCTTCAGTAGAAAACGCAACTTGTGGCAGCGAGTCATTCGAGCTACATATAATTGCAGCTTAGGGTTGTGTTATAATAAAGTGTGCCCTAAATTTTGAACAATCGAATGGATGCACACGGTGCCAAACGAGCCGCTGAACGTAAGTTGTCAAAATGAAATTAAATCCATTTCCAAATCAGTTTCGACTTCCCTTGCCTAAGCCAATGCCTATGAGCAGCTGGCCAAGAAGATCTGGCGTCCCAACATCACCGATTCACAGCTGGGCATGCCCGTTCACATTGATGATTCGCCGCCGCCCGATTCGGAGTCCCTCATGGAGCCGAGTGCAGCGGCCACATCTGGCTTTCTGAATGAGGTGCTGAATGCACTCTATGGCGACACCACGGGCCATCCGGAGAACGGCAGCTTTAGCTATCATAAGGCAGCCGAGCATTATGCGCTGTCCGGTGACGATTATCAGCCGCAGACGCAGCCCTCGGCCCAGGCTCCACAGCAGACCCAGTCGTATGCAGCGGTTGGCGCACAGAAGTCGCAGCAGCCGCCGCCGCCCGGCTTCGAGCGTGGAGCCAAGGCACTCTACGATCGCAAGCAGCCAGCAGTCGTTGCGCACAGCGCACGTTCCGGCGCCGTAAGTTAATATACATTGGCTATCAAAGCTAACAGGTCTATACCAGATGGTCTTTTCCAGAGCTCTGCCTACAACCAGCTGTTGCCGGGACTGCCGCATCAGCAGGGCTTGCATGGAGGCAGCGATCTTAGCGGTCGCGGGGCCGGACAACAGGGCACCGCCTCCATTAACGAACTGTCGCAGCTGTATTTGCAGTTGTTGCAGCAGCAACTGCCGCAGCAGCAGGCACAGCAGCAGCAGCATTTGGTTGCCGGCGCCTCGAACAACATGTCCATGCCCATCTATGGCATGGCCTCGGGCAATGCCAATGACATAACCCAGGTCTATGCCCAGCTGCTGGCGGCCAATTTGCGTCAGAATGCCACACAGCATCATCAGCAGCAGCAGCTGCAGCAGCACCAGCAACAGCAGCAGCAACAGCATCATCACCAGCAGTTGCACCAGCAGCAACAGCAGCAACAGCAGCAGCAACAACAGCAGCAGCAACAGTCTTCGAATGCGGCAGCTGCCGCCATACTCTACGAGGCGATGCTGCAGCAACGCGCGCTGCAGCACCATCAGCTGCAGCAACAGCAATTGCAGCAGCAACAGGCGCAGCTGCAACAGCAACAGCAACAGCAGCAGCAACAGGCCCAACAAATGCCACGCACTCCGCGTGGCATCTACGGCGGCAACTTCTCAGCTGCTGGCAACAAGCCGCCAACGCCGGACAACAAATAATTTAAAAAAAACACTATTTTACAAAATTTTTGACAATATGCAACCGTTGCCAGTTTCTCAGGCAAAGCTCCATTCGATTATTTTGCAATTTTTTTTTCTTGTCGGCCAACAAATTAATTTTACAAATTTATTCGAACATATTTTTACAGAACTCTATTTGTTTATTTCAAATATAACCAAGCATTTGGCTTAATAGAAAATGTTCTTATATTTTTGCAAATTTTTCAAATGGATCTCTAGCTATATATAAAATAATAACTGGATGAAATCTAATTTAGAAGATCTTCTGCAGATCCTAATATTAGTTTTATGGGCATCAGACTGATAATAAAATAAATAAATATATCTGATTTAATTATGGTTTACAAATGGTAAGATCCATGGATAGATAGAGAACAAATTTCTCCTTTATGAATATTTTTACATTGCTGGATCGAGGTCGTGGGTAAATTTTTTATTAATTTTGTCCTCTATGTATATAAGTTGGTAATCAACGTAAAGCTGAAATTTGTACAGTTTTGGAAAATTTCACTGGCAAGCGTGGAAAATTCACGGAAAACGGTCGTATTAAACTTTTCTGTTCGCCATCCGATAGACCGCAAACTCTTAATACCCAAGTAGAGTAGAAATGTGTAACACATAGAATAAAATGTCACCGACCACATAAAGTATATATATTCTTGATCAGTATCAATTGTCAAGTCTATATAGCCATTTGCGTCTGTCCATATACATATCTATGCAAACTAGGCTTTTAGTATAACCGGCCGGATCGGACAGGTTTAAGTATAGAAAACATTTTGTTTATCAAGATGTCTAAACCAAATCAAAATCCTATCAACATCGGACCATATAGCTTGCATTTTCAAAGTTCTTTGAGAAAATTTATCCTGCATGAAAAGTGGGCTTCAAATGTTGTTAAAAGAGAATATTGAATTTTCGCTTTTTGGTTCGTAGACATAAACCAATTGAAATTGCGAGTTCAATACAAGTGTAACAATATTAACCCAATATTAATTTTGAGCCAGGGAGTTCTTAATTTATATTTTGCTTTTAAGCTGTTTAAATTAGACAAAAAATTTAGGTTAATGATAGAAATGATTTTTTTTAAATCTTTTTTATTTATGATTTCTGTTTGCAGTTGTTTTTTATGTGTAAATTTTCGCTAATTTTTATCGTGTAATCTTGATCGTTTTATTTGATACTCAGTGCAGAATGAGTTTTGATCGAGAATCGTTCGCAGCTTAAGCCACAGGTGCAAAGCCCACGCGATTCTGTCCGAAATCGAACTGTGTGTAGAACTGGCCAATGAAGACATCGCCGAGAATCCAAAAGTCGGTGTTGATATACGTAAAGCTGGACATGCAGAAGGTGGTGTTGTTCTCCGTGAAGCTGCTTATGTACGCGGAGGCGGGCAGGTTGAAGATGGTGCCGCCAATGTTGAAGCTAAGCACAGGCAGAGAATCAACCGTGGAACAGTCCACATAGTAGTCACCGTCGATAAGATAGCCACCGATCAGCTGATTGAGCTGCGTGTAGGAGCTGCCGGGACAGGCCAGCAGGGAGGTGCCCGTATCGGCAATTGCCTGGCAATTGGAGCACACAACAAAGCCATTCATCACGGCGCTGGTCACCACAAATTGCCAGTAGCCCTCCTGGGAGACTGGGGCATAGGTTAGATTGCCGCTGAAGAGCTGATAGTCGACGCCGCCGAGCACCAGCTGGCCGCCGTCCTGGGCGGAGCCATTGCGCGCCAGATAGAAGCCAAAGCTGGGCTCATCGATCAGGCCCTGCTCGTAGAGATTGTAGAAGGGCGGCACCACCTGATCCACGGCAATGGTGCTGTAGCCCATGCCCAGTATGCCATCGAATGGGACACCAGTGAAGCTGCCATTTGCCTGGGAAATCGCCTCGCCAAACGTCTGACTCGCAATGCTCAGGCCATTGATGGTGACCGTATCGGTGGACAGGAAACCGGTCAGACTGCCCGTGCCATACTGTATGGAGAAGCTCTGGCCGTTGGCCACATACGTGCTGGAGGCGCTCGAATTGTATTGATTGTGATTCTGGCAGGCCACATCGGTGGGCAGGCACTGCACGGACGGCACCCACAGATTCGCGGAGCCCGTATCGAAGACCACATTGAAGTACTGCGCGGGCGTGCCAATGCCAATCACACCATAGTAGTCCATATTCTGGTTGTTGGACAGCGTCTCGATCGTGTAGTCATCGCTGCTCTCGCTGCTCTCATCGCTGCTGGGATAATCATAGTTGGGCGCCACATAATCCGGCACATATAGCTCCTGCTGCGGATGGTATTTCTGGTGCAGCCAGCGGGTGGCCGACTTCAGGTGCTGGCGCGTCCTCTTGTGCTGGTGCTTGTGTATGGGTATGCGGTGCAGCTCGGCGCTGACCAGCGCCACAAGGGCCAACAGCAGCAGCAGACACTTAAACATTTTACTTGGTTGTGCAATTTTTAACTATTTATTTGGTAGCCTTGACTGGGCCACTTTGGCGGGCACTGCGGTCAGACACTGCTTTATATATGCCTGCGATAAGGCTTAAGCTGTTCAGGATTGATCACAGTACGATAAAAATGTTTTAAACTTATCGTTAATTGTGGCATAAATGATAAATGAATTGATTGATACATAGCTGGGCTTGCGTACATGCAGAGAAAAAGGTGTAAGGAACATACCTAAAATTATTTTGTATAAACCCAAATATATTTTCTTTTATAACTATAATTTTACCTATTCGATTTTTCACACATTTTCCGCTCGTCTGGGTGGAATCACTTGGACACGCATTTTTTTTATAAAGAAGCACGAAAGAATTTCACGGCCTTGTTTTGTTATTTAAACTATCCGATTTCTCACTCATTTTCAGTTCTACGTAGTGAATCGCTTACAAGCGCATTTTTTTTTATACATAGCTACTCTTAAACTCAAAAGAATTTCCGGGTTTTATTTTTATTTTATTTACCCGATTCATCCATTTTCTGGTCGTGTTGGTGATTCACATTTTCCGCTAATGTGGATGGAAGAGCTTTGACACACATTTTCGTTAAGAACTAAGACCGAAAGAATTCCAGTTTTTTTTTTAAAATTAAGTATTTGATTTTCCACTGATTTTCCGCTCTGGTGGAGCTACTTAGGCTAGCAATAGGTTGTTTCTTCTTTTTGTGAAGAATGAGCTTAAGCTTTAGGTCGATTGGACCGTCAAACCTGGAACATAAATTTCGACAACATGACAAAACATGTCGCACATGAAGATTTGTATGGGTTTCAAAGCTTTTTGGGGTGTACTTGTCGAGGCTAGAACCAACCTATATTTAGTCTAATCGAGGAGGTGCGCTTCAAGGTTGACCAAGAAGTCAAGAACAAGCTGAAGACCATAGAAATAGACAGTGCACAAAGGTCGCTGGATCGCAATTCATCTCAAATATCCTACAAACCGGAGGGTACGCATAGTTCCCGAGAGTAAGTACGGAAATTGGGGGTTTCTTAGAGGTGCAATGCGTTCTATTTGGTTCATTGAAGGAACAGAAAGTTTGATAATGTTTTCTCATATTCTGAATATTTGCAGCTTCTGTGCATGTTATCCCGGGAGGTCGAAAAGCAGCGCGAGATTCGTCGCTGTCTGAAGAACAAGCTGGATGAATCGAAGTTCAATTTGCAAATGCTATCGGACCATGCTAAAAAGATCAGCTATGATCTGGATAAGAAACAGCAGACGCTGATAAACGACAAACAAATGCTGGTTGAGCGTCAGCACTTCAAAATTGACGAGGCTGGACTGAACTTGCCAAGTGCCACTCCCCAGACCGATCGAAATATTGTTCTCACACACACCGAGAATATAACTGAAAAGGTCTAAGAAATCATCGAATACTGCAATGTAATCACTACATGATTTTAAATAAAGTGTCGGAATGAATAGCATAACTATTTTCATATAAATATAATATATTTAGCATTAACTCTCCACTGAAGCGATAATCTGAAACAATTACGGTCTCTTTAACACAGCGCGTAAACGTTTCAATTGCACTGTCTTAAAAAACCATATACATATGTTTCATCTATATATGCCTTACAAATTAAATATAAAAGCGCAAATTTACATTACAGGATATTTACAATGTCGTGCCACCTTAAGAGCACTTTAATTTTGCTTGGCGACGTATTCGTAAACGTTAAATTTGGCTTTTGTTTAAAATATCCTCAAACGGATGATGCTTCATCATCAAATAAAATATATTTATGCACAAACTCACCAATATTGCGTTAATTTTAGACGATTGCAGGGTATTTCTCAGGTCTCGCCATCTTAAGAGCACTTATCAATTTTGTTTTGCGTCGCATTCGTAAACGTTTTAACAACAGCGGCAGCTTTCCTAGCAAATGGCAATTAAACAGTTTATTAAGTTTAAAAGTATTTTTTATGAATTTAAATTTAATAAATTTTAATTTATTTTAATTTAATTTATAACTCATAATTTTTTCCAGTGTTGTCATGCGTTATTGCCGTTCAATAAAAAACAATTTAAGCTACTGCGCACTCTTAACGTGCTCTAGAATTACACGTGCTAAGCTCAGGTTAATATCAATGTAGCTATCTTGAGTTCTTGAAATTAATTGAACAAATGAAAGCCCATTATTACTCATCAGTTGCTGAGAGGTAAACAATGCGAATTGTTTACCAATGTTAACCGAATATTATTATCTGATTTATTTAGAAATTTGATAATTGCATTTGGTAAGGTCTGATAATGCCAAGGTAAGCTATAATGGGGTGAAATTTATAAAAATAGGCAAATTATCATAAATTAAGCTTAGGATTTTCAAAGGAAATTGAAATTTGAATCTAAATGGAATCTATGGTAAAATATATGGGAAATTTATGTTATATATTTTTTTTTTCCTTTATTATTAAAAAATATTAATTCCTATATTATTTCAATGTTGTATTCTTACAGACAGTTGAGAGGAGTTTCTTCGAAGTGCACATAGTTTTATTAACTTTTGTAACCTATGTAATAAAATAAAATACAGTGTAAACATTTATATGAATATGCCATGCAAATAGTCCAATATAAATTTTCGGACGATTTCATATTCCTATTTGCATGATAAAGAGTATTTTAATATTCGTGAAATATCGCATTGTCATTTCCAGTATCTAGCTAATAGGTTCTGAGATCGACGCATTCATACATACGGACAGACGGACGGACAGATGGACGGTCGAAAGGACAGACGGACGGACATGGCTAGATCGACTCGGCAATTGATGCTGATCAAGAATATATACATATATAAACTTTTTGGAGATCTGGTTCAGGGCTTAAAATAATGTTTTGAATGTCTGTATAGATTTTGATAATATATATCTTTTAACTGATTTAACGGTACTGAAAATTGTTTGAGCTATGCAGTCGCATGTCTCGATACTAGATCTTAGGCGCTATGCCAACGCGTTTGTACTCCATGTCGAACTCCATATAGAAGGGGCCCATAAACACGTCGCCCAAAACCCAAATGTTAGCGTAGTCCGTGCCACGGTCGTCGGTCAGCTCGGTGCTGCCATCATCCAAGCTGGTGAAGCCCGAGACACACACGTCCTTATACTGAACCACATAGCTGGCGGGGGACAGCACAAAATCGCGCCGACCAATGTTGAAGGTGATGCTCGGCAGCGTGGACACCCGGGAGCAGGGCAACGTATAGACGCCATCCTGTTTGTCCGCCTCGGTCAGGTTGAGCTGCGCATTGATGCTCTGGAGTGCGGCGCGAGGAGCAACAATTAGCGAGGTGCCCACATCGACAATGGCCTCACACTTGCTGCAGAGCTTGTTGCTGCTGCCGAGGACAATGCTGGCGACGGTGAACTGCCAGTAGCCGACCTGGGAGAGGGGCACATAGGTCAGGCAGCCGCTGTACAGAGTCGGATCACTGGGCCCCAGCAGCAGCTTGCCGCCATTGGAGTCGATGCTGCCCGTATTGTTGCGATTGAGATAGAACGAGAACGTCGGCTGCGAGATAAGCTCCTGCTCGATCAGATTGTACATGGGCGGCTTGACATTCCCAATGGAGATCTGCTGAAAGCCCAGTCCAAAGATGCCATCGAAGTTCGAGCGACTGAAGACGTTCGCGGGCAGCGAGGTAATCTCCGCAAACGTTTGCCCCTTGATACTCAGGCCCGCCAGCTCAACGGTGTCCGTGGAGAGGAAACCCTTCAGAATGGTGGCCTGATTGTTGCGCGTGGCGTACTGTATCTCAAAGGCGCTGCCGTTGGCCACATAGCTGCTGGACAGGCTGGAGTCGTAGCGCTGCAGATCCAGGCAGCTGTCGGCGGGGCACTGCACCGAGGGCACCCACAGATTCGATGAGGCCGTGTCGAACAATATCTTGAAGGTCTGGCTGCTGCCGATCTTAATGCTGCCATAATATTCCGTATTGTAGGCATTGCCCAGCGGCAGTTCCGCCTTCCCTTTGCTGGCAGACACTATCTGCAGCGCGCTGACCGTCTTCAGCCCGAACTTGGCGCGCAGCGCCGTCGTCTCGTATTGCAGATACTTGAGGGACTCCTCGCGATTTTTCTGCCGCTTCAGCTGCACCTGATGACCCCTTCTGCGCCGCCTCCCTTCCACGCAGGCGCTAAACAGCAGCAGTTGCAGCAGCGCCAGTCCCAATAACAAATTCGGCATCCAATTCCAATGCATATTCTCAATTTAATGTGGCCCGCAATTCACTCAACCTCACGTATTTATAATAATTGTAATATGCGAAAAGTGCCGAATATTTCAAATACTGCTGCGTGCTGCTGTTTATCTCAGGGGCTAAGCTATTTTCTGGGGCATTCAAGAGGATGAATTTGATCAGCTCAGCTCAAGCTGAGGAACGTGCTGCATAGGCAATTTGCTAACAAATATAGAAATCATTTACTTTTTGCCAGCTGTAAAACGCTTGGGATTCTTATGGATAACAACCTTTAACGTGTACACATATATATTTTCTCAGGTCCAAGTCAAGCTCTTAATCCTTCGAATCAAAAAAAGATATCTGCGCATAATAAGTTTGCTATTCTATTTTATCCAAAATAATGTTAAATGTTGATATATTTTGGATTCTTCCATTATTTTATTTGTGTCGCCATCTTGCGGTCAATGGAATTGTTACTACCGCCCTCTAACGGCCTGAAGCTAGCGCCATCTGTTGGCGAGCAGCGCAGTATTTGTTAAATAGCCAATACAATAACCAACCATTGGAGCTCAACCTTTGCAAATTACTTAATTTATTACTCAATTATATAAAAATGAGTTTATTGTTGACTAATTAATTTGATTTTCTTTAAAATATAGAAAAAACTTGTTTGAAAAATAAAAAAATTTCATCACATTAAATTTGCTCAAATGATTAAAATGAAAAGACTCACAACCAAAGTGAAGCATTTTTTATGAACATCCCAATTTTATATCATAAAATTTGGTTTGCTTAAAAATTCTAATTTTTTAAATGATTAGTTGAATAAATAATGAAATAACCATGAATTAACACTTGTAGTGAATCAATTTCATTTTATTAAAAAAATAAAAATAAAATAATTTTTAACTGGTTTATTTACTTAGATAAATAAATAAGACGGAAGATGATTTTACATTTTGAATTTTAAGACGATGGAAAACTATGAATCAAATTTTAGTTTTAATTACTTTTGAATATGAATTTAATTTTACTCAAAGTTTTTTAAAACAAAAAAATTATGTATAAGTATAAAAGAGAGTTCAAAGTCTTATATTGATTATATTAATTAACTGATCTCAAAACTGTATCTTATCTGTGGACAGGCAGACAGACAGCCAGACGGAGATTATTATGATTTGGTTTTGCAGCTTGAACTATGTCCCGCGATTCGCAACGTATAAGCTCCATCCGTCCATAATAGGCTTAGACTTGCAGCATAATTAATTGAAAATTGATTGATACATACACACAGCTCTGCCCGATCCATGGCCACAAAACATAAGCAGAAATTCACATTGGGAAGACCCAAACGCAATACTTTTTTCACTCTTAAGTTAAAAGAACGCAGCTTAGTCAAGAAGTTGGCCAATACTTTTGGGCCAATAAGTAGCGAAATGAAAGTGATTGCAAAAGTTTTTGCACAGGCAGCCGCTTCATTGACGCTTAAAATATGCCAAGTTTTATTTGCTAATTGCAGCGGATCGAAAGGGCAGAGGCAAGTGGAAGAGACGAGGGGGGGGGGAGGGGCAGCTGCTGCAGTGTAAACAGCCGCAAGCAGAAAACTTGCAATTCCAATGCTGGCCAAAAGCCATAGACACAGACAGAGTTGGAGACATAATAGATAGATATAGAGAAAGAGAGAGAGGGCGATAGAGAGAGCGTGGAGTGAGAGAGAGAGAGAGGCGGGTGGGAGGGGGGTTGCGGGCTAGCCCTGGAGCTGTGACAACGTTTACAGAAATCACACAAAAAACCGCCGCCGGTGGGCAAAAGTTTTCCACAGAAAACTCGAAGGCAACGTTTTTCCGCAAATTTCTTTAGCAAGTTCTGGTTTATTCTATGTGTGTGAGTGTGTGGGCCTGTGTGTGTGTGCGTGTGCGTGTGTGTGGCAAGGGTTTGGGGCGCCACGTTGTAATTGAATTTGCGTCAAGTTCTATTAAGTGGCGTAAACTTTTGGCCTGCGGAATCGAACTTGGCGCCCAGCCGCATGTGCATTTTTCATATGTTTATCGCAGTGTTCAATATAAATGCCCCTCTCCTAGCTAAACCCCTCCCCCCCCCCCCCTCCATCCACAATATCCCCCGCTCTAACCCGATGCCACTTGGTTTGTTATTGGGCCGCTTTTTCTGACAAGTCTGCGCAATGAAAGTGACTGCGACGAGACTGAAAAACATTGCCTGCGAGTCGGTAGCTTATTATACCCTAGACGAGGGTATTGTTAATTTCTTACGAAATATGCAACAAAAGGAAGAAAACTTCTGCGACTACATAGAGTATATATTCTTGATCTATGTCTATTGTCAAGTCTATATAGACATGTTCGTCTGTGCCTTTGTCTGTTTCCATGCAAGCTAGTCTCTCAGTTTTAAAGCTATCGTCTTGTCGGAACAGGCCGGATCGGTCCACTATATCATATAGCTGCCATAGTTTCACTATGCTCTCTGCACATACGCAAAATCTTATCAACATCGGACCATTTTATCATATAGAAAATGTAGGAACAATCGGTCGAAAATTATGTTCTTGTGTGACAAATTTTTCGTTTTTGAAGATATCTCAACCAAACTCGTCATTTATAAGTTTAACTCTTCTCCTCATATATATACAAAATCTTTTTAACATCGATTCACTATATCATATAGCTGCCATAAGAGTAATCGATCGAAAATTGATTTTTTGTATGAAAAATTGTTTGTTTCTGAAGATATCTCGACAAAACTTTACATTTTCAGGTTCTAGCATGCTTTTTTACATATAAGCAAGGTTTTATCGACATTTGCATACATATAGCAAAATTTGATTGAAAAATCAAATCTCCTGAGCAAGCACAGCAATTTGTTTTGTTTTCTTTATGATATGGCACATACAGCAACAATTGTTTGCAAATAAAGCTCTGCAAGGGTATTGAATCTTCCCCGTGTCTTGCTGAGCCTTTCTATCTGGTTTTTTGTCTGAGTTAGGAAACTGTTCTTATCGCCCAATTGGCTGTCATTTGCCAGTCGACATGTGCGGTTATCAATGAAGCATTAAATTGTTTTGCCATTTTAGAGTTTGAGTTGATGTTACAATTCCTCTTTAGATGTGCCCCAAACTGCATGTCCCGCAAAATATCTGCCAATCTCTCTCAAGCATTAGCCGCAAATCTTCGGCAAAACGAAAAAAATCACTTCATTTGTGTTTAGCCGTGCGCACCAGACAATCCACTCATTTCCATTCATTCGCTCATTTATAAAAAACATCTTTAGCAAAATTCTAGTCTCGAGCTCATTTCGTATGCAGAGTACCATCAAAAAACTGGACCCTTAGTTATGGCCAATTTATGCATTGTACTCTACATTATGCAAAGCGAAAGGAAAGCAGGAGATGGGCCAGAAGAAAAGTCAAGTGTAAGCGCATTAAATTGTTAATGTTGTGCATTTTTTATTAGTTTTTATCAGTTTCCAGTTTTACTATCTGTTACCAGCCCGGGACTAGGTCACTTGGCTCAACAATAAATCGTTAACATACGACGGGGCAAAAAAAAAGCACAAGATGAAGAACCCAAAGCAGGTCGCAGCTGCTGTGCGAGTGCGACGTGTGACATCAAATATTAAGATTGAAAACGGCAGATGGTGACATGTTTTCAGTTGTATTTCGGGTTTGTTTTCGGCTTTTATTCAACGCTTTACACCCTCTGAGCCATAAAATGGTTAAGACGTGAGCATAATCCCAGATATTGTGAACAAAATTATTTCGTATTTACGAGCATATTCAATATATACGGATTTTCATTTGTGAGAATCCAACACATAATTCTGGAAGTAGTGAGTAAAAATTGCGAAAAGTAAAAAGCAACGGAATTCAACATAACAGAGATTTGTCTAAACTGGAGGAGAGAAACTGCAAAATATGTGATAATGCAAAGTGCCGAGTAGCTAGAAAATGTATCACAATACATAAAACAACAACGGGACAAAAACAACGAGTAGCGAGCATCAGGAAAATGCTATTTGGCGCACTGTAAAATAAGGAACCAATTTGCGTTCAGCACAAGATAACAACGAGACAAAAATTACGAGTAACTAGAATATGTATTCAACGCACAGGACAACAACAAACAAAAAGTAACGAGTAACTATAAAACATCCAGCAAAAAGTATCGAGTAAAAGTAACGAGAAATTGTACCTCAACACGCAGGAGAACAATGAGACAAAAGTAACGAGTAACAAGAGCTGCAAGCAGCAGCTTGAAGGGGAAATAACAGCAGCGAGTCATAATGCAATCAGAGAGTAGAAGTGGCTTAGGGCAATTAGTTAGAAAGTGAAAGGGACGCAAAGAGATCCAAATAATAAAGCCAACTAACATATCAAGGACAACATTGAATAAAGAGTTTACAATAAAAAAGAAAATAAGCAAAAAAAGAATACAATTAAGAGGGAGACAAGAAATCAAAAGCAACGAGTAACGTCTTAGCTGTAACAGAAAACCACATTGAGAAAAGAAAGATAACAAGACCAAAGTAACGAGTAGCTAGAGAAAAATGACAATGAGTCTAAATCAACGAGTAAAGAGTAACGAGATACAAAATCGCGAAGGGGAGCCGTTGTGTGCGAATAGCAATACGCGGATGATAAAGAATGATATTTCAGGACAGAGTTAGTAATGAGAGATTAAAATGTATTAAAGCAATTAACAACAAAATATATATGCCGTAGGTGACGAGTAAAAGAATTAAATTGTGCACTGCATTTGCCATTTATCTAAATCAGCAGAAAGACGATCTTAAAGAGTAAAAATAAAGAAATAATTTAAATCGGATTTTGCTTCGTCAGACAGAATAAACTTTAAAATGCTGCTATTTGATTTGGTTATTAATTTGCTTTAGTAATTGCTCAATTAGAGAATTGTGTTATTGCATTTTTGTTTGCCCAATATGTGAAATAAGTCTCAGGTATCAACAAAATCTCGCATAATGAATAAACTGCAAGCAGTTTTCAGCAAAACTCTTCGCACACATTCGCAGTCGACTGAGTCAGGCAACAAAAGCAACAACAACAACAAGAACAACAAGAATAATTGCTAACAATAGCCAAGGCCAATTAATTTGTATTTATGGACAGGACGGCTAAACACATTCTGTTTACACTACTCTATACTTAGCTGGGCCTAAAAGTAACAACAACAATAACAACGACAGAAGCTTGGCAGGCAAATTGAAAGACTTTTGTGCCTAAAACCAAATAAACATAAAATACACTTGTTGTGCGTGTGTGTGTGTGTGTGTGGTTATGTTTGTGTGCGAACAGTTCATTAAATTTTGTGAAATGCAACAGCTGCTGGCCTAATAAGAGGACAAACCGCAAAACTAACAATGCCCAACAATTTCAACAATTTCTGCAAAATTTTGCAATTGCGCAGAAATTTCTGCTTTTAATATACTTGATTTTATATATGTTTTTTTTTTATTTTTATTGATTGAGGAAATATTTATAAGCTGTTGGCTTAGGCGGTACGATAAGGATTTGGCCATGTTTTCTGTGGCCCACTGATGGGCCTCAGAATGGCTCAGCCAGTTGCCAGGACAATTGACAGGATAAACAAGGACCCAGGCCCCCCAACTCGCATGTTATATGTTGTATATATGCTGACAACTATTTCGGTTTGGTTTGGTTCACCGATATCCATTCAAATTGTCAGCCATGCTCCGAGCCTCACTCCATCCCCTTATACACACACACACGCACACATGACAGCTATTTGCTTTTATGGCAGCTGTGTATGTGCGTGTGTGTGCGTGTGTGTGTGTCTGTCGAGGACATGCATACGTCAGTTGGCCGTACAGTTTATCCAGTATATAAACTTCAACAACATACGTGTACACACCGAAATGCCCCTCTACAACTATTTCCGCTTACTGCAAACAAATCCAGCTAGAAAAACATCACAAGCAACAACAACAACAACAATCAACAACAACAGGAACAGCGACAACAACAGTAGTTGGAACAATGACCGGGTCTATGGCGCGTATACGCAATATTGGCATATCGAGTTGGCATCCATCGAATCCGTTTTGAGAATCGTGCACATAACAGTAAAATGTCCTTAACCCCGTCTCATTAAATATGTTGACATGTTGATAAATCGATGTAATAGTCCACTCTGACTCGATTAGACCGGACTTTTGGGTCCTGACAGTTCAATGCGGCGCTTAACTAAATAAGATATTTCTTTTGCGATTCCTTAAGAGAAGGTTAGGGGGGGGGGGGGGAGAGAGAGAGAGAGAGAGACATATTGTGTGTGTGTGCTAATTGAAGACCAGAGAATTTTTACAACTGAATAAACGATTAAGTAAATCTAAATAAATAAAATAATATTATTATTATAACTTGATAGTTATTTGAATTGAACTGAAAGTGTTTTAACTGAGTAAACTATTAAAAAAATTAAACAATCTTATTGAAACTTAAAAGTTATTATGCTGGGCCAGATAAAACAGATAGACGGACGGATGGACGGAAAGACGGATATGGCTATATCGACTCGGCTGTTAATTGGGGTCTAGAATATATTCTATGCGATAATCATTTTATGACAAAATGATAATATTCCCACAAAGATATAAGAAAACGTAGAAGTATTTAAAATAGGCTATTTTGTAAAAATAGAAATAATGGTATTAAAATGTTAAGTAAATCAAGAGAAAAGTCATAGCTTATGAATTAAAGATAGCTAAAAGCTTAAGGATCTCGAAATGTATTAAGCTCAGTGAAAATATTAAAATTTTTGTCCTTTCACAAAACTACCTGAGCGAGAGACAGAAAGTGAAAGAGAGTGAGCGAGAAGCAACGCAAGTTTGACACTTAAAGAAGTTAATAGGTTTTAAGCGCCTTTAAGTTCGTTAATCCCAGCTGCTGGAGCTGTTGTCTATTGGCTTCGTTTTATGGCCCATTGTCTCTGGGGAGGAGTTGTCATATTTGATTTTGCATTTTCGTGCTGTGCTTCGATTTGGATGTCTGTCGTTTGCACCCTCATCAGAATTTGTGACAGGGCAAAAACTTTGCGCTTAAAAATAAATCAAAACTTTTCATTCGTGCATTATTTCCCCAGATAAATGTGCTGATAATTTGTATGTGTTTTTTTTTGCATATGTCAACTTTTGTCAATGGGCCAAGAGTTTCAGCAAAAGTTTTCCTTTGCGACGCAGACGTCTGTTTGCCAAGTTCTTGCATCGTTTTGTCTACGTTTTTGGCTTAAGATTTGGCTAAGATAGCGTTCAGAGCAAATGGGGGCCAGAAGCGGTGCGGCTGAACGTGGCTTATCCAAAAGTACCACACACATGCGTACATAGAAAATAAATACAAATGTGCAAAGTTAAAAATGATTAAATTTTATTTATTTTATGCCACTTTCAAATTTGATTTTAAACAATAATATTAGTCGTGTGTTTAAAGAAATCAGCCCACTGAAGCTCAAATTGCTTTGTCTAAATTAAGTGCAACGAAAGCTTAGAGCTTCTATTATAAAAATATCATTAAAACTTTAAGCGTATATAAATTTATCTAAATACTAGAAGGTGCAATGAAAGCTTAAAGATTGTTTTATAAAAGTCTTATATCTGTGTAGCTAGCTTTAAGCTGAGAATACAAATTAAGTTGTAAATTTATCAAAATAACTGGCTTTGAATTATTTCAATTAACTTCTTCAAAAGCTTAAAGCTTAAGTTAGTCATCTTTATATAAGCTGAGAATATATAAATTAATTTATGAATTTATCAAAATTAATGGTTTTGAATAATTTTCATAATTTTCTTCAAAAGCTTAAGGCTTTAGTTAATCGCACTTGCCATAATACTTGTAAAGCTATGTTTTCGCATAGTTCTATCTTTGTATGCTCCAAAACTTTAAGCTGAGAAATGATTAACTGATCTGTCAATTTGTCGAGTAACTTCTCTCATTTTCTCTGCCCACTTTAACACCTCTCCGTAAGTCAAAGCTTAACTAAAATCAATCAAGGCTCTTGTGCATAAGAATTGATAAAGTATACGACACGTTGTCAGGTACCGAGGCAGCACATAAGAAACTTTTCCTATCCAAGCTGCACACATCCGAAAAGTTGTCAAATTTGAACCCTTCAAAAGCATCATTTTTGTGTAAACAATTCAATTGCATAAATATGCAAAACTTTGTAAAAAGTTGACAAACAAAAAAATTGAAAGCCGGGAGGGAAAACAAACCGACAACATTTACACACTTTATTTCATAGCCGGGTAATGTGCAAGAAATAATTTTACAATTTTATTCAATCAAAGTGTCGACTCGATTCCGTTTAACAAAAGCAGCCAAAACCCCAATTGAATGAAAGAATTGCCAACTTTAGCTAAAGCCAACCCTTGGCCCTCTTCCAACCCCGCACCAGCCCCTTCCCGCCCCCTGCGCCCTGTTGATGTTGAATATTTTGTCACCTATGTCTGCCTACAAAACTTCGGAAGTTATTTAAAACATTTCCGTTCGCATTTCGGTTTTCGTTTGTAAAGAAAAATGCGTTTTTCATGCTAATGTCAAAACCTTAATAGATTCGACCTCCCCTCCCCCATAGACCCCCAATAGCTCTTGCTTTGTGTTTCTGGGGGTGTAAGGGGTGCATGCCTTTCCACCCAACATGTGTTCTGAGATTTCTGGGGCATTTAATTGAAGTGCGGCACATTCGAATTTTGTGGGCGTTCACGATGCTGAGTTATTTTGCTCTTGAGAATTTCAATTGGAGCTCGGAAACTTTTTTGGCTTTGCCTGAATTGTATGGGCGTGTCCACCTGATAGGGCTCTTAAGTTGCATTGTGTCCCAGTTGGCAGTCAAAAAAGCAGGTAATATTTCAAAGTAGATTGGATAACTGCGATAATATGGCCGAAAAGTGACTTTAAAATTCTTCGCAGTTTCAATATGCTTCTATTTGGTCGAGTTTTGTAAGGCATGTGCAAATTTTATGACTTTGTTTGCCAAATACATATGGAATAGTTAAAGTTGGAAATATTTCAAAAATTTTTAAAAGGATTTCGATATTGTGAATTATTGTAAATATTTTGAAATTATAGCATTCATGAGGAATTAAGCAATTATGCTGGATAAATATAATATCGACTTAAATATTTTGTTAAATACGATATAGGAGCAAATATAGATAGGAGTTAGTTATAGATAGATATAGATAGGAGTTATAGATAATAATCATATTATAGTATATGATACTAAGAAGTAATCGCAATCTTCTTTTTGCTTTATTACAGCCTAACACCACACAAATTATCAAATACTCTATTATAATGCTTTGTCAGAAATACGTCAGTCAGCTTTTAGTTCTTATGTTTAGTTAAAAGAAAATATCTATTATATTCATCTTTAATAAATTGCAAGTTAGTTGAAAGGGCCGTGGCAACATGAGCTGAATAAGTTCTTGCGGCAGCTGCGATATTTCCTCGTTTAGGGGAGGCGCAGCTAAACAAATTTAAGCACAATTTAATTTCCCATTTGTTAATGACAACCTGACAAAAATGGGCAACAGAAAATGCATTCCACACACACAGAGACTTGAACTAAATGCAAACAAATGAGCAGAAACGGCGTCTCACATTTTACTAGCTATTTGTTGGCTTGCGGATGGGGCAAAGGGTGGTGAAATAAGGGGGGGGGGAGTGGGGGCCAGTGTCATTTGAAGTGTTGCAGCTTCGTTCTTCGTGTCGCCTCGCTGACAGCGAAAATAAAAATTTTTCAGCAGCCCAGACGCAGATACAGATACACAGACCCAGGTCGGGACAGAGACGGGAACAGAGAGGCAGAGAGAGGACAATAAACACATGTTTCAGTTTGTAATGCACGGGGCCATAAAGTTACCGCAGAGCTCAACCCCCGCCCCGCACCGCCCGCCCCGCCAGCTCAGAGCAGCCTCTTTAAATGGTGCAAAAAAAAAATAGCAGAAAAAATAATACAAATACGAGAAAAGTAAAATATAATGCGAGGGCAGCCGAAAAGTATCTGCGTTCTGTTCCTTTTATTTGTTTTGTTGACTCTCTGCGAAAACATATGCCCTTTACGGTTGGTCGAGTGTTTGGCATTTTGCACGCGGCCTGCCCAAACGGGGATTATGCTTGACAATGCGACATACGAGAACAGACATATAATCTACTTTCAGTTTATAAACATGTTTGGCTTGAAGCTGAAAACATTCCTTTGAGCTCAGGCTAAGACCTATCAAATACGTGTTGAATACGGTTTCCATTCTTTTCTTTGCCAAAATGTTGTCAAAACTAAATAAATTATGGTCAAAATTGACAGAGTTTGGCTTAGACTCACAATTGATATTATATGTACTAAATAAATATTAAATTAACTCTTCCTTTTTTTATTCAATTATTTTGATATCCTTAAACCTTTTGTGCAAAACAATTCCGGAGTTGTTTTTAGTCAAGGCCCAGACAGAATTTTACAGCATTGCTAAATCATTATTTATTATTAACAATATTATTCAAATTATTCATATTCACATTAATTTATATATTATATTATTCATTTATTAGTTTTCTGAAAATTTGACTTCTAGATTTTTCCTTTCTCTGCAAATATCGAAATGCATCGAAATATAATAAATTATAGGAATCAAAATGTGTAAATTTCAAATGGTAAAATGATTATATTTGTACATGATAATGTTTTTTATATTATATGCGTATCTAAATACAACTGAGACACTATATAAAATTTGTTTTTCCCAAGAAAAATAATTTTAAAAGATATAGCAAAAGTTTTGTCGTAGTAAAGGGCATACAGAAATGGCTAAAGGCGAAGGAATATATTTTTTTTGCTCGCATTTGTAGTGGGAATATCGTCTGCAGTGGTGCGTTTGTCTCCGCGCCTGTTGTGTCTGTTGGCCATAAACTGGAGCTGGCTAATTATGGCCACTAATGAGCTTGAAATGGCACTTACACAAGCCGAAACAAAAACACACACACAAGACCAAGACACAAGATGCATATAGAGCAGCGCGTGCAAGTTGTATTACTTCGTATTTAGACATTTGCTGGCATCGTAAAAGGGGCAACAAAAGGCGACCAACCAATAGCCAAATGCATTCCATATAGCACTTAGGATCTGTATGCTCGTATATGGCACTAATTTATGAGCTGTGCCAACTGCGAGGCTAAACCGTGGCAAACTACAAGCATTTAGCTGCTGGGCTATGGTCGGCGTCAGCTATTTAAATGAAAGCAGTTCCAAATTAAACAAAATTATGGCGCACAATTACAAATCGTCTGCGCAATGTCAACGAAATTAGCACATTTTATGGGCCGTCATAAAGGGTGGAGGAATTTGTAGTTTAAGTTTTCACACACACACACACACACACACAACATTATGTTAAGCAGCAGCCAGGCAGACACTTTTTATACCCTGTTGGTGGAAAGGGCATCAGAAAGTGCCAGGCAAAAAGGGCCATATGCGTTTGTATATGCTCTTGAGGTCCAACAACTGCCATCAATCAACAAAGGAAAGCCAGGAGATAGAAATCGGTATCGCGGGAAGATGAAAAGTCGGAAAAGGCACACATTTATTAAGAATATTGGATGTAATAATCAGTGTCGCCTGGAAGATATATTTACGATAGTCGACCAATTTTTTCGTTTTCAATCTGCAATACTCCATTATCATTAAATCCATATCGCCTGCGAGCTATATAAACGATTGCAGAAAATGTTTATATTTGATTTGTGCTCATAAACTGGAAGTTAGTATCGCCTGGGAGATACGTTTACGATAGTTGCAAACACTTTAATATCAACTAGTTGTGAGGTAGATATTATTATCTATTTTCTTGCCCTAGCTTTAAACTCGCTTCCAATGTATTACCACACCATTACAGGGTATAATTTAGTCTTGCAACTGAGGCAAGCTGCCAGACTCCACGCGGCAGTTGCAGTCGAAGTCGCAGTCGCAGTTTTTGCCGTTTCAAATTTCATTGAGATGTCTGTCTACCTCTCTCCCTGTTCCCCTGTCTGTCTGTCTGTTTGTCTGTGGGGGCAAGCTCAGGCCCGTTCTTCATTGTTTTTACAGGTTATTAAAACATTTTCAGTGAATATTACGATTATCGCATTACGAGATATCGCATGGTCAGACTCGGGCTCAGCTGCCTGATGCCAATTGCCTCATATTGTAAATTTTAATTATTTTCTACAAATGATGATTAAATTGGCCTCAGGCAGCACAGATATTAAATCAATACATGCAATGTCCCCGCTCTGCCTTTCAGCCCAGACTGCCTGTGTGTGTTGGTTTTTGTCGGTGAGCGCGTTTAAATGGCTATAAACTCCGATTGGGCGACAGTTTACCGGTTTGCAGTTCATTATGGCACAAATTGACTTTTTGTCGTTACCCAGCACTATGCACAGTTTTAATAAACAAAATGCTGCCAATTTATGGCCCCGGCCAATAAGCGGCCAACAAAAAAACGGCAGCCAACAAGCGGCAAAAAGTCAACTTGAAAACACACATAAAGAAATTAATAATAGGACGATAATTGTTGTCGACCCGGGAATACTCTATGTTGAGTTCGAGAGGGCTTTAAAAGATAAGCAAATAATATTATGGAGTATTAGTCAACACTGTTTCAAAATTAAAGTAAATAATATAATACTGAAGCTGCCTGTTTACTTTTCTTATTGTAACCAGCTTAATCCGAAACCCAATATTAACTTTGGCTAGTTTTGATTAATCATTCTTAAAATACTTTTAGTTTTTTCTGCCAAATGTGTATAAGAAAAGACTCAAACTTAAATATTTTACAATTTATATTTTATAAGAGAAATATTTACTTATCTTCTAAGTTTTTTAATCATCCATCTTCAACAGGAAAAAATTGATCAATCCGGCAGAGCTGTGGGGAAGTAAAAGCCTGATGAAATATTGTCAAGACGATGGGTTTTTTATCAAATATTTGTGAAAGGTGCAAATATTAAGTTAAGTCTAATCATTTTTGTCATCTGACTGGAAGCTTTAATGTGATTTCGATGCCTTTTGTTTATCAACTGTTTTAAGTGCTGTTGAATATGTATAAAAAATATATAAATATAACATTAGGTTTTCGGTTTTTAGTCAAAGCAATTTATTTTACAATTATTTATTTATTCTATTATTTTATTTCTTTCTTACAACTGTCTTTGTTAATTGATTTGCAATATGCACTATAAGAATCCGCTGTTTTATTGACTAAGTGTTAAAAAGTACTGCAAAACTTTTTTAAAAAAATATCTCGTTTTTATTATCATAGAA
Source organism: Drosophila borealis (assembly GCA_035045885.1). Lineage (NCBI taxonomy): Eukaryota > Metazoa > Arthropoda > Insecta > Diptera > Drosophilidae > Drosophila > Drosophila borealis. The sequence continues at coordinate 273,137 of JAWNOR010000039.1, read as the reverse complement.
ATATTTTCAGATGGTATAATTTCAGCTTTATTGGTAGCGAACCTTGACAAAAACTAGTTTCTTATGTTTTAGAAACATTTCTGTTTTAATTTTTCTTTTTATTTGAATACTTTTCCTGTTGCAAGCCTTTTTCACAAAATCGATATACCCTTGACAACAGTTTCTGAGTAAAGCTCGGCAAAAAATTCAATTAAATGCGTATTTCAAGCCTTGAGCTCTACAGTATCTGAGAGAGCGAGCTTACAATATTAACAAGCCATCAATGACATGAAATCCCAGCAAGACCAGAAACAACAACAACAACTTTAACAACAACAATTATGTAGTTTGGATCATGTAAATTTTCAATGTGCATTACTAAATCAAAAGCCAACATATTGCTGTGCGAATTTGTGTGTGTGCATTAATTGAAAAACTCTTACAATTGATGAACTTTTCAAATATTTCCATGGTTGTCCTTTGGTAGGAATGTCAAAAACACAAGCCACACACACACACACAAACACACACACACACACGTACATATTTGAGGTTCGGACAGCGAGTGAATGACCATTGTGGCCAGGTCACAAACACTTGAATGGGTAAATGGCTCAAATTGATTGAATTTTGCACTTTGGCATTCATGAGGCCAACAAATTTGCCTGCTGCAAAATTTATGAAGCATGACAGCCAAAACGAATGATTCTTCTGTCAAAAACCGAATCAAACAATCAACATTAATAGCTTACGAAAAACGCTCGATTTCAAGAGAATCAAATCTTATAAATATAGAGTATTGTCTGGTATATATATATGTAATATAAGCTTACAGATAGTTAGGTTATTTAAATCTATTATGAAATATTTAACGCATTGGTGAACGCGTTTGCCATTTCATCAAATATATTTTTAAAATCATTTTTTAATGCGAATACATTTAAGGAGCCTTAATAATGGAAATGGAAATGTGCTTAAAATTGAAATAGATATCTTACTATATTTTATTTCCGTAGTTAAATAAAATATTTTTATATATTTGTATATATTTCATTTTACTTTATCTCATAAAATTTCATAAAAATTAAATATTAATTTAAATAAAAAATCTTGTATGAAAAACCAAGCTAACCAGGTTTCTCAGATTTTCCTAGAGATACTGAAAGACTATACAGTATATGTGGATTGTGGATCTCACGAATTACCAGGGTATTTAAACTTCGGCAACCCACGGATTCTACACTCGTACGTATTATACGCGCTTTCAATTGGATTCATTAAGAAAAGTTCACCCAGACCGGATTCGGTAGGGAAAAGTAATCGAAAGAGTTGGAAAATTACACTTAATGGATTTTAATTATGCATTGGCAAAAGTCTCGCAGCTAAAAAGCAAAAGAAAAAGAGTGAAAATAAATAAATAAAATAAAGGAGTATCGTGCTTAGCTTTGGCTTTGAATATTTGATTGAGCCCAATAAGTTCGGCAAGTGAAAGTTGTTGCATACTTGCGGGCGTTATGTCTCGTTTCGATTTTGGTCTCTGGTTCTTAGTTAAACGAAGCATAGAACGTCTTCATGCTGCGGGCAAGGTGTGGGTTGGGGCTTCTGCTGCTCGTCCTTGTCCAATTCAATTTGCCCGCATTTCAATTTCCTTTCATTTTACGCTCTCTTACGCATCAATGTCCCGCGGCACGTCCTGCCACCCAATCGAATCATCAAAGCTCAACCGCATTGCAGCTCACATATGCGTCGAATTTGCCTATTAGTATGCTGGCTAAAATGTGCGCTTATTTGGCATACTTTGTTTTATTTTTATTTTATTTCTTTGCGATTTTCTGTGGTTTCAGATTTTATTGGGAAGTTCATTGCACGCAGTCTGGCAAATGAGCAACGCCCCCGGAGCTGCTTACAGATATGATAAAATATGGCTGATTGCCGAGCGAGTGCCAAGCCATTGGAGACAAATATGCTTTTAGATTTATGCATCTGATTTTTATAGCTAGCCAAAAATAATATGCATAACTAACTGACGCCAATTTATGTTTGTGATAAATGCTGACAGTGCTTACATATATTTTCTGTTCCCTCTTTAAATTGTTAGAATATAAAATTAAAGAATGGAATTCATTGGCTTATATCAGAAATAACTTTGCAATTAATAGGAACATAAAAAAAGTCAATTATTTTCAGAATTTATGTAATATTTAAATTTAAGAGCTTTCAAACTAGGGTTAAATACAATAAAATCACAGCTTTAAGTTGAATTTTCAGCATGTTGTTCATTTCTCTTTTCACTTACAAATATATTAAAAAATTACATTACAACACTTTTCAAGATTAATTGCATTTGCATGAAAATCTTCCTTTGCACTGAATACAAATTTAAAAAGCACATTCAAGCTTTCTGCAAGTTTTACTTCACACAACTTATTTACTATTTAGTACTCTGTTGCTCTGCTCTTTTGAAAAGAGCTTTGAAAGCACATTAAAGTGTTAATAATAAGGTTAATAATTAAAAGATAAAGCTAAATTGCATATTTCATTCTACAATTTTTGTTCTTTTACCATCTGAAGAATCTGCTAGCGCAGCTTAAAGCTCTCAGCCTTACTTTAACATATTTTCTAGAATTTGTTTGAAGCTCCAATGCAATCATTGTATATTATTCGTTTGCATCCGTGCTTGACTCTGCTTAAAATGCGATTTAGCAAACAAATTGCAGTTAATTTGCTGTTAAAAAAATGGCCAGTAATTAGACAAGTAATTAGTCGGGATTTTCAAAAGTAGAAAGCAAAACCGGAGAAAATAAATTACTTGGTTAGTTGCGCGCAGAATTCGTATACAATATATACGACTAAAGCAGCTAAGCTCTAGTTCTATATTTCAAGTGGAAGCCATGGATTCGCTTCGGGAGGCGCATAACAAATGTGTTTGAAAATGTTTGGCAACATGTGTTGCCACATTTATGGGCCATTATCGTGGCCCCCCACACCCGCAAATAGCGTCCCGCTATCGAATTGACGTGAAGAGCTGAATGTGAAAATCTTGCTGGCAATGTCTGGCACATAATAGCATTACTTTCTGCACCTTTGTCATGCACATAATGCTAAAATATTATACCGATATTATGCAAATTTTTATTGTTTTTCATGCGGGTGCCCGGCATGGCCCGGCCCGCACGGTTCACGGCTAAAGGGATTTGGTGCGTGATGAAATTAGGATAATTTAATAGATTACGCTTGGCGTTGATTTTTCATATGTGTAGCATAGACAGGCCCAGACCCAGGCCGAGGTTCAGGGCCAGGCTGAGGGCCGATTCGGGTACACATCATGCATTATACATAATACGTAATACGTAATACATACTCGTAATACCTGTTATGTGCCGTCTATACGTATTGATTGCATTTACTTCAACTCGCACCTTATGCCAGCCATTGTTGTCTGGCATCCAAAACGACAGCCATCCACTTGGGATTTTGGGATCTTTTCGTCGAGCTAGCTGCTCATACTTAATGTGCCACCCCATGGTGCGGATTTTGGATGTTCACATTTTTTTCACCACCCTCATTTTTGGGCTCCTTACCAGGCACAGCACGTACCACCAAGACGCATTTCGTCACCTGAGCAACGGCTCGCAATTGCTGTTTGGTGGCAGGCTCTCAGATTTTGTGGCACTGCCAGGTGGTACGGAGGGCTGTTTCCAATCCTAGTTGCACTTTGAGTTCAGGTCCGCTAAGGCGACCAACGAGCTTTCTATTTGCGACTCTCGCGTTGTCCTTTGCCATAAAATGTTTGCAGCTAATGCTTTCAGTTTTTTTTTATCAGTTAAAAGTTATAAATAGGAAACGTACTGAATTAGGAGATACCCTGTACCATGGTCAGAATAATCTGAAATATTCTTGTTTTCCAATCAATTTCCGAATTTGTTGGGCCCCGAAATCAGTTGTCATTAATTTAAGAATATCTCACAAAATCTACCCCTCTCCTATTATTTAAGAATTGCTTCATTTTTATTTTAGTTCTTAGATTGAGAGAGTTTTTGGAGATAAGTTAGGGATATGGCCATATCTATTCGGCTGTTAATGCTGATCGTCGATATATGGCTATATATATCACATTCTCCCTGTTAGTTTCATATGCACATTTTTACCTAATTGCAATGGATACAGGGTATTGGAATATATTTGATTTCTTGATATTCCAGTTAAGCATCTTCAGTCATTCATTTGTTTGCAATAAAATACGCTAAGGCAGCTTAAGCCCCCGACTGGCCTCAGCCACAGTTTTCCCAGTTGCACATTTTCAACTAATTTATTGGCCTTTAATTGCTGCTGGCTTTGCGCGGAGCATTAAGCTAAGTATTGGCGGTTTCCAATGAACATCGTACTCTGCCTTACGGTCCGGCGAGCATGAAATTGGCATTGAATGCAGACATTGTATTATGATATATATATAGAGAGAAAGGTATTATAGTTTGTCCTGCGACCAAAGAGATTATGTTAATTAATTTAATATCGATCACAATATTAGCTGCCCATTGTCAAGGCGCTAGTCGAGTGCTGCTGAGAGGATAGGCCGTTGGCCGGGCAACAATCGCAGATATCGATGGATGCAGCTCCACAAGGGCGGAGCTACGGGAAATGCCAAGGAGAAAGTGTACAAGTGCAGAAAAATGATATCTATATTTATATGACAAAAATTATAAGTAATTAATCGTATTATAAATTCAAAAAAAATTATTTTCTTGCTTGCTTGGGACGAATCATCATGTAGACAGTTTTTAAGAAATACGGGGGTGCATTACGATTCCAGAATATACTATCTTGTTTCCTATAGTCGTATTGTCCATTTAAATTACTATAATTAAATCAAGAGAGCATTTAAATCGTCTGATATCAGTTACAAATAATTATGATAATATTTATTTACCTGATTCCCCAGTTCTTAGAAGGAAACCACCAGCCACCAGAGTACTTGTTCGGGCAATAATTATAAATGAAAGCACAATGGTCATAAGTTTTAAATGTTTGAAGCTTATTTGCAGTCATGGCATCGCTTGCATTTCCTGTGTAATCTCCGAGTAACTCCAAACGGTATCCATCCTGCTCATTACCGATCTTAAAATCATCATAGCGAGCAAAATAATTTTGATAATAAAAATCAGTTATCCGAATATACAATTCATGCGGTTGTGCATTTGTGATTAGATGCAGTTTTTCCAGTCCAAGGAAAAAGTCGGTACGAAAATCTCCAAATCCATTTTTGTAATCAGTCCAGTTGCGATTGAAGTCAACTGTGCCATTAATTCGTTGCTGAATTATCATCCAGCCGATGCCGAAAATATCGTTATTACAAAGTACTTCGAAGGAATTGGCACCAGCAACTTTTATAAATTGAGTTCCATCTTTTGTACATGTTTTTACATTCAGCGGCTGGATGGTATTTTCTATTTGTTTTAGTTGTGATTCCATTGTTGATATTTTTTGCGTTAATCGGTCAATTTCGGATTTTCTTTGTTGATTTTCATTTGAATGAACTCTTCTTATCTGTTCATCCATCTGCCTTTAAGCAGATTTCAAGTTGGAAATTTCAACATTTATTTTAGAGTTTTGAGAACTACATTCTCTTAGCATTGAGTCAGCTTCCGCAATATTAAATTGCAAGTTTTTTATTTCGTTTGCCTTATCACGAATTAGTTTCGTGAATGTGGTAAATAAATTCCTTATAACAGACTGTTTTTTGGTTTGATTGTTCAACTGTTGCTGACATTCCGTCAATCGGTTCTGCAAGTCCGTAAATTGGTTGTTAATGTTGGTTTTTGCTTTATTGAAATCAAAGTTCTCTAGCTCCAATTCCGATTCCAGCTTTTTAAGCTCATCTTCATCTTTTTCGATCAATTCATCATAATTATCCAAATCTTTTTGAAGATCCTCGATTGTCTTTTCACATATCTCTTCGGATTGTAAACTTGCTACGCATCGTGCCAAAATTATAAACTGAACCACAAACACCGCAAAATACTTTCCCATTTTAATTGTCTTATGCTTTTTTTTATAGTTTTTTCAAAGCGTCGCGCCCAGTCGTCTCGCACTTGAGACCCATAAACACTGAACGGAATTTGTTAAGTAGCGCCAAGCTGGAGCAGTTCTCTTATCATAATTTATATTATATGCGCATATGCACACACATTCGCACAACACACTTGAATTGAATTATATAGTGAATCGGATTCGCGCGAAATACAAAATCTTAAAATATCAGTTCTTAGTAAGAGTCAGCATGTGCACAGTGGGCACTTTTGATTGTTATCATAATGCAACTCTTTAACATGGGTATTTAAAACGAATTTATTATTATTTTTTTATTAATCGAAAAGTGTCTAAAATATAAAATAAAATCTGTTTTTATATCAAAGCAACTGTGGGATAGATCGTTTCCACTGTAAATGTAGTGGGCCATATCTTTAAAGGGTTTAATTTTGTTGCTTATTATTTATATTTTCTTTATGGGTATCACAATTTGCGTGGTTCTATTTTAAAATCATGTTATAGTAATTATTATCTACGACGAATAGTGCATTTATTGTTTGACATATGAATTCGTATTCGTTTAATTAAATCTTTTTCATGCATTTTCAGACTAGGCACTAATTAATCTAATTTCCGGGCAGAAATGCAATCATGTAAGCGATTCGCGTTCGACTCGACTGCAGCAGATGCCGATATGAACTGGGATACCTATTAATAATTGCGCTAATTGAAATAATTTCTTGTTGTACTCTTTTGCTTTTGGCCAAGTCGCCGAAGCAAATGCATTTGAAGTTTCGAGTGTCTCTTGTCTGCCCTGATGCTGATTATGTTTGCCTCTGATTTACGCAAGAGGAGAGGGGCTCGGGCTCTGCTGAAGTGGACGGGCAACCTCTGGATTTGCTTGTCTTAATAAACACTCGGCAAATTGTGCGTTTAATGCTGTAAATGAGGCAGCACCGACGTTTGATGTGCATTGATGTGCATAGCATGGAAATGAATAGATCGAAAGAATCCATAAACAAAATTTTAAAATAACTTATTAAAATATATAGAGACTAACTATGAAGTCGAGGCCTATTGGCAGTACAGCATGGAGCTTTGTTGCTAATGCTAAATTTAACATGCATGATACGAGTTGATTTTAAATAGATTAAAATTACTTCAGTTAAAGTTGATGTACAGTTGGCTTTGCGGGGAAAATTATTTTTACCTTTATGTTAAAAGTTTGCCTCTGTTAAATGTTAAAATCGTGCTGTTCTTTAATATTGACCTTCTTCGCATTGTAAGAACACTAATTTGTATCCTCCTGTTGAAACTTAACATGCATGTTAAAACATTGTTGTTCTCTTATTGTGACTTGGTACAAGCTGCCAGACAGCTCGCATTGTAAAGAAAACAATTTCCATTCTCATGTTAAAATGTAACATGCATGTTCTATAATTGTTATCTTGAACTAGCTGGCTAACAGTTCGCATAGTAATGATAATAATTTTCATCCTCATGTTTAAAGTTAACATGCATGTAAAACTAGTGTTGTCGTTTAAAGTTACCTTATTTGAGCGGGCAGGCAGTTCGCATTGTGGAAAAACAATTTTATCCTCATGTTAATTGTATGTTAAAATAGTCTTGTGCTTTAATATAGACCTTGTACAAAGAACTTATCTACTAAGTAGTAGCTACATATATACTGAACAACTATCTTAGTTATTTGCTCGACTAGTTCAAGTGAGCATGGTCGCTTCTTGGCTGGGGGCAAGTGCAGCCAATTTGTTTGGCTTTTTAAAGCCAATGGCAGAGTGTGTTTACTCAGCTGTGACTTAATTTCATATTACATATAGCTGCCCCAGTATCTGCTCACTCCGAGCCCTTTAGATTAATCTCCTCTGACGTCTGGCATGATGTCTGTGAGTAGCTCGGGCGATGATAATGTGCTCTGACTTGTGCCAAGGCAAAGTAAAAGTTTGCCATCAAAATCATTCTAAGCCCTGGTAAAAGTTTTATGACTAGACAGTTTTTGGGCCCGGTTCGTCAATATGCTAATAATTTAAACGCACGGCCGGAAATTGTTTAGCTATAAACTTTGTTTGCGGCTTGGCATTGCCAAAGGAGTGTGCTCGGGGGTGTTGTCGGTAGTCGTATGTGTGACGTTTATGAAGTGAGTGACGAGCATATTTGTTGCTCACTGAAATTTCTAATCTTCGACTTACTTATAAATAGCTCTCGCCTTCTTATCAGACTTTCAGTGCAGTGTACAAAATAAACTTTTTTTTTTAAATATTCAAATACCTATTATAAGCCTCGGTTAAATAAATACAAAATATATATGCCAAGCCTGTTTAAGTGTGCTCTTCGATCGCAGAAACTTTACGTGCTTAAGTTGCCAAACCTTCGTATGGTCTAGCCACAAGATTCTGAATGAAAAAAAGTTTCATAAACATCTTCTGCATTAATATTTTCAGTACTCGGGTCATTCAAAATGATATTTATACCAAAACTAAGGTTTGTATATATAAATATTGCTTTTTGTGATTTCTACCGATATTAGTTGGGAGAGCTATTGATAAGTCGAGGGATTGCCCCTAAAATTGAAGGATATCTATACTTAGCATAAACTTATATTCGCACTTTCTTTAATGCAACTGTTGGGTAATTTCATGTTTTAAGTTTGAATTTTGGAGCATTTTCAGCTTTTCTTTAGCTACTACTTTGCATTGTCCTATGCAAACAGACAAGTCCACCTGAACCCCGCCCGACAGTGAAGGACTCAGACCATCCGCCCGGCCAACTCAATGCTCACATGCTCCGGGGCCATTTATCTTGATTTGTACAAACCTAACGACGTTTAAATGCTTGTTTCGAACGTTTTGCACCATTTGTAGCATTCAGTGAAGCCGTTGGAGTCGTTGGCGACTCCATTGGACTCGCTGGATTCGTGGCATCACGTTGCCGGGGCGCTCGTCAGCGCTGGGTCATGTTTATGCTTGAATAATGTTGACAAAATCGCTGAAGCGATGGCGGTCAGCGAAGGGTGCAGCCAGAGAAGAGAGCCAGAGACAGAGAGTGAGAGAGAAAGAGAGAGAGATGGGGGGGGGGGGGGGGAGTAAGAGCTACAAAAGATACAAGCCAGTTACACGCCATGGACATGCAACCCGGCTAAACACTTTCAGGCAGCTCTCTCGACCAGCTTCTGCCTTCCCCCCGACGTCGACAAATTGTCGCAGCTTGGGTGTGAAAATGTTGGCAAAGTGGCAATGACAATGCCCGGCTAGCTGCTGGGATTGCTAGAACTGGCTGCCGCTGGCCCCTCGCCTCCTGGCCTCCTGGTTGCCTGCCACCGAATCTGTCTGCCCGCCAGCCTGGCTGTTGCAGTTTTGTATCTTGTATCTTTTTTCGTTTAAGCCAACTGGCAACTGGCGCTGCTAACTCAACGCTGTTATGACAAGTGGCTGCAACGTTGCGAGCCGTTTCCGAGCCATAAAGCAAATTGATGATGAAAAAGTTGCCGCCGCAGCCGCAGCCGCTGGGCCGCGGCTTCGTGTTCGTGTCATGGCCTGTTAAATGTTGGCAATAAAAGTGAAAACTCTTGTCATATGGCTGTACCGTTAGTTTGCCACTTAGTGGCCAGCAGCAGCCATAGATGCAGCCATAAAGCAGCTCAACTCTTAAAGTTCTCTGCCCCCATCGCGACCCCACATGCATTCTCCTTCAATCTTAACGCTTCCCAATCTTAAGCGCACCTGTTACACAACCCATAAACCTAACGATTGCTTCGATTTATGAAAAATAACCATCGATTTTTATTGTATCCATAAATCAGGGCATAAAATCATATGAAGAAAATGCAAATACAAGTTATGCGGAGCCCCATAAATCTTAAATGTACGAAAATTGTAAATAATATTACAAATTATTTGTTGCCCTTGTGGTCAAGAATATGCTTGAGCATTCCACAGGGTTATAAAATCTTTACTTTTTCCTAAGCTCACTTAATAAAAGCCTACATCTCACATCAATTTTTGCGAAAGTTGAGGCGGAAAATTAATTCTTCAAAAGTTTGTTCAAATGTATATATATTTCATAAAGTAAACTAGTCTGCACCTACTAGAATGTCCCTTTGTCCGTAATCTTTAATAAACACCAGTAGATAATGTCACACCCAAAGACCTACATGTGTCTATATAGGATATTAAAGCGTAATATTTCCACATGAATTTTGACCAAAAATAATGTTGCCAGATTTAGATGCCAAATTGATCTAGAGGACAAACCATGAACAAAGAGCCAAACCTCGTGAAAATCTGATGAGAATATTGAAAATTTTAGAAAATATTTGCCGAAACAAGAATCGTGTTTCGTTTCATGTCGACTTATTTTAAAATTTGATAAACAATTTTCATACATATTCAATTTTCAATGCATATCATTATTCTAGCTTTTATTAATAAAACCCTTATGTTGCTTAAATGGATTTGCTTAACCTTTTCCAAAATATTACCACTAGCATTTAATGTTGTCGAAATTCTTGAAAATTCTTAATTAAATGCTTAAAAAATAATTTAATTAATTATATGCTCAGCGAATATGCGATTACCTTGTCAACACTTTTCGAACCACTTGTCTAGAGTCCATTCTCAGGCAGCCAGGAAACCCCCTCAAGTGTAGCTCAACTTGCACTTTGCAAAACATTTCACCGTTTAATGATAAATTGCCACTATGTTGTGTCTGGGATAAACCAAAGTTGCTCTGGTAAATAATCAAAAGCAACCGCAGGAGCCACGCGCCGAGCGTTGATTGAAAAAACTTGTACATTTTTTAACGACAAATAAAAAAAAAAAATATATATATATATATAAAACAGCAACAACAACGAGATGTTGACAGCGAAGGGTGCGTTGAGCAATTGATAAATTTAATGGCGTTACGCATGTCAAACTTGCAAAATCCTTAAGAGTGTCAAATTGGCAGCAAGCAGTCGCCCACCCCCCGACGCAGCCCCCTTGTCGGCACACCTCGTCCTAAACAAATAAAAACCACAAGAAAAATGAGCAAAAAACGAAAAAAAAACTTGGTAACAACATCGACACCAACTGCAACAACAACAAAAGGCAAACAAATGAAAAAAAGGTAATGAGCACAAAAAAAACGCGTCCCGAACTAATGGAGAGATATGCAAAGTGTGGCAAGTGGCAAGTGCCAGGTGACGTAAATAAATTGTGTAAAATACTTAAGACCTCTATGATAGATGTATATTTGCAGCAACAAAATACGTTAAACAACAACAATTTCTGGCTTGCCCCCCCTAAAAGTAATCCAAAAGTTGGCAAAAATCTTAGGCACAGTTTGTAAAAGTTTTTCAACGGCAATCATTAATTTTGTCAACGAATGGAATTGTTGACAAGTGCAAAAAAATAAATTAATAGGTTCTGAGGGATACTCTTAATACCAAAAGTATTCTGTTAAAAGATGTGGCCAGCATTAAATTGAAATGTTAAGAGATCTACAGATATTTTTCAATAAAATTCACTGAGGCTCTTTTATGAGCAAAGGCATTTAAAAAATGTCCGCATTAAAAACCTAAATTAATAAAATTGATTTAGCACATATTAACGGATACTTCGAATATCTACTGTTGAAATTTAGTTAGTCTCTTACGGATGACACACAGTCATAAAGGAAAATGGCGAAAAACAATACTCTGTTTACAAGTATTGCTAGTGAAACGTTTAAGAAAGATGCACAAGAAATAATTGTATATTAACATCTTAGCGGAAAGAAAAGCTACTCAAACGACAGAGAGAGAAATAGAGCGAGACACAGAGAGAGAGGGAGAAAGTCAGTGTGTGAAAGAGAGAGAGCGGGAGAGAGGGAGAGTGGTCATAAATATTATTATCCTCATATAAATAATTAGGCGAAAATAATTGTGAAACGTTTGCGGACTAAGCACAAAGAGGAATCTAAAAAAAATTTACTCTTGAGGCAGAAAAAATAATAGAGACAGAGAGTGTCATGGAGCGTCATCTATTCATGCTTAATGTATTCATATTTCACAATCAAGCAGCCTGTTAAATGTTAACGGATAACTTACAAAAGGAATTGATACTTAACCGGTTTTTACTGAGTGTCGAGACCAATAACTTATAATAAGTTGATGCTGCCAAATAATAGACTTCCTTTTTAGGACACACTTTTTGGACATTAAACTTAGCTGTTTATGCAATTGGTGCTGGCTTATACCCATTCAACTCTTTAGTTCCTGCTGTTTAACTTTCAGTGTTTGATAAGTGCAAAAACGAATTTTTAAGCACTTGACTTGCTGTTTGCCTTGAACAGTTCAACGTTTGCTCATCCAATTAGACCAAGAATGGCGTAACGTGTAAATCCCATCGTTGGCTTGCAGCAAAATGCATTTAAAATATCTGCAGTGAGTGGGAGACAGACAGTGAGAGAGAGAGAGAGAGAGAGAGAGGGAGAGGGAGAGAGAGACTGGGAGTAGGAGTTAGCTTACTAAATGCATCACGTATTGGGTTTTGACATAAACGCTTGTCCTCGTTAGCGCCGCATCGTGTTCCATGGCCAAAAAGGTGGGTTTGGGACTTGGATTTGGTTTTGGTTTCGTTTCTGCTGCAGCTGCCCGCCCGCGGCGCCATTGGAAAACTTTTATAGCCGCATGGAGGCGGGCGAGCCGAGAAACTTTCAGAGTTTCGTAGGCTGCCGGCAGCATTGATAAATTGCCGTCGCGTTGTCGGCCCTAACCTGACGGCCCAGCTCAGGTTTTATGCAAAAATCCAGAGACTAAAGAAAAAAAAAAGCAAGGCGAAACTCAAATGCAGATGCAGTTGCAGCATCAGCGACAGATCCCTTGGGGTGTTGACTGACGGCGTTGCTGCTGGCGCTGAAATAATGCGGCCAATAAATGTCACAGCGGCAGCTGTAACCGACCTCCTCTCCCCTCCTCCCACCCTCGCTCATACTCTCTTGTCGTGCCTGGCCAACTCCCGCAGGTTGCTCCTTTCATGTCTTTCTTTGGCACTGCAAATTGTGTATTTAAATGGCAGTTAAAGTGGCAACACGTTCCATTCCCGTTTGAAGTTGTCGATGATGAGTGATCACATGCAGCGACCCCGCCCACAGCCCCCAGCCCCCAGCCAAAGAACACCAGCCGCTCCTCATCCTTACAGACAGCAGCAAGTGGCTATTGCTCCCACACTCTGGCATCGCATGCAACTCGAATGCTTCTCGAATGGATTTATAAATATTTCATGCGCTGCACAGCGTAGCGGAAGTCACTCCAAGTCCGAGTGTTTACAATGAATCATATTTTTATGAGCAGCCTCCACCCATGCAGCCGGGGCTATATGCAGTTCTTAAAGCTAGCCCCGCTGAGACAAAGGCATATTTGTGGTACTCGTATAAACAATTCATGTCCCAAAGTGCAGTCAGTCTTTCGTCTGGCATACCTTGTAAGTCTTCTGCGAATTTGCATATTTCGAGTCAGCATCAAAAGTCGAAACAGATTTACAGTCTCAGTTAGCATTGAACCAGATACGCAGATTTGCAGTTCTAATTAATTTTTCCAATTTTTTAAAGTTTAAATGACTTAGACTAAAACCAGAGCCACACTCTTAGGGTTGCAGATCGAGAGATTATAAAATCGAAAAGCCGTCATATCTTTTTGGATACAGTATAGAAAATAGTTTTAATAAGCATGATATCTGACTATCCCAGTTATATATTCAAATACGTCTTGCTATTCTCTCTAATTAACCTCTGTTTACAGGGTATCTTTGAACTGCTTACTCCCTGTCCGACGCATATTTACTTGTTCTTCATTTAGTTCTGGTCATATGCATATTCATTTGCATTCTGTGCAACCAACTCAAGTGACAATTGTGAGCGCCGCACGAGTCTCTCTCCCTCTCCCTCTCTCTCGATCCCTCTCTCTCTCCCTGTCTTATTTGCATATTGGCACTTGGCGCAATACTCATGTATCTTTAAAATGGCAAATCAAATGTTGCCAATTTGTGACAGTCTACATCATCAATTTGCATATCTCATATGTTGAGCACAGCTTTTATAATTTAGCTGTCACAATTTGGTACATAAATCAATTTCATTTTCAATATGCACACTTTACGTCATTCGGTATGACAACTACGATGAAATCATTACGTTCTTCAAAAAATAAATAAATATATAAATGTTAAGAAATCTGCATAAGCTAACCCAAATATATACTTCTATATATACCGCAGATCTTTTTGTCTAACTTTATCGGGAAATATTATTTGAAACTAAGAAAAATTCATTTATTTGCCTTTTATATTGTCATAAGAGGATTATAAATAAAGCTACTCTTTTTTATGTCAAATGATAATGATCGTTTTATTTCAAGGATTTAACGTTCCAAATTTTCTTATATTTAATAAACCGATATACGAAGATTTCGTTCTCATACGAATATTTTTAAAGCTTCTTTTTCATATAAATAAATCTTTATAATGATCATATTTTCATCTAAATATTTTTGCCGTTTAACGCCTTGACATTTTTATATAACTAGAAAGTAAATAAAATATAATTGAATTGGATATAATAACCCGTTTTTCTCAATTAAGTATTGAAGTATTCGCGTTTGAAGGTCTTAGGGGCATGACGTAAACGGAAAAATTTATTTTTACTGCATTTACTTTAGATAAATTTTTTATTTGTTTAAAATCAACACAGTTGAGCTCATTTAGAGCTGCGCTTTTCAAACACTTTTTGTGGGGTTATTTTCAATTTTAAAAATAGATTTAAAGCAGCAAGAAAAAGTAGGGGAACATTTCAGTGAGTCCTTAAGCGTTTGCTTAAGCTTATATCGTTTTATTTTGAGTATAAAATAGACATCTAAAATTTCTTTGATATTGTAATTTTTTTATATTGGACAAAAAGCTAAACAAGTCGCATTTATTAGCAAATAAATTTACAGAGTTGTGCCTTATAAATTATGTGGCTCGCATTGTTGCCAAATATCGTTTATCACATTTATCATGTGCACACGGCGGCGCCTATTGTTCTTTTTCTACTGAATGCTGATAGGGTGGCGGGGAGACATGGGCAGGGAGAGCAGGAAAAAAGTATTTACGATAGCGCAATTTGCATAATGTGCAAATCATAATACGAACTTCCTGTGGCTCGGCCTTGTGTGTGTGGGGCATAAATATTGCAACATTTGTAACAGACATCGCCCCAGCCAGAAGATAAGTTATCAGCGGCTGAAGTGCACACACGGGGCACACACTTGGATTCGATGTGGCATGCGGACTCGTATTCGTATGCGGATTGTTCAAAGTTGAGTGTTGAATGTGGCTGGCAAAAGTTTTTTGCCAAAGCTCGGCGACACGCGGCCCACAACGGGGATGGGATTCGACTTTTGTTCGGTTTGTACAGCCTAAATGCTGCAGCTTTAAATAGCCGTAGATCTACATGATTACAAATGTTGAGCCTTATAGCCCTTGGCGACAGATGTGGGCATCTTTTTGAGCTTTATCTATATACAGTTTTCATTGATCGGCGTAACCAAGCTGATTCTGCTTATCAAGGCAAATAATAATAAATTTTAATATATACGCTTAGTTAAGATATGTCCCTGATATACGTTTAAAAACGACTTTAAGTTTCATAAATATCGATTAATAAACATAAAAGTTAGAAGTTGACTTTACTCTCATTATCATAAACATTCTCGATGCTGTCCCGCCTGCTACTCTTTATTTTGTTGATGCTGGTTATTATGATTTCTTTAGGAACTCATCTATATTTCATGCTGTTAAGCTGCCTACGGGGTATCTTGCAGTCAAGCAGTCTCTATTGCTCCTTCTTACGTATGTGGCTTAACAGCAGTCGCTGTTAAATTACAATTTCACAAGTTTGGAGCATGTAACAAGTGCAGCAAGTTGTTGCATTGTTGTAGGTAGTTACATGTGTCCAACGTTTGCAAAATGTGGCAATGACAAATTTGGTAAATGAAAAAATCTAACGAGCCAGTGACTGGAACTGATTGTAACTTAAGTCGAATATTAAATACACTTCAACTTGATTGGTATAAAACAAAAGATGATTCGTTGGGTAATTAAAAAAAGATATATACAAACTGTTACGTTTAAGACTATATATGACCATGTTTTAATATGGCACGATAAGCTCTTATTATTATAAAGAAAGAAAATAATATTTACTTTCTGTATAATGATATTGTCACCACAGGTTAACTCGCTTGTTCGTGTTTTATTTGCTGATTTATTCCCGCTACTTTTCTTACTCTTACTCGCTAATGTTCTAAATTCGCCATTGGCCAGCAACGATTTCCTTGCTCTCATTATATGTTATCTCGATCGCTTGTTCGTTTTTTACTCGCTACTTTTCTTAATTCGCCTTTGCCCAGAAACGATTTTCTTGCTCTCAGCATCAAATTTCTGGCTCGCCAGTTCGTGTATTTCTACGCGCTTCTTTTCTGAATTCGCTTTTGGCTGGCCAAACGATTTTGCTCGCTCTTATTTTTTGTTAACTCGCTCGCTTGCTCGTTTTTTATTCGCTACTTTTTACTCGATACTTTTCTGACTTTGCCTTTTGTTTCATATCTCGCTCACTTTCTCGTTACTTTTCTAAATTTGCCATGGACTCTCTTTTCTTTAGTTAAGTAAGAAGCTACATGGAAGGCAAATAACTCACATAAATTATACAATTATTTGAAGTGAGTATTTCAGTTACTTGCTCTCATCTCTAGCTTCATAGCCTTACCAGCTATACCCCAAAATTCGAGGGTATTTCAATGCAAATGTGAACATCGTCTACGCTCTGGCCATGTCACATGGCCACATGTGTCAGCAGAGCTATGCAAAAACATTTGTCTAAAGCCTTAAGTGAAATCTCTAAGCGCTTTGAGCTCTGCTCTGGCGGCGACTACAGCACCACATCAATTCAAAACCAATAACTCAAAAACAAGAACCCAACAATCCGACAATCCAACAATCATGTGGCTGCATTTCAGCTAACAACATTTCTTATTTCTTTTATATTTTTTTTTCGTTTCTCGTTTTTTAGCTTGCTTTTTGCCCTGTGCAATTTCATTTCCCAGAATTCCATTTACACTCGAGCGCTTTGTTCCAACCTGACCAGGCCCTGGCCCCGGGATCCTGTCCCCATGGCCCCGCCCGATGGGGCTGCAATGTCACGACGACGTTTGCCCCGAATTGGCAGTGATAAATGTAGCGCCAAGGCAGCTTCAGCTTCAGCTATAGCTTCAGCTTCAGCTACAGCTTCATGTTTGAAGCTGCAAATCCGAAAAGTGTTTGCTATTTATGCGCAGGTATAAAAAAAATAAAAAGCAACTACTCATATGTTGCTAGACTTTGAGATACTCTGTGTGATGATAGAGATATAAGTGAGATGTAAGTGTGAAAGACGAATAATCTTTATCTTCTGACTTGTGACAATAGCTGGGATAGGAAGATAAAAAGAGAGAGAGAACTCTTGTGCAAGCATTTTTACAGACTGTGGGCTACTCTGTTATATGATATAAACTTTATTTCAGTTATAAAGAAGAGGAATGAGAGTTGTGATAAGAAATTAAACATTAAAAATCTTGCAGATACTTATTGAATAATATATATACTCATCAGAGTAACTTTTGAGGCTTAATTGTTGACTTCATAGTTAAGTTATCCGAGTAAAATAGTTTATAGGCTTAGTATACTTCAGGACTATGAGACCAGAGTATTAAAGTAAAAGATTGGGTAAAAGATTTTCTTTGAATTTAACACCTCTAACTAGCATTATATACAATATATAAATTGAAACTAGACTGTTAACTAGCATTATTTACAATATTTTCTAGGCTCACAGCCTAAAACAAAGTGAAGCTCAAAGATTTCATAGCCTGGTCCAGAATCTATCAATAAAAAGTTGTTTCTACCAAAAGATGACATTTAAATGTTATCTGTTTATTAAATGCTGCTGCCAGAGATATCATCTTAATAAACAAATGTCAGCTGAGACTGATCAATTATGACTCAAGTACATTACAGGATATTTCGAGGCTAAAGATTAATATGGTATGCTTAAATCGGAGCAAACTAATTTTTATGGAGCTTCAAAAAATAAATGAATAAACAACAAGCTTAATACTAGCTTATTAAAATGCTCTGCTTTAGCTTATATTACAGGGTATTTATAAATGGCAGTAAGCAAGCAAAGCGAACCGTTACTAAACCACTCGCTTGACAAACTACTCGACACCCTGGTCTCTGCTGTGCGAGTGTGTGTGTGTGTCTTATGTATGTATGAAATGCCAAAGCCAATGCCACAGAGTGAATGCTGACGCCTGATGCATAGATGGATGTGTGCAACGACGCTTTGTGGCACTGTGGCGTGGCCTGGTGGCAAGTTCAAGGCAACCCTCTCGTGTTTCTTGCTGCTGTTAAAAGTCAGAGAACTTAGCACACTCCCAATAAATACACATGCATATATATGAATATGAGTATGAATGCGTATAGAGTCGGCCTGCGGCCATTTAAAACGCTATTGAAATTTCAGCTACAGCGTTGCTAATTTGTGTTTTAAAATATGCGCAATTATAACAACAACAACAACAACAAGAACAACAACAATGGGAACATTGAGTGGCACGAGAACAATGCGTTCAGTGGTGTGTAGAGTCTCCATGTTTAATAGGCCGAAAAGGGTGCAGCCCGGATGAGGGCGATGTCATAACAGCGGGACATGCCCAAAAGCCAACCCCAAACCCAGATGCAGACGCTACCCTTAAGTGCATGCCTTTCCATTTTTACCATTTGTATAACGCGTGCCAGCCCCCCCCCTCCCCCCAAACCCCCCTTCCTCGATTTCCGTGTGGACTTTGCATTTATGAAAAATCATTAAAATTATTACATTTGGCTTGCTGACACCTCGTGCCCGCACGGACACACAACAATTCATGACATTTGTGCGGAGATTAGCCCAACAACTGTCACACATTTTGGACTCAAATTACCCTGATTAGCATGGACAGTGTTTTTCTCTATTCTCCCAAGTCTTAGAACGCAACTGTTAGCCGTTAGAAAAACACATTTCACTATGGTATTATGCGCCGTTTTTCTGGCTTAAGCGACCAGCTCGACGACAGACACCTGTCCAGCAAGCAGCCTTTTAAGCGGCTGCTTTTAATGGGAAAGAATCTTAGACATTATGCAAATATTTGCGCCTACTAATGGCACGAGGTCCGTTAACAATCTGTTCCTTAGGTTGATCAAGATGAAAACGAAGGTGCTTTTCTCTTTTGCTTGATTAAAAAAAGCAAATTGTTATATATTCCTATGACAAGATGTTTGCGGTGCTTCAGCATTTAAGGGCCTAGGCCAAGGGCGGACTCTGGAGACTTTGAAATTGAGTCTATGCATAATTAATAAGATTTTAATGGCAAAAGCATGTGTATTATTCAAACTGGCTAGACAATATTTCAAAGGATTTTTATAGCTGTGGAATAAATGTGTTTTACATGATTTCACATTTGTGCTGACAAAATTATAAAGCAGGGAATCTTTGATTTAGAAAATAACAGCCCAACGAAAATATTTGTATGTTGTTCAGAAATCTGATTGAAGTTAGGAAAAAAGATATAAAAAATGATTTAAATATATTATTCTAAAGAAAATTCGAAAATCTAAATAGGATACAAAATTATAATTCCTTGATGAAAGTAATAATTAATCAGGAAAGCTAAAGTCAATGAACAAGAGTTACCAAATTATGAATAAGATTTGAACTCTAGAGATCGATTCAAAAATATTTAGTGTACGGTAACATTTAAAATCCCAAAATTCTAGTAAATTCCCAGACTTTAAATATCCAACTTTGTCACTGGACCGATTTTCATAATTGATCTAGTTTAATTTTATTTATGTTAGAAAATAGCTTAAGAATTTAAAGAACACAATTTCTTTGACATCTACCTTAAGTTACTAAATTTAAAAAAAAAATTTTTTTTCTATATTTAAAATCTTTTTTCCTAAAGCTTTTTTTAACGGCTTATAGGTCTCTGTGCTCTATTTGTGTCTTTTGGTTCAGAGCGGCGGATGAAATTTAAAATCTTGAAATACAATTTTAAATAAATTTTCATATAAAAATTAAAATTTTTTTTTATTGACAAGGGGTCAAAAAACGTTGACTTATAAAGAGATTAGTCCCTGGTAAATGCTCCTACCAATCAATCTTTGATTAACTTGTCAAAACTTAACCTAGTTTGATGAATGAGGAAGTTTTGGTCATTTTTTGTCCTACAGATCAATTCTCTATTGAAAATTTAGGGATTTTGAAATAAAATTCGTATACAAAATAATTTTATTGTGCAAAAACAAAGAACCTTAAAAAAAATAGAATAGTACTAAACGCCCTCAACTGACGAACCATTATCATAAAATAAAACTTATTCACATTCTTCAGCTCAGCTCCGTAACATATCTTCTATGCAATTTCGCAAAAGACAACCTGAGTTTTGTATTGTTGCTGTGGTTAGTTTTCTAGATTTTAGCGATTCATTAGCATAAAGCGTGGGCAAACAGTTTTGAAGACAATTCAAATTGAGTTCCTCATTGGAAAAGCTCCCAAGTTCTCCCTAGGGATCGCAGCGTGCCACTCGAAGCGTCGCCGTGCCGTCGATTTTGCCCGTACGCTGGCCAATTATGTAGGCAGCTAGGCAAATCAAAGGCCCGCTGACAAAAGCCAAGGGCAGGGGGAAGGGGCGGAATACCTAAAAGCCGCTCGGCGCCAGCTTCTTGCCTTGATGTGGCATTGTTTATTGAAATACAGCCCTTTCCATTGGCTGTGGAATGAAATTGCGCGGAAGCACTTGCAGGCAGCGTTATTGGCTTTATTGTGCAACCCTTTTGAACAAAATTTATATTTATATTTTTGTGATTAGCCCGGGGCGTGCCCAGCCAAATACAAGTAATACTCGCAATACGCGGTCCAGCCCGATCCGATCCATTCAAGCGGCAATAATTTGTTCGCTTTGCATTGTTGAAATTTTACAAATTAATTGCGTTATGCATTCATTATTCGTACTCGTATTCGTATTCGTATTCGTATTCGATTCATTGGCAAAAACTCTTGAATGTGCGTGTCTGGCAGGCATTAAAAGATACCCAAACGGTGCCCAAATTGCGCCGGCTCCAGCGCCACTGGCTGCCCATCAAGATCTCGTTTCGCTTTCGTTAACCGATCCCCCCGGACGAAACTTTTAAAGCGGGGGGAATCCGCAGTTGTGTGTGTGTGTGTGTAAAGTTTAATGATCCTCGAGCTGATGATTTTTCAGAACTGATAAACACGACCACCAAAATTGTCAGAGAAATATGCATAAGTATGTCTTGCATATATACCATATATACCCAGCAATATATTGGAGAGCTGAGGGAAGTGCTGATTTAAATTGAAAAAATCCAGTATAAGATAAAGGCACCAAGAAGGACCCTGGTTCGAATCCCAGAACTTTGTGTGTCTTAGTCAGCTCTAAAGGCTCTTGTTTGAATAAAATAAGAACAATAATAAAAGTAATGATTATATTAATCAAATTAATAATGATATTACTAATGATAACAATGATAATAGCAATAAAACTAGTAATAATAACAGCAATAATAATAATATAAAAAATGATGACAACAATAATAATAATAATAACTATTATATTAATAATAAGAATAATATAAAAATTAATAATAATAATAATAATAATAATATAATAACAATAATAATAAATTATTATAATAGTGATACTTATAATAAATCAAATAATAATAAAAAAATAATTCTAGTCTAGGTAAAGTTTAAAATAATTAAAGGATATCAGTTGATGTTAGTTTGTAGTTAGTTTATAAGATGATTATTAGATGTAATGTTTATATAATTTACAGGGTATCTGTTAACCCAATAGTTTCTTCGGTAAGACACTCATTATATTGTTGCCATTGGGTTTTGCGTTTTACAGTTGATGCCATAAATGTCATTTATTTATGTACTTCTAGTTGATTAATTAGTTGAAGAGACTTTTGTGTTTGGACTGTATGGGAAAATCAATCAATCATCTATGCCACGAATAGATCAAAGGGCAGCACTTCAATGGAATTGAAATCGGAATCGGAATCGGACGCGGACTCGGCATTGCAATTGAAATGGCAAAGAAAACTTCTAATTAGAAGTGCGGCAAACAAATCTTGACTTCACAACAAGCGACGATTCGTGACACTTGGCTGGCTATTGCTGCAGGTCCAGGACATTTTGCAGCTTGAACAGGGAAGAAACAATTGGTGCGGGAAAAGGAAACACCGAGGCGGCGGCGGCGGCATTACGTGACAGGGCACTGGGCGACTAAGTGACAGCGTGAATAAATTTGTCATTAGTAAATGTCACAGATAAAAGTAGAAGTTGCAGCTGTGAGCTGGCTGCGGGCTGCAACAACTGACAGTTGTCAGAGAGCAAGGAACAAGCCACTTGCCAGTGCTCCATGCTCCGATCCCGTATCCATATGTTGCTTATTTGCAACGAGACAATTTGCATATGCCGCCAGTTCTGGATTCCAATCATTTGTTGTGCTAATTATGAAACTTAATGTGGCATTGAAGGCGCACATTGGCCGCACCGACTCGTCGCTCTGCGTTTTCCATCGGTCGATCTGTGTGGACGTGGACTCGAGCACCAAATGCTGCGTGCAAAACAATTAACCATGAAATTGAAAATGCCGCCGCCGACGCGACGAGGAGACGCGATTGCGAGCGATTCAAAGTCGCCTTCTATGCAAAGCAGGCAGCTGGATCTCGTATATCCACTCAGCCTCCTCCTTGCGCACGTCCTGCGCCCATTTGTTCCACTTCTGTGGCCAGGCAGGCGCAAGGAAGTGCCAGAGCGTGCGCGTGCCCCCAAGTGAAGTGCCCCTAAGGGGGCAGCCGATACCGAAAATCGCTCTATTAGCCCAGGCAGCGCCTGCAGTCGACGCTGACGTCGACGTCGAGTTCAAACGTTACGCTCTTGCGCCCGTCACAAAAACCCCATGACACAGCATTAGCCATGCCACTTGGCGGCTCCTCGAAGTTCGTTCGACCACAATATTGTCCAGGGTTGCAACCACATCATTTTTAGAAACATTAACTGGCTTTTGGCTGGGCTCAATGAGCCGTCCACCACAGCTGATGGCATATTAATTGCATACTATGTTCAAAAAGTTCATCTATAACATATTAGCAGAATTTTACAACACTGCAAACTTATTTCCTTAGTTTTGTCAATTGATTACCAAAGTTTTTAGAGCAAATTTAACGAGATTTTGTTTCTTGTGCTAGTGAAAGTGATATGTTGATAGGTTTTTAGAGTTTTATAAACGTAACATTCACATGATTCGGGCTTCAATCATATATTAAGGATTCTTAATATAACAAACCTCAGAACAAGCTTTCATCGAGTTTTACCACTTTAATAAATTGTCGAAGGCTAAGTAAAAATATATATAATAATATAACTTATAAGAAACTCTTTAGCTTCAATCTTCAGATTGATTTATTTAATGGTTTTTAATTTATGAACTGGAGTTTTACATATACATTTTTTATAACTTACCTTTTTATAGGGGTTCTGCTGTATATATGTATATCTCTATATATTTTTTTAATTCTAATTTTTTTTTTTTTTATACGTTTAGCTTTTCGGATCGGTACTCGCATTGTCCCAGTCGCCGCACTATATTGACTAAAGTAATCTTTCTGAAAGTAATCATAAATATGAGAAATGAATAATGTTAAGTAACGGAAAATTATTATTTAAATTATTACAATAACTGATCAAGAATATATATACTTAATAGGGTCGGAGAAGCTTTCTTCTGCCTGTCACATAAAAAAGAGTAGGTTGCATTTATTATTAATTAAATTCATGATTTTATATTTCTACAATTCAACGATTTTAATTACACAACTTTAAAATGATGTCAATAATGTGAAATGAAATAAATTCAAATTTTTAGGACTTATTATTGTTGCAACTCAATTGTTGTTGTTGTTGTTGTTGGGCCTGTTGCTGTTGTTGGCCTCAAAAGAGCGATTAAATTGTGGCTTTGACTTTGGGACTATTCAAGGCCGCAGACAGCTGCCAGACAACTGATATGTGCACATGAGTAGATGCGAATATGAATGCGAATGCCAAAGCCAACGCCAAAGCCAAATCCATTCAGATACCGATTCGGCGCCACAAAGGATGCAGCTCTATGGCAGCCAGACAAGAGGCCCAACAACAACATCAGCAACAACAGCAACAGTTCTCTGGAAAACTGGTGAAAACTGATGAGGGCGAGAGATGACGAAAATGAACTCACATCTGAAACGCTGATGTGTCTGTTGCTGCTGTTAACACTGTGCAACAAAGTAGAGGGAATAAGGTAAAGTCTTAAAAATAAATTTGAATTATTCCCATAGTTCTGAGCACGTATCGAAGTATTTTCCTAAAAGCCACAAGTTTTGAGCTGCTCAATTTTGTTGCACAGTGTAATCAAGGGACATGAATTTTTGCATTGAATTCAATTATAAAACACATTAAAGACAAAGCCTGGCGACTGTCTGGGAAATCTGTGCATGTCCTTTGTGCATTAAATTTGCTGAAAATTGGTTACTCGTGTTGTCGACTAGATAAACTTGCCCCTGCCCCGCACACTCACACACCCCTCCTGCGCCCCACAATCTGCACATACTCTATGCAAATGGTACTTCAGGGATAAGCGTTGAATGCAGGTGCGGCGGGCGGCAGCGGGTGCATTGTCTGGCGCTCAGCACTTTGTGAAAGTGATTTCATATTTAGAGGTTCTGTGGGGGTTCTGTGCCCTCGGGGATTTAGGGAATACATTTGACAGAACGCATTCGCATTAACTCTTCAACTTGAAAAACAAGCGCATTAAAAACTTGGCACTGTCCAACAAGTCCAGGTCCAAGCTGGCAGTTGTGTCCTTTTGGCCACAGGCACGAATTCCACGAATTTCGAGTGTTTCGAGTACGTGTTCCGCTTAGGAATTTGTTGGCATATTGTCCACAGACGGGCGAGCATATTAATATGGGCTTGGAGAAATGTTTAGGAAATGTTAATCAAGCGGTCAGTGTGGAATACGGAACACCACTCTAACCACACACACACACACACACGCACGAGCCCTCAACCACTCGACTTTTGTTTGTCGCGCCCTGTCTCAAAAAGGCGTGGGAGATTTTTTTAGTTGTCTTTGTTTTCTCAGAGTTTGAAAGCCGCACGTCGCACGTATTCCGACTATTAATGTCATTTGCAGTTGTTCCTTGGCTCGTCTTCTTCTTCTTCTTAATCATCGTGTTCTCCTTGTGGCCTTTAAAGCTGGCTAAAACGGAAGTTTTCCAGTCAAGTTTTGTCGGTGCCGCATGTCAGGTAGGCAGGTAAATTGTGGTAATGACGGAAATGAATAGCCTGCGGCAAACTTGAGTGTTAACTGGAATTGTTTTCGAATGCTAATTGTGTTCATTAACAAAATGAACAACTTTAATTGTGCTCTGAAAGGGTATTCAAATGGCAAGCATGTCTGTCAAAGCAGACAACACATTTAAAGTGTAAATTTAACTGGAAATTCAAATCAATAAATCTTTTTCCGAATTATATAGACAAGCTAGGCTCAAAGAGATAATCTTTTCGAACAATGCGGTAGTCTTAAAAAGTTACAGGAGATTGAAGATTAGTGGGAAAAAAGCTAAAACTATATTTTTGACTTTCTAAATATTTTGCCTACCCAAAACTAAAATGTTCTATAGGAAATGGATCGATTATTAGTTTATAGTTAATATAATATTTAATAAATTAGTTAATATTTAATATTGTAGAATGATTAACCTAAAAATCGGTTGGGATTTAAAAAATGTACTGAGATATTTACAATAAAAAAAAATTTTTTTTTCCAAAAAAGGATATATGTATAAGGAATACATTTTAAAAATCTTGTAAATTTAAAATCAATCCTTAAAGGTTTTTCAAAACTTATTTTAAATATTTTAAGCTGTGCTCGTTTAAGAAAGGGGAATCACATTTATTTTGGTTTTTGAAGCTTTTTGTTTGTGTTTTTTTTTATTTATCAAGTTGATTAAATGCCTCAAATAAATTTTATATTCAACATCCGCATTCATGAAGCAATTTCCGTTCTATTAACGCAAATTGAGTTCCAGGCCACGCCCCGTTTTTTGGCGAAAGTGAGTGAAAGTGATGGGTGGTGAATCAAGTGGATGTCACTTTGGAATCAGTTGTTGGGGCTGGAGAGGCTGTTAAACCCTTTTAACGTCAATTAATCACAAATTAAACTGTCGCCCCCAAAAGCAAACACACTCACACACATACACAGGCACACACACGTACACTTATGTGGAATGTCAACGGCATCATCATAAAAACAAGCCAGGCTATTAAGGCTAAATAGGTAATAAATTTATCGTTGTCTGGCGCAAGGATATGTGCCACATGACAGGTTGCTGCATGCACACGATGTCCGTCTAGACACGAGCGGCCAGAACGGCGGGGGCGGGGCAATAAAGGGTAGGGGTACGGCAGCCCAAAAGCGCTGTGTCACCCGCATGTCGAGAGCAAATCAAGTGGCAAATATGAAATGAAATAAACAATTAATGGACACGGCCCCAGCCATGACCCAGTTTTGCGGAAATGGAACAGATTGACGCACACTCCCAAGACGCTGATGAAAACTCAACCCACAGCTCCCCCCCCGCTGGCAGCAGCTGCACCCCGCATGTTAACCAGTGCAGGGGCACGTAATGCAATAAGAAGGCAAGGGAAAAAAAATAATATAATACAACTTGGAACGGAAATGCTGATTGAAATCGTTTTGGCGTGAAATCAATCATCGCACAACGATGTCTACAAATACAAACACAAAGAGCACACACACACGAACGCACACATGAGCCTGCCGCAGTGTGTGCCACATGCTTCAGGATGCAGCAACTTTCATTAAGAGTCCTTAATGCGATTTGCAGCGCTGACGTTGATGCTGATGCTGATGCTGATGTAGATGCTGCTGCTGATGCTGATGTGGCGTTAACTTTTTTCCAACTCGCCGCTGTCTAAATAAGACAAATGCCCTTACTTAGCGAGCAGCACAGAGTCTTACAAATGAGCGCAGCCCCCTCTTTCTATCTCACTCACTCTAATTTCAAACTCGTTTTCGAGCTCAAATGAGCACTGTTTATCTCCACCCCCCTCCCCGCCTCTCGCTCTTTCTCATACCGGCTCCTTCCACATGCATAAAATTTGTTATGTTATGCCCTAACCCTCTCCTGCTCGCACTCATTCCACGTTTTAGACGTCTTCTTCCACATTCAATAAATTCGACATAAGCAACAAAAGTTCAATCACATTTTGCATTTTCATGTTGCATGTCTTCATCCATTGTTATTTCTCTCTCTCCCTCTCCCTCTCACTCTTTCTTCTTGTTGTTGTTTGCTGTTGCCATTTTCAAAATCGAATCAAATTAACGGTTCAGCCTTTTCGCTGTAGTCGTAAAGCAACAGCAGGCAATAGAAATATTGTAAACACAGCTCCGAATCGCTGTGTACGCAAATGTTACCCTACAAATTGTAAATACCTTAACCCTTAGATGATCAGCTGTTGACAAAAATATCCCTCGAAAAAGTGCACCTGAAATATATTTATCATTCAGTTTTCTGACTGATACGAAATTCAGTAAAGATTAATCAAAGTCAATTTTTAGGCCGAAATCCATGCTGACATTTCACGTTTCTTTGAGTAATTTTATTGATAGACCCCATATTAATATTACTGAAAAAGTATCGCGTAAAAGACATTTCTCGCCTAACCCAATCTGAAACATATTTTCAAATCTTAGTAGTTGCATCAATTTTTCTGTATGCTTTTGATTGGAGATTGTTGCCGAAATTTTGAATATTCTTAAAAATGAAAACCCCAAAAACATTGAGAGATGCAGTTAATTCTTAACTACATATTTATTTTAAATTATAATATTAGAAAAATGAGCTAAATTTCTGTTTAAATAACACACATTATTAGATCAGACAGAAAATGCTCTCACTATTTCATTTACTAAAATATATATTATATATTTTTGTCACTAGCACATATATTTTTTATTAACCCCACTTCTAGCTACCTTAATTAGTTGCCTGTCCCGCCTAAGGGTTAAGCTGCAATTGCAGAACCAACTGCCGCACAAATTTCAAGTGATTGTAATCAACCGACGCACTGAAGGGGCGGCTCTGTTAGGCAGCGGGAGGTCGACAGCCACGCCCCCCAACAGCCCTTTCCGGTGCGTTTTTGACTTTGCCTATACGTGTGTGCTCGTGTGTTTGTGTGTGTCAGTGGGGTAAAAACTTGTGTAGCTTCGCTTCTGAATGGGGGTAGCCTGACAGCGCGAGGCGACTTGCCGACTGCCCGTTCGCATCCTTTGAAGCGGTTAATTGTGAAAACCTTTTCAGCAGCTCGTCGGCTTTCTTATTGTTTCTGACATCAAGTAGTTGGCCAAGTATTCATTTCCGCTGGTTCCGTTCTTTTTCTCTTATTTTTTTCTTTAGACTTGAGAAGCTGCCAATTCATAGTTTGAGCTTAGCTACTCCAATTAAACATTGCGCATTAATCGAATGCCAGACGGACGAGGGGATATTGAGGGGGGAAAGGAGGCACAGACGTTACGAACGGTGGCAGCCGCCACATGTACCGCAAATCTTTGATGGATTATGATTTATTGGTCCGCTGATGGCTGGTAACGCATAATTAAAACCAAAGGCTGTAAGCGCCTGTGTGTGTGTGTGTGTCAGTGTGCGTGTGCATTAATCAATTATCTAGACACTGCAGCAAAGAAATCCAATACATAGTGTGTGCCTGTATGTGTGTGGGTAGCAACAATTAAACAAAAGACACGCGCGTTCATGTAAATCACATTCAAAGGTTGCCAGATCTGTCGCTCTGCTTCCCTCCCCTCCCCGCCCCGCCCCGCTCCGCATCGACTATCACTCTGATTGATGGCCTGCTGTAACTGCGCCTTTTGTCTGGCTCTGCCACGAGAGACTTGCAACAATGCAACTGGAAAATGATAACAAAACCAAAATCAGACAGACGCCCACACACACAAAAGTAAAGCTCAATTTTCATTAGTTAATTAGCAACGAGTAAGCAAAATTGGCAGTTCAAGCAAATTTCATATGTAATTATTGAAGTTGATACCATTTAGTAGACGGAAAATAGACGGCTTGGGAATTCCATAGTTACAATTTAATATAGTGTTAGTTAAAGGATTCAATTTAGTATCATAATAATGCACAAATACAAATATTTTATCAGCTTGGAAGGCTAAGATTGGGCAATTACCGCAAATATAGGTCGGGTCTAAATACATATACTATAGTCACATATTAAATGCTCTTCTTCTTACAAAATCCTTCCCATAGCTTGATCCATTTGTAAAAACAATGATCCCTCAGTTGTTGCCTCCTTGGCGTTAAATATGATCTGCATGATCTTTGCTTACAAAAACTCTTTTTACTGCCAGGGAAATAGATCTGTTCAGAGAGTCTGAGGTACCCAGAACCTTGACCAGCGCTATAAGTTTCCTGGTTTTAAACCTAAGTATTTCTTAAGTTCGTTAGGTTCGTGAGAACTGTTTGAAAATGTAATTTACATATATTGTTTCATAGCTTTAAATATAAGCTTTAATAGTTATTTACGACTAGTGGGTATTCCCCGGCCTTGTCCGTGGTAAGTTGTGTGCTTCAAGTATCAAATATAACTTTTTCACCCATTCCGGCTGTGAAAAATTTAATTATACGTTAACATATATTATATTATATTCGCCAATAACTTTAAGGTCCATCGAGTAACGAATCAAATGTAAGAATCTAGAAGCCGAAAAATAGAATTTCCTTCGTTAAACCTTTGACCCACATTTATATTCAAGAGCAAATTTCATCCCAGCTCTTACGGTTGTGTTGATCTCCGATCAGTCAGTCAGCCAGAACAAGATATAAAGATATATATTAATCCGATTCTATATTCAATATCCACATTAAAAATTAAAAGTCCTTTCATTCTGATTGGTTTCTATCATCCACAATTGCATCGAATGTTTCTCACAGTTAATTGGCATCAAATAACCGAAAAATCACAAAATTAATATCAAACCTGCAACATGAGGGCTTGCTACCCCCTCTCCAGTGCCAAGTCAACGTGCATGTGAGTCGTAATTAAGCTTTTGGCCAACCCTGAGCTACCCCTGTGACAAATCTGATTCTCCGATTGCCTGTTGTTAATCTTTTCGTTAAACACAGGCAACAGCGAAACACGCAAGATTTTTGTAAGCCGCTTAACAAAGCCCCCCTTCCCCCTCCCCTAGGCCGGGCAAATCTTTAGCTCTTCAATGCCAAATCATGGAAACCAGCCTCAAGGGAAGGCAGTTTTTATTTTTATGGCAATTGTTTTTCGAGAAAAGATCCATAAAACGCAGGCTGCAGTCGCATGGAATATTTTAATTATTATTCTCAGACGCAATTCGATGCCCACTCGAGTGCCCCATCCATAGGCAATGCCCACGTCTTGCGGTATATGCAATGTCATTGTCATTGGCGATTACTGCAGCAGTAGCCGCAGCAGTTGCAGTAGCAGTGGCAGCCACACGAGCTGTGTGACAGTTGAACGGATTACTGATGCGACCGCTTGACCAGGCTCAGTCGCAGCGAGTTCCCAAGCACAACAAACCCAATCCGCGGCACATGTTTGTGTTTAGCCATGAGCTGCACGGGGTCTTAGGCAGATCTCATGCTAACTACTTTGTGTGTCATCAATCATCTTGTTTATATATATATATATATATATATATATATATATATATATGCTACAAGCTAAACACAAGCTGGAAACCCCACATAAATTGCGTTCCAATGTGCGTTGAATCATTATGTGTTTAGTTGAGGGCGGAAGTGTTTAGTGTTCGGTGTATTCCGGGCTAATATGCGTAATATAGATTGATGTAGAAACAATCTTAAGCTGCAAGATTATAACTAAAAGCCTTGTGTAACATTATGCCAATTTGCACAATCATATTTAATGACAGCGTGTAAATAGCTGGCGCCCGGGCAGGGACGGATTGAGAGTATTAAATGAAGCACAAGGCACTGATTCGAATAACTACGCTTAGTTAATTTAAATTAACGTATTTGGAGTCGAAGAATATTTATATTAAATGGTTTTTAAATCGAAAGAATGTATAGAAAGTATATAGATAAAACCCACAACTGAGCAGGCGCACGAGCAGGGACAAGAAATCAGGCGAAATTTGTGGTACCAGCAAAATTTAAAAATCTGCAGGATAAGAAATCTGTCACTCGAATATTTACATTTGTCGGATATTCTAAACATTTGTAAAATCATAAAATACGTTCGAGCAGAGACTTTTACAGATTCAGAGCAGAGCATATATATATCCTATGTAACTTTATCCATATATAAGAAACATTGTTATCTTAACATAAATATAAAACGAGAGAGTAAAGTTATCTTCCGCATGCCGAAAATTTAATACGTCTTCCAGATATATAACTGGAACTACTGGAACTGAGCAGGGACAAAACCTTTAATTGGTATTCTGCAACAGGGACCTCGGAAAAGCTTCGTTTGTTGCCCGCAAACAATCAGGCGCAGTGTTTTTTAACCTTTTCAAGTGAGATAATAACTGTGCATGTGTACCTCAAAGGTGTCACTCGCTCTCCACTTCATTTCTCAGCTCAACTTGACGAAAAATTGTGGAAAATAGAAACCGCAGCACGTTTGACTGCGGCTTTGGCATGTTGCACACTTTGAAGTTTCGCCCAAGGGAGTTTGTTGCATGCACCTCGACTGGATTTTTGCTATGATTTGGCTAATTTGGCAGATATTTGAAGAGTTGAAGCGGCAGCACTTTATATGGGAAATATATAAGGAAAAATTACACAAAGAAATTTTAACAAGTCGTATATTGTCTGATATAGAATTGAACTTGCGTTCATTTGGTCCACTCAAAAGGCTTCCCAATTATAATTTTATAAAATACCTGACATCAATATGTCAATATTCAAGTGCTAATTAACCTTTTTTTCAGCCAAGTTAAAAGAGGACTTTTCAAAATGAGTTCAATCTCCTCTCAAATATCTTGTGGCTCTGCTCTGTTTGCCAAATCTAGAGCCTAACATCTTGGTACCTGTAATGAGACAGCATACCTATACACACACACACACACACACACACACAAACACACACACGCGCTGTTTTTCCTTTAGGTCCTTTGGTCTTTATCATGCAGCGCATATCAAATAAATGCGGGATTATGTGAATATTTCGCTTAATGAGAATTTTCGGACCACACTGCTGCATTTTTTTTTGTTTTTACTTTCTGGAAGATGCCGAAAAACAACTAAGAGCTGACCGGACGCAGGACGCAGGACGCCAGAGGTCGACAGGGAAGCGTATTGCGCGCGTGTGTTTGTGTGTGTGTGTGTGTGTGAGGAGCTGTAAAATATGTTGCCTCCGTATTCTCACATTGACCTGGCCCTGAGCCAGGTCTCTTGGCCTGTGCATTAAGAGATGCCTATCGGTGACACCTGAAAGAGAAGAAGGTGAAATGCGATCCGATACGATGCGATCCATGGCACTCATCGCCGGCGCACTTTGCCAAAAAAGAAAAGACCCAAGAACAAAAATTATTACTATACCGCCGCCGGGTCCCCGGTAGCCGGCGCACATACAAATATATTTATTCATCTCTCTGGCTGCGTTTGAGTATTGAGTTTCGTCGCAGTTTTGTTAGCCGTTGATTTTTACCTGTGTTTTTTTTTTTGTCTTCTTCTGACATTTATCTTTTCTTTTATTGGGCTTAGGTTTTGTCAGTGGTTGTTGTGTTGTGGTGTCTGTTTCTGTGTCTCTGTGTCGGTATCTCAATCGCTCAATCGGTCTATCTGGCTTATTTTGTTAACTTCCTTTTTCCGTTTTGCCGTGCCGTCTTTTGTTGTAGTACAGCTTTTTACGCTCTATATAGATTGTTTTGTCTTGATATCATGCCATTTATTTATGCCAACGTAATTTATGCCCGCTGACATTCAAATAAATTGAAATAAAATATGTGCCTGCACCGTGGCCCTTAGTACTATGCGATATGTGGCCTCATTCCCAATTCCATTTCCATTTCCATTTCAAAATAGCCGTGAAAGTTCTGCACCTTATCGCTATCAAATGTCAGAATGTCACATGCGGAGAAGACCTTCAAAATGAGTACACTAATTGACGGGCCTGGACAAGTTATAGTGTAGACTTGTTATTGGAACGAGATCTTTTTAATCTAATTGAGGGTTCCCGATATAATAGGATACTGTTGCATAATGAAAAGACAGGGAAATAATTATAATAAATGATAATCTATAAAAGTAATAATGCTAATAATAATAACAATAATATTAATTAAAATAGTAATACAGGTCAAAATTTAATTTAAATTTATAATTATAATAATGCAGCCGAAATATATTTGAGCAAAAATACATTAAAAGAAAATTTTTTCACTTTTTTAAGTTGAAAATTTAAGCCTCGAGCAAGCTAATTAAATATGTATAGTAAAAATAACATTAACACTAATCATTGAAAAATATTTGATGGTTTTTGATGTAAGCAACAAAATTGTTCATAATAAAGTTAGCAAGGAATTATAATAATAATACAAATAATAGTAATAATAATATTAAATATAATAGATATAATATTACATTTTATTTGACAATAATTGGTATAATAAAGGCATGTATTATATATAAAGAAATTGAAATCGAATTCTTTAAATGAAAATTATCCAGTCTGACATTTTCCTTTGGCTCAAATATATAAATATTCTTTCTTAATTTGGAACAAATATAAATAAATACAACTAGAAACCTTTCAAAATGTACACATATAAGTTTTGAATTTCATCTACACTCTTGGAATTATTTCAAAAAAGGAACTTTAATTCATAATTAAAGTAAAACAATTCACAAATATTTATTATTACTTTTGTTTTTATCCAATGCCTTAACTCTACTATATGTGTGGATGTATGTATATATTCGTTATGTTACATATATTTTGTCAAAAATAAATAATATATTCGAATAATTTCGTTTGTCAATCGCCTTACTTACGCTTTTTTAACTTCAAGTGTATTAAATAGAAAGCAGCTCAGCGCTCTGAAGAAAATCCTGATCTAATTTATAAATATGTCCAACCGCTAAGTAAGCAATAAGTACAGCCATTAGTCGCACTTTCCTTAGCGCGTTTTATGGATTTATTTCTACCCGAAATTCAACAAATTCCTTTTTGAAATTTCGAACATATTTTACCCAAAGCAATTAAATTAGAAATCGCCCGAAACTTAAGTGAGAATTACTCAGCGCAATTATGCAGCTCATTGCCCTTGAGTTATACGGTGGTTATTGGAGCATATGCGCATAGTTTTGGGCTCTAGGCCTATAGAACCAACTGCACATGCATAGGTAACATGCCCAGACAGACCCTTGCAATATGCGGACACATGTGCCCCGAGCACGCACTCGGCATGCATGAACTGAATTCTTTCTCTATAGCTCTGAACTATTTATAAATGTCAATTTATTAGACGAATTTTTGGGTTCGTTTCCATCCGCACACACATACACACACGCATATACAGAGAACCGCACATGTGTGTGTGGTATGTTATGGGTCTGTCACTTTGTCAGACTCTTTCTCTGAGCATGCGCAACCGAGCGACCCGCTCTTATTTCGGGCCTGCCAAACCCATATATATTTCCAATGAGCTGTCTCGTCAGGTAGCCTACAAATGAGGTGTGCATGCAATGCATGCGCCCAGATGTGGGCCACACGGTGCCTTTTTCCATACCCTGTCTCATAGAAATTGGTTGAGCCGGGTATATTGGAGTATATGTGAGGATTGAGACACATTCTCAAGCTTAGCTTTTTTATAGCCTATCGTCTTTTGAAGCCGAAACCTTTAAAACTAAAATTAGTAGTTATTCAGACAGCTGTCGTTTTTACAGGGTATGTTCTCTTCAAGCACTGTCGGATCACTCTTTCGGACTAAAAGTGCACAAGTGCCTTCTAGTTTACACAGAGTATCTCTCTTCCACGCCAGCTCGCCTAGAAATGCGTATATTTAAACTTTCTGTTTTATCTAGTTATTACAGGGCATCTGTCAGGCAAGCAGACTTTAAAATTAAGCTTTATATTCTAAAGGTTTAAGATCATTTTCATTGCTTATAAATTGCACACTGTTTACAGGGTAACCTCTTGTCGCAGCAGAATTTTCTGGGACATGCCTGCTTGTCTTTAATGGAATATGTCATCGAGACATGGCACACGAGCTCGTAGCCGCAATCCGATCCATTGACTGACTATAGAGATATACCAACACATACGTCTACACGCTCACATTCAGATCCACATCCACATTCACATCCACATCCACATCCACATCTAAATCCATAGACATTAGCTTTGTCCACATGACTTGCCACACTCTGGCCAAAAAGTGCTGCATCACGTTTCGATGTAAATTCATCGAATTGAAGTTCACACACCGCAAAAAGGGAGCCCAGGCCAAAGCCGATGATGACAATGACGACGACGATGATGATGATGACAATGTTGTTGTTGTTGTTGTTGCCACGGTCTGCGTATGTGTTTTAATTAGAATATCGTGAGTTGTTTGGCTTTGGCAATATAACAAACAATAAGAGTATATATACCGATGTATATACCCATAGATCTGCCGTGGGTGGCATTTGAATGAGATGGCATAAAAAATTCAAGTTATGGAGAGCCATAATTATTATTATTATCAGCAGTTGCCGTTGTCCTCTTAATGAAGTAATCAAAAAATAAGAAAAAAAATGGAGAAAAGAACTTGTGCATGAACTCAACAAAAGCACGCCTGAGGTTAGAACCCTGCAAAGTAGTCAACCGATTGGTATTTAAACTGCTTACAACTTGTTAGACCGAGTTAAGATTTGTTGACCCGTCCAATTGTTCTCATTCGGTCGAAGAAAGAAGCGGCAGAAATTGTATAAACAGTGCGTGTGGTTCGAGAGTCGGAACAGTTAGCACTTTGTCTGCTTAACATCAAATTGCTGATTGTTATGCATAAATTAAAGAGCTCATTAATAAAAATATTTGAATATTATTTTTCATCATTCTAATCTACATTTTTAAGCAATTTTTGCAACATGGTACTATGTAGAAATCATATTTTAATCATATTTCTTTCACCCTTGATTCTTCATTTAGAAGCTTCTTAAGCTTAAGATATATTGATATTATATATAAGCTCAAGATATCTTGAGAATAGAGAACACTTTCTGTAATTTGAATTTCGTTGAAATTTATTTGGGTTTCTGCTGGAAGTTATTCCATGTCGTAGCTCAAGCTAGGCCCTACAAATAGCTTGTTTTCGGCTTTATATGAAAACATATTTCTTCTGATTCCAATATTCTTTTTCTTGTATCAATTATCCTCTG
Organism: Drosophila borealis; assembly: GCA_035045885.1. Lineage (NCBI taxonomy): Eukaryota > Metazoa > Arthropoda > Insecta > Diptera > Drosophilidae > Drosophila > Drosophila borealis. Next base: position 236,502 of record JAWNOR010000039.1, on the reverse strand, counting down.
TTTATAGTGCTTTTGCAATATTGCGTGTCATAATTTAAAGTAAAGTAGTCTAAAGCTTATTTAAATGAAATTTTAAGATTTTTTTCCTCACCCTTACTATCCTCACAATATAATATACTCTGTATTTGAGTGTCATCTTATGTATAAGAATCTTAACTGTCTTTACAGATTTCAAAAATTCCCATTATCACTAATAATTTTCTCTACTTGCCTTTTTGTGATTCTTTAGAATCGTTCTATCTAGCAAAACGAATAGAAGTATACCCTATAATATACTTATGCACATTAATTCATTTCTATTATAAAACATTTAACAGTTTTCGTTGCTGTTATTTAAAGCTGCATATGAACCCTTTGGCCTTTGCACTAGGCTCTGCAGTCAGCTGTTGTTGATGTTGCTGTGAAGCGCAAACCTGTTGCAAGTCTGAAATGTTGCTAAACATAAAGCGACGCAGCGACTGGCAACACACGTGCTAAGCGAAACGAATGGCAATGAAACACAGCTGCAAATGAAACAAGTTGAATGGAAACAAGTTCCACAAGCCGAAGGCGCGGGCAGACTTCGTTTTTCGGGCAGTTCGTCGTGAAACGAACTTCATTTGCAGCTGAACAGGGCTTGAGAGTGGGACTTTGCACATGACCGTGGGCCGAACTGGAGTGGAGGCCAGTGTAGTGCAGCGTAGTGCAGTGTAATGACTTCTCAGGTAGGTAGGCAGCACACACACATGCACAGAAACACACGAGCAGTTGACTTCATTAGAGCCAAAAGCTGGACACTTGAACGAGGTGACAAACAGCGCAGTCGAGAGCAAAGCGCCTAATGACACACAGAGGGCAGAGACAGCGACTGAGGAAGGGGCAGCGACTGTGGCAGAGTATCTAGTGGGAAGTGGCAACTGCCATGTGCGTGCGTGATAATGATGATAGGAGCTGCTGCTGCTGTTGCTGCTGCTGCTGCTCCTGCCTAGCAGCATATCCTTTAAGCCCTGCCCTCAGACTGGTTTGCACAGCTGGATGACTGCGTTGACCGAAGCTAGCCAAAGGCTAGACGGGGGCGAGGTGGGGGGATCAGCGCCAGCGATATGTGGCGTGTCAAAAGTTTCACAGCTCACGTGCCGCACATGCAACACACGCCTCTGACTCTGACTGAAATTGGAGCCGAGCGTTGAGTCCGGTGTTTGGTTTGAGGTCTCGTTTTTGGCCCATTGCGTGTCGCCTTATCGCCGAGGGGCTTAAGCTAAGAGGCGTTAAAAATGCTAAATGCTCATTTGGTGCAATTTATTGGCAGAAATGCCAAAGACTCGGGTATTTATTTATACATAGCTGCCACACGTGGTGATTGCTTCATTCAACCAAATACCTGAATCAAAAACGGAATGCTTTAAATTCTTTAAGTGCGTCCCACGTGCAAAATAACTGAACTCTGGAGAAAGATAAACAGAGAGCAAGAGAGAGATAGATGCCTCAAAAAGGGGGTTTGGTTGCAACAACAAACTAACTCAAACGGCCAACGGGGCCAACGAGTTTTTATGCAAATGCTAAAAAAGAAAAGAAAATAAAGAAAAAAAAACATATTAAAATAACATAAATATGCAGCATGAAAAATGTGCAACGGTTGCAGTTGCACAAGTCCACAATTGCCACAGGCTGCGCTGCAACCTGCCCAGGTAGCACACCCAGCTACAGTTGATCCTTCTGGCAGTATTTACTGCAAGAATTCAAGTCGAGCCGAGGCGCGGCAAGGAATTCATTGAATTTGCATTCAATGTATCTTAGAAAAAGGCAGCTACCATTTTTTACTGAAATCAAAAATATTCGACAGAAGCAATTTGATGTTTGGGAATTCTGTAATTCCAAGAACCGAAACTCAATGAGTTTTTTCCGAAATTGCTAAATAAACGCTTTGGGATTATTATACCCATTGAAAATGGGTAGAAAGGGTAACATCTCCGATAAAATAAAATATAAATATCATTTTTTGATAGATATAAGAACGCATCGACCTCAGAGCCAATAAGAGATGGAGAAGAAGAACGTATGTAGCTCCGACTAGCCAAATTAATAAATTAATTATTAATTAATTTAATATTGATTGCAGTATTTTATATTTATTCACATTATGTAAGTAATTAGTTAACAAACATATCAAATATTTTTTACGGCCTTGCTGACTTGGGCCGAATTGCCATGTAGACAGTTTTAATATACACCGGGCGTACCTTACGATCCCATTCCATATTATTAAAGCTTCTATAATCGAACTGTCCATTTAGATTACTATAATTAATTCAAGAGAGCATTTAAATCGTCTGATATCAGTTACAAATAATTATGATAATATTTATTTACCTGATTCCACAGTACTTAGAAGGAAACCACCAGCCCCCAGAGTACTCGTTCGGGCAATAATAATTAAGCAAAGCACCATGGTCATAAGTTTTAAATGTTTGAAACTTATTTGCAGTCATGGCATCGCTTGCATTTCCTGTGTAATCTCCGAGTAACTCCAAACGGTATCCATCCTGCTCATTACCGATCTTAAAATCATCATAGCGAGCAAAATAATTTTGATAATACAAATCAGTTATCCGAATATACAATTCATGCGGTTGTGCATTTGTGATTAGATGCAGTTTTTCCAGTCCAAGGAAAAAGTCGGTATGAAAATCTCCAAATCCATTTTTGTAATCAGTCCAGTTTCGATTGAAGTCAACTGTGCCATCAATTCGTTGCTGAATTATCATCCAGCCGATGCCGAAAATATCGTTATTACAAAGTACTTCGAAGGAATTGGCACCAGCAACTTTTATAAATTGAGTTCCATCTTTTGTACATGTTTTTACATTCAGCGGCTGGATGGTATTTTCTATTTGTTTTAGTTGCGATTCCATTGTTGATATTTTTTGCGTTAATCGGTCAATTTCGGATTTGCTTTGTTGATTTTTATTTGAATGAACTCTTCTTATTTGTTCATCCATCTGCCTTTGAGCAGATTTCAAGTTGGAAATTTCAACATTTATTTTAGAGTTTTGAGAACTACATTCTCTTAGCATTGAGTCAGCTTCCGCAATATTAGATTGCAAGTTTTTTATTTCGTTTGCCTTATCACGAATTAGTTTCGTGAATGTGGTAAATAAATTCCTTATAACAGACTGTTTTTTGGTTTGATTGTTCAACTGTTGCTGACATTCCGTCAATTGGCTCTGCAATTCCGTAAATTGGTTGTTTATGTTGGTTTTTGCTTTATTGAAATCAAAGTTCTCTAGCTCCAATTCCGATTCCAGCTTTTTAAGCTCATCTTCATCTTTTTCGATCAATTCATCATAATTATCCAAATCTTTTTGAAGATCCTCGATTGTCTTTTCACATATCTCTTCGGATTGTAAACTTGCTACGCATCGTGCCAAAATTATAAACTGAACCACAAACACAGCTAAATACTTTCCCATTTTATAATTTCAAGACGTCGAACACATCCGCCTCTGACTTGAGACCCAAAAACACTAAACTGAATTTGATAAGTAGCGCTAAACCCTGTTGAACCAAAGATTGGCAGTGAGCTGGTGCCTTGCTCTATATATATATATATATATACATATTTATATATATCTATGTACGTAGCTTATGCTTGTTCGCTCAAAAGATAATATTTATATGAAATGTTTAAAATAATTGTCGACAGCTGCAAATATTTGCAAGGGCAGCTGGACGCTGGGCTTAGTGCACTACATTTTTAATGTATGAATAGGGTGTTTACAAATGGGTTAGATATAATACACAATAATCAATATTAAGCTTTCCTCTAAAACTTGTACAAGTTGTTGATATTTTCCGTGGCTCCAGCATACAGAGAGGTTATAGCAAAGGAGATTTCGATATAATCAAGAAAAAAATGAATCTATTTTTTTCCTAATTTATTTATTCTCTAAATCAGCATATTTAGCAGCGTTTGTCAACACAGTTTAACCATTGTAAAGGATAATTATGTATAAGTTGTTATACTGTTATATTTGTGTGGACTTTAACAACACTGTTTTGGCTTAGAGCCCTTTAAAATCAATGGTTAAGTAAAGAAAGTCGATATTACTTATTTTTTTGTCGTTTAACAACACTGCTTTGTCTTAGTGCCCCTTGAAATCGATAGTAAAGTAAGGAAAATCGATATTACTTCTTTTTTTTGTCATTTAAGAACACTCTTAAGCATTTCACACATGAGTAAAGTTGCATTTTAATTGAAACATAAATGTTCTCAAGCTCAATTATGAATTTATTTAAGTTTTTTCTTGCCCTTTAACAAGACTGTTTGGGATGCCCCGTCTCTGATCGTTGGCCTTTAGAATTCTTATTACAAAAAGTATTTGCGACATTTTAAAAGTATTTAATTCAAAGAAGTGACAAAATATGCCGCCGGACAGCAGCTGGGCAAAAACTCGTCTCCAGCTAGAGATAATAATAATAAATAAATAATAAAAATTCAATCATAATTGGCAACAGACAGTGAGGAATGCCGCCGAGCTGCCCTTGAAGTTGCTACCAAAAGTTGCAGGCAGCAACTTATTTCATGTTTCTCTTCTTTTTTTTTTTTCGTTAGGTAAGCGTGGGGCACGCGGGGCAACATTAACAAATGCGTCACTCAGTGGCTGCTATCGTAGGTAATTAATAAGCGAATGGCATTGCAATTTCTTTGATTTTTTGTTTTTGTTGCTTGCAGCCAGCTCTAATCGTTGCAACAAATTTGTGGCATGTGGTGTGCGGCACACGTTGCATAGATACGAACAGTCCGATAACAAATTGCAAATGCACGTTAATCGATTGAGTTGTTTGTTGTCTTGGCGAATGCCAAAGCCCCATGGAAAATATGAAATGTGCATGCAAATATGGCGGGGAAAGGCGTGCGGGAAAGTAGCTGCACGTGCCAGTTAGAGGCAAGACATTTGTTGCTTTGTTCTATGTGGAGTGAAAGTTGGAGCTGTGTGGCATGCCACTTGCGCCACAGATCTAGCCAGTTGAGTCGCGCCAACGTTTAGCCAAACAATGCGCGTTCCTTTGTGGCCAAACTGAAAAATGTTTATTTAAATGCGAATACGAAATGCGTTGGCCATGCCACACGATGCGGCTAGGCTGCAGGTTTACCTTGCCAGCCTAACTAGCCAGCATGTTTGCTGGCAGCAGCATATTCTGCACAGAGTCACAGGCTCGGGCCGTGCGGCAGGTTTACGGGGCAGGCGGCAGCCACTGATTGCCCAGGCCATTAAGTGCACCAACTGTTGAGCATGCGCAGCAGCAGCCGCGGCAGCAGCCAGCAGCCCCATTTGGTCGGACCCGGCCCGTTGGGGCAGCCAGCTGTGGCAAGGGGGCAGGTTCCTGCTGCCTGCCACTCCGTGTGTAAGCGCAGCATAATGAGCCGCGCAGTTACATTTATTTTAAATCTGATATACATATTTCTCGTCGTCGTTTTTTTTTTTTTGCGCTTTGTTGTTATTTGGCCTTTGTTTTTGGGCAGGCTGCAACGGCAGCAACAATAACAACAACAACATGCAGCAGCAGCAGCAGAAACTCAATGGCCATTGTTGCTTGCCGTCTCCGTTGTTGTTGTTGTTTTTGTTGTTGCGCCGCCGCTGGCGACTTGCAACTTGCGCGAGACTCTTGCAATTCTTTTGCTTTTTGCTAGAGCTGCCTTTCGATAGAGTTACAGCGTAGTTAAAAGTATATTGACTAAGCTGTCAGCTTTGTCAACTGAAATATATATTCTTGAATAGATAAAAGAGCCGATCAGACTAGAGCTTAGATTACGATCTACCGGTTTTGGAGATGAACAGACATTATCTAGAACCCTAGATAGATATCCCCAGGAACTTATTGTGATCTGGCTATTACGAAAACAATCTGCCAATTCTAGGAGTGTTTTCTTAGATATTTTGTTTTCGAACTTCAGAGTTTCCAGGTCGCTTTGCTGACCAAAGTAGCTATGACGCAAGTGGATCGCATGGTATAAGAATTTTGATTTTTAATACTTCTTAAAAGTTTTTGATGCTTTTAAAATTCGTTTGTAACATAATTTGGTTCATTTGGCAGCGTGTCTTGGACCATTTCTTGAATAAACCATTTTTTGTTGCCTTCTTCAGTAGAGCTTGATTTGGCAAGAACTGGAACTAGTTCCAAAACAGTTGGAATTCATCATAGGTTTATGATTTTGATTTTTAAATTGTTCTTTAAGCAACCTTTGAGCAGCTTCTTATAAGTAAGGTTTTATATCATAAGTGTGTGCAAAAAATTATAGCATAATACCTCAAGGAACATCTGAGCTAGAAGACTGAACAACTTCAAAAACAGTTTTAAAATCATATCTGCTCAGTATTTTAGGAGTTCAGGAATGGCAAATTTGAAAAATAATGCGATCAGAAACCATTGAAAACAATTTAATTAGTTAATTATTAAATGTGAGATTTAACATATGTAGGTCTTGAGAAATTTATTAATAACGTAAAATTCAATTGCAATTTCCAGTACAATCTTGATTAAGTTAAATACGAAATTATATCATAGAGTATTTATAGTTCGGTCTCAAGCCAATGGCGATTGTTCGATCTCGTTTCGGTTAAATGTACTTAGCTGTATTGTGGCCTTTCTGGCTACGCATGGCTGGCTAAACGCAAATGTATGCAAAGAGCCATTGAATTTGCACAGAGCCGAGAATTGAGCAGAAGAGTGGTGCCGGGTGGCCGGGTCGAGGCGGGGGGGCAGAGTATGCGGATTGGTAGCGCTGTTAACCAAAAGAATGGTTGCAGATTCTTGAGTCTAGATTTTGTTTATTTTGCGATGCGCGGAACAATGCACATGAATAATGTGTGAATCGCGCACCGAAAACCTGTGCAGATCTTGTGAATTGTGCGCAGTTTGGCATTAATCAAAGCGCTGTCGCCGCCAACGCAGAAGCCGACGCCGACGCTGACGCCGACGCCGACTGCTTAGTAATGGCCAAAATATAAGCAAAGAGTTAGGAGTTGAGAGAGTTAAGAGGCCTCTAAATGCAAAGGTAAACACCATGGCCATGGTATTTCACACTTTTTCAGGCGACTGCAGTCAGCGGAGCGGGCAGCGGGAATGCGGACGGGCGGAGGAGGAGCTGTCTATTGGCTTAAACAATTTTTGTTTTATTTTTGGGAAAGCGTAAACTTTGTTTTCGAAATTACAATTTTAAGCAAACTTTGTATTCGGTTTTTCGTATTTGCCTGGCAGCAACTCGAACTCCAACTCAAACTCCAACTCTGCAGCTTCAGCTGGGACTCTTGTGCAGCTCCAAGGTGGTCGCTGGGCTTTGGATTTGGACAGGCAGGCAAACAAAATGAGAATCAAAATCAAAAGCGTAGCCAGCCAAAGCCTTCGGTCTGGCATTCAATAAAACCCAAACGAAATGCATTTGACGTGCGACTGTGTCCAGGCTTTTTGTTTGCTTCTCCAGCTCAAAGTCAAAGTCAAAGTCAGAGCCACTGGCCAGAGGTCTGTGTCTGAGTCAGAGTCTATCAGAGACCTATCCAAGCTACCAACTGCCTCCAGTTCTAATATGTATCGATTTCACTCAACCAACTGGCAACTGGTAACTGGCAACGGGCAACTGGCAACTGGCAACTTGTTGCAGTTGCATCTATCTCTCCCATTTACCGTTTGCCTTCATTATCATTTCCCATCGACTGTGGCAACAACTGCATTTTAATGGTCAAATATTACTCGTATTGCTATTCGGGCATTATGCCTTGGCCAAAATCCGGGCCGGTGTTAACACTGCCCCCAAAACTCGTGACCGTTGCGGCGAGAAACAAAAAATCGAAAAGAAAATAAAACATGCACATTAAATCAGCTGCCGTTGAAATCATCATAAGGAAATGCATAATAAATAATAATACAATCGCACACATACGACTAGATCCAAGCATTTAGTATTGCATATACTATATACTATATGCATATATACATATGTATACAATTATTGTCTTTCTCTGAGCTGCCTGCAGTACAATTGGCCACAGTCCCTCCAACTGCCCAATTTTTCCGGCTTTGGTGATCATTTAAGAGTCAACGAAAATGTCGCTTAAAAGAGTCGGGTCGAATGAAAAATATATAAGATTTTTTTTTAAATATATCATAATTTGTCCAATGAGAAAATAAGAGCTAAGCTAAAGAAATTCAGATGAAAATCTAAGATTTTTAAGAGAATATCTATATGATTCATATATTATACAGAGGATTATACATAGATCCGTTTTCGTGGTACTCTCCATAAAATAACTTGATGTATTTTATGGTAATATAATATTTCATTATTGTTCATTTAATTTTATTTAAGAAATTTCCTTTATAATAACTTCAATAAGGATATTTTAATAAAATAAATTGGAAAATGTTTTCTATCTAAAAGAAAATATCTTGAAAACTTATCAGAAAATGCCACAATATATATAAATGTACATTGATCTAAATCCTAGAGTCCAAAATTTTTTTTATCCAAAGCTTTTTTTCGCACTTTTGTTTGAGAAATAAATAGTATAGTAATATTTTTTTTAAACGATTTTTTATCAAAGCGCAGAAAGAAAGATTTTAGAAAGGCAAATACTATAATATTGGTTTCCACGCAGACAACTCTTTATATATATTAAATATATATCTTACTTCAAAATAAATATAATAATAAATAAAATAATTAAAATAATAATAAAAATTATAATATTAATGACTTCTTTCTTCCAAAGTTCATTGCTAAAAATTGTTATACTATTTTGGTTCATCTCAACTTGATCTTAATAAGTGTTTATTAAAATATATTCTGGATAATTATTCGTTTATTTTATTGTACTGAAATTCAGATTTAAAAAAAAATATTTTTTGCGCCTAAGCAGGTGCTATGCTAGACACAAAACATATTTACAGACAACTTTGACAAGGCAAGAACCTGCGATGGTAGTCCATCTATGGATAGGATTTGATATGCCCGCCCTACGAACACACCTTTGATTGCCTTCAGAATTTATTCAACTAACTTTCGCCCACATATTTCTGATATTTACTCGATGATTCAATATGCCGCATGATTTCATATGTAGCGCGGCAGCAGTTGCCACTATTTGCTGTAACGGCTGCCGCTGCTGCTGCTGGTGCAACAACAGTCAAAATAAAAAGAAAACTTTTGTGGCACAGAGCAACTAAAGAATGCAACAAGAAGCATTGATTTCAAATAAATTTCGCTGCCGGCCAAATTGTATGCCGGTTGCCAGTTGCACAGTCCAAGTCCGAACCCGAGCCCAAAGCCCAGACAACGACTCAGACTCAATCGCAGTCGACGCGGGTTCGTGCCACATGCAGCTGTGGGTGTGTGTCTTGGGCGCGCACAGCGACTGATGTTGAGCTTAGAGCGGGTGTAGGTGGGTAAAGGGTAGTGCGGAGGGGGAGGGGGGAGGGGGCTATGGACACACACACGCCCCGATGCAGGCGCTCTGATAGCGATACGGATGCATGTAAATGCAATCGTATCTTACGGCTCTGCACTTTCTAGCCACAAGTTCAAGTTGCGAGCGCGTTGCATTGTTTGTTCTTCATTGTTTTTGGGGGGCTGCCCCACAGAATATTGTTGCCGCCGTTGTTGTAGTTGTTGCTGTTGTTGCTGTTGTTGCTGTTGTTGCTGTTGTTGCTGCTGCTGCTGCGGTGCGGCGCTTTCTGCTCCTGTTATTCTACTAAGTTGATAACCATGTTCAAATAAATCACCTTTTGCGTGGCTGCAAGCGAAAGGCAAACGGAGCAGCAGCCGTTCCATGTTCCCAACCAACTACTAGCAACAACAACAGAAACAACAACAGCAACAACAGCTGCCATAGAGCCGAGAGGTGCCGCAGGGGCTGCAGGGGGCTGGGGCTGGCAGCAACTGGTGCGGTGTTGTCGTTGCATTTGGCTTTTATCTTTTGTTTGCAATATTCAGATGCATCTTTCAGATAATTTTTGGTTGCTACGCTAACCGAAAACGCGAAATGCCCCCGACCGTTGTCTATGCCGATTATTTTAGCATAATAAAAATATATCAGACTCTGTAGCTGGGGGCATCTCCTACGCCAAAAGTCTCAGGCTTAGGCACAGGCACAGGCTCAACAGCCAAGCTGCATATAATGGCATAAATGTGCCTTCGCTTTGATGCCATATCGATTTCAGGCTGAAATTGCCGCATCCGCCCTATAGTATATGCCGCTTGCCGCTTGCCGCATGCCCCATGCCGCACATTTACCATTCGCTCGTGCAGCTGCCGACAAAAACCCAAACTGGAGCTGCGACTGTTCAGCTGAGGTTGGGGTCGGTCTGGGCCTTTGGCCGCCGGCTGTTGGTCTCATTAGCCGCCAAACCGTACGAGTGCTGCAAGTTGGAGTCAAGTTTTTGCTACGTGACAAAGGCACAACACTTGACAATGTCTCGCACACACCCACCCACTCACACACACACACACACACACACTCACACCCAACCCACATGCGCACACGTGCGCTGGGAGACAACAAATTAGCGAAGCACTCGTACTTGACCTTTTCTTGGGCGCTGATTAAGTTGTGAGAGCTACAAGTCTGGCTCCATTCATTAGGAATCGCAAAATATCCTTTTTAGCTTAATGCAGCGTTTACATCAGCTGAAACTGGCAATGGTAGCTTAATCTAAAGCTGAAGCTTAAAGCTCAGACAAGCTGTAAGTTATATTAACTGAATGATGAGCTCACAATTTAGCTCGACATAAAGTGTAAAAAGCTTCTATAAATATTGGCAAATGCTAGCAGCTTAAAAATCCACTTAAAATTAGATTCATCTGTAATTAAATAGAACAGCTTTAAAAGCTTATGAAAGCTTACACAGAGAATAAGTGTTTAAAGCTTCGTTTAAGCTGAAAATTGTTTGGTTACTTTTAATTGGTAAAGTTTGGTTTAAATGTATAAAAGAGAGAACAAGCACATTAAAGCCTAGTTTCAGCTGACAAAATATTAAGTAGCTTATTATATTAAAAGCTTAAAAGCTGGGAGCAGATTATTATTTATTAATTGGTATTGGCTAACAATAATAAATATTTATAATATTCTGTATACTCTTGTTTAAGAGCTTCGAATCATTCTAACTGACAAAGCAACGTTTAAGCAAGCACCTAAAGCTCAGGCAAGTGAGATTTAAAAATTAAATGCTTGCAATAAAGATAACTATAAACTATCTGTAAGCTCTAAGCAAGATTAATTGCACTTGCTGCATGCAATTAAGCTCACTTAAAGCTCAAAAGCTTGACTAACTGCTCACAATTTGACACAATTTTCCCCTCAGGCAAACTAGTTGCGCTCAATAAGATGAATCTAAAATTTAATTGTCACTTTCAGCTAACGTCATTGTTCCCAGCTTGTTTGACATTAACTAATTGCCAAGACGCGACGAACAGCATCCATTGTCAAGGAGACAGTTGACAAGTTGACAAATGTAAGGCAAAGACCGCCCCGGCAAACTTGCCACCACCCTTCGACCCTTCCAGCCAGAAAAAGGCTTTGTGTTTAAGTTCTATACCTAATGTGCGAATGTGTGCCACACAAACAAACACACACCCACCCACACAACCACCCGCACACATATATAGAAAGAACTCAACTCTAATGACATTTCAAAGCGACTACAATAACATTTGATGCTATTTATAAATTTACAATCCGCTTAACGTTTGCTAATCTCATAAGACCTGGTACCACTGTCAACCCCATTGTTATTGGGTGCCACCGAGGCAATGGAGAGGCAACTTTGGTGCCATTTGATTTTGCAGGCTCAGCTGCAAGCGGCAAAAAATAACCAAAAGAAAGTTTTGCTTTCTAATACAACTTTTATGCTGGGGACAATTGTTTTGAGAATCTCAACGATACAGTTGTTATGCGAGAAGCAGCAGATGGGATTGTCTCCAGATTAAAGTTTCGGGGTAAGAGGTTAGAGAGCGTTGCCCAAAAATAAAAGAGTTGCCAGGCGCATTAAAATAAGCCGAAACAATACTCAATTTAAGTTGCAGCTGTGCGAGAGAGAACCTGACAAATTTAGTTGCGAGCATGTGGATATTTAAGACTATAAATTGGCTTCAAATATTAAAAATAAATAAATAACCCCCAAATATTATATAAGTCATATAGTTTTCGAATCATAGCTGTGGAACAAAGAAATTTACGAACTGATTTGTGAACCGGTTCTATTGCGAACCTTTTGAGATTTCAGACATTGAGTTAGCTCCAAATATTAATAATAATAATAAATAGCCCTTAAATATTATTTTATTAAGTCAAAAAGTCAGTTACTGCTATGAGAGAAAGAATGCTACAAAATGTTTTGTGAACCGATTCAATTGCCAACAGAATCAAATTTATGACTTGAAAATTGATCAAATATATCTTTATGATAACTTGTATGTAATAATATTAAGTCATAGAAATTTCCAGTCTTAACTTCGAAAGAAGGGACAGAGGAAACTGGTTTGTGAACCGGTTCATTTAAAAGCTATTCGAGTGCGAAATGAGGGAAGAATAATTTAAATTCGGTTGTATTTGACATAAAACCTAATGAAGCTAAGACTCGAATTGTGATCTTATCGTTTCTCAACACTAGTAAGAGAACTTGTTCTGAACCGGTTCAAATTTTTGTTCGGTATGTTTCAGATTCCATTTGAATGTGCTTCATTTGAAATCTGTGAATTTGACTTACTGCGGCTGGCCGAAAAGGCCGCACTGCGCAGTTCATGACTGATATCCAACTAACTGGGTCTAGCGTATTTAATTTTCAGCCATAATTTCATTAGAGCAAACAATGCCAGCCCACTTTAACACCCGCTCCGACCCGCCCCCCACACACATCTATCTGTTGAAAATTCAATCAGAGCTGCGATAGAATTCGCATGCCTGAGCCTGGGTCCAGGCAGGATATGCGGATGTGCGGTGGGCTTATCAACGGTATACGCATTTCAAAGCAAACACTTTAGGCAGATTTATGCACACACACACACACACACACAGACACAACCACACACAGATAGAGACACAAAGTTTATCTTTCGCTTTGTGTGCGCCATTTTCAAGGACAATTCGGCAATGCAACACGTCGACTGGCTGCCAGGACATGCCCGAGTGTGGGAAACAAACCTCGTTTCCTGGCCATATGCATATTTATTAATTTGTATATCTTTTGCTGTAAATGTATCTGTATCTGTATCTGTGTCTGTATTTGTGTTTGTATGCGTATTTACACGCTGCTAACATATTCATAGACAATTGGCAAATGTAATTAAATACGTTTACAAAAGCTTTTGCCAATTTGAGCGCTGTGTTTCGAGTTGCTCGGTTTTTGGGGTTTTGGGTTTCGTTGGTTTTGTACGTTGGTTGGTTCGTTGCCAGCAGAGCGCTGCCTGAATAGCTGTTAACAATGGCAATCAATGTTAAATATGAGTCTTGTTAAAAGTCGGCTCAAAAGCTAATTAAGGCTGCAGCACATGTGTGGCCAACGCACTCATTCATTTTGTGGCAATCGAGATTTAGGCAATGAGATATTTAATTACAATTTAATTTACAAAGGATGTCTTTCTAATAATTATAGATAAAAGATATAGGACCTTTAAATCTGATATTTTATTGACAGTTAAATATGTTTTACAAATAGTTGCCGTTGTTTCGAGTGCCAATTCAATAAATACATGTAAAAGCTTTCCAAGTTGATTGAAGCTCCGAGCAAGATAAAGTACATTAAACCAATGCGATTAAGCTCACCTTAAGTTCACTCCAACCAGTTGCATTTATGGTATATTCCCTTAAATTTCTTCTTAATATGTACATTTTAAAGCTTTCAAACATATATTAAACTTAAGAGCAAAGTAAAGTACGTTGGGTAAATATATTTAGACTTAAAGCTCACAAGGTGTGCCTCCCGCTCTGAAGAGTTTCGTTTATAAGCAGCTTTAGCAGCTTTAAAATTAAATTTAAACTTCATGCAAGAGCCTGGGCATTAGTCAAATGTAATAAAGCTCACTTAAAGTTCGCCAAATTGAGCATGAGTGCTCCTTGCTTTACCCTTTGCATTTAAAATATATATTTTGCTGGTTCTTTCATAAGCTTCTTTTAGAGCTTTAAATTTTGATTAAAGCTTTGTGCAAGATCAAGTGCATACTTAAAGCTCACAAGCTTAACTAACTGAGCTGCCAGTGCTAATTTTTTTCATAATAATCCTTTTTAAAAGCTTTCAAAGTAAATTAAAACATCGAGGTAGATAAACTACATTAGTCAAATGCAATTAAGTTCACTTAAAGCTCGCCAAAATTGAACAAGTGTGCCTCGCGCTTGAACTTTCTACTAAAGCTTTCAAAGTAGATTCAAGCCTTGTGCTGGAACAAATTCTTGAAGCAAATACAATTAAACTCATTTAAAGCAAAAAAGCTCTAGCCCGTTGCGTTTCCTATATATCCAGCGCTTTTTTTCCCAAGCACAGTTCTTTACTTCAGGTTTATTATCCGGCAGCGCACGGCACACGACCCAAAAATGTATATGGAAAAACTATTAAATGCAAATTATGTCAGATTCATTATTGTCCACGCCTGGACGACAACTTTGGCCGCTGCCTTCGATGCATACAAATTACAATTAGCCAAAAGGGAATATGTACACGAGATGTTCTAAGGTTTGGCCCAAAGCGTTGGCTGGTTGGTATTTTTCTTACGCTTTCGGCTAATTAAATTGAATTCAATTGAAATTTAGAACGTTGCGCACGGCACGTGATTCCGAAACGAAGCTCTGAGACTTCTTCGGCCCTTTTGTTGGCTCTTTGGCTTTCGTTTTGGCTTTGATTTTGGAGTTTGGGACCGGCACCGGGTTCGAGTTTGGGTTTTGTTTTGGTTGTGGCCCCTTTTTGGGTTTAATATGAAACGTAATTAAATGAGAGGCAACGGTAAATGCGTAATAATGAAAACTTTATGGCTTTTCGATAAACGTTTCAGATAAGTAGTACGCAATGGGTATAGTATATTTATATAGAGAATGGCGCGAACGTGAATGCAATGGGAATTGTTTAAGCAGTCGTGAGTTTAGAGTATTAAGAGAATTTTCAGCTTTGCATTGAGTTCCATTTATTTTAACCCAGAGATCATATCGACCAACTATGTCCATGTATTTGGCCTTTGAAGTTGGCTACTCAATAATTCCAGTTAGTTGCATTGTTAGTTGACTTTTTCGATTGTTTATACGATTGCAGCCGAAATGTACACTCAAAGGCTGAACACACATTTTTTTGCTTTTTTTTCGCTAGAACAACAAATGAAACGCCGAAAATACCAAAAAAAAAAAAAAAAAGATGCTGCTACTGAAAAACTGAAAACCAAACTCAACCGGAAGCCAATGTAAATAAAACGCTGGCCAATGTTTGTTTCTGTCAAAAAAATGAAGAAAAAAGCGAACACTTTGATCTGTAAATCCCCTCCCATTGGAATACCCCCCCACCGAACAAAACAGCTGCCCAACGCATCAGTCAAAGGCATTGAATGAAGTCCCACTCTGTCTCTTTCTCACGCTGCTTCCGCTCTCGCTTCTACGCACACGCTGCGTAAAGGGTTTAAAGTTACTTTTAGAACACATATTTTGGTACAATTTGAAGAATTGTTTACACACACATATTGCCCGGCACACTTGCGGGGGGTAGTTCGGTTAGCTCGGATAATTAGCGGATGCGCCACGTTTCTTGGTTTGCATTTCAAAGTGAAACTCAAACTAAATGGAAATTAAAATGAAAATGAAACCAGCAAAGAGTTGAGCGGAAAAGTAGTGCACGGTCTTGTGAGGGGCTTGTTTCAAATTGATTTATTTATTTGATGTTTTTATTTGTTTGCTTTTGGCTAATTTTATGGCGCTAAGCCCCCTTCCGCCTCGCTGCCTGCCCCACTCAATCAGCACTCACAGCTAGACAGGATTTGGAATTGGGTCTTGGTTTGATCCCATGTCTAAATGTTGTACTCTAACAGATGTAGCTGCGCCGCTGTTGAAAGATGCGTTTGTGCCACATAAACTACAAAAAAAAAAACCAAACACAGTTTGAGGCCAAGCAAGCTGTGTGGCAGCTCAGGCCAAACAAGTTAAGACGCCCACCAACGCCCCTGCCCAGGCACTTGCCCCATGCAAGTTGCACCTCAGTTTATCTTACCTTTGGCTAAATCCCCAGCTTCCTACATGTCCATGACAACCAACTAATGCGACGCTATCAGTCCCCAGACCTGAGCGCAAGGAAAATATGAAAAGAGCAAGCGTGTCAAGTAGAGAGTGCTCGACTAAGGTATACCCAGTGCCCACAACTAAAGTCAGTTGGCTTTTTGTATTTCCATTCCCGTTCATGATTGTTGTAAGGATGTAATATGCTCTTCGAGACTTTATATTCCTTGATATCGTTGAAGCTGTACAATCGAGCGTAACACACTTGCGCATACCCTGTAATTTATATTTCATGCAACTAAAGTCTATTTGATAAGTTTTGATTTATCTATTCAATTGTTTTGATGTTATTCAAAGAGCTTGAAAACAAATATAAGATAACACCAGACTAGAGAATACCCTGTAAATATCCCGTTGTTCCTACACTTATTTCTATACTATTCTGTATTTTATATTCATGACTAGTTTAATGCAATTTTTAAAGCAAAGTGAAGCTAGAAATATAAAATTAAACATATGGGAAAGTACCCTATGCAATTCTTATATATAAGAACTCTGTATAAAACATAATATATACATATATGTTATGAGTAACAGTTAGAATCGAACGATCCTTTTTTATATGTTGATCAAGAATATATATTATTTAAAGACTTTTTCTAAACTTGAAGAATAGAATAATGTAGAATATATATTGATTATGGGGACCAAGCCTCACATTTGGCACACACCTTGAATCATATAAATAAAGGGTATTAAAAGTGCATCATCAGCACCATCATCATCATTAACTCCCCCTTACAGGAAGCTTTGTCAGCCAGAAGGGGGGTTGCAGGGCAGCTGCTCACATTGCAGCTGCTGCGCATTTGATTTGAAGCGCTTCTCGTTTACGTTTAATTGAGTTTATTGATGCATATTTGAAGTCAAGTTCCATGCGCCGCACTCTGCGCATCCATCGATTGGTCGGCGGTGGGTGGTGGCCGGGGCGGGGCTTGGGCAAACACTCGAAAGTGCAAAAATGCAATTAATTAAGCGCATTTATTTGCACACTCAATGGGCCGTGCGGGAATCAAACGCGTGCCGATGCTCGAGTATCTCATGGCTTGCATTTGCGGTAGCTAAACTAATGAATGGGTCAGGGTACAGGATGCCAAATTTGAGCACTTGCTTATAAATAATTCCATGAAAAGATGTGTAAATGTATGTTCTATGCTAAGCCAGATGCTGGGTAAAGCAAAGAGAGTTAAAATGGAAAAAGTAGAACTAAAAAGTGGGCTGAATAAGAGCAACAACTAGTCGATTATCAAAACTCTTATAAATTCTTCGACTTGAGGCGCTGTGTCTTCCAAATATTTCACTTAATACTGACTCTATATATAAGATTTAAAAGAAGAATAAAAAGTATTGATATATTTTCTTAGCTCTTATATTGCATATTTATCTTGAGCTTTAATCAGACACCAGGGCATAAAACCGATAAACACCTTTGTAGGTAAAATATATAAACTAAAAGATGGTTTATAGGGTGGAAAGAATAGATGGATATAAATAAATATATTAAATATATATAAATACACATCACCCTATGCAGCATCAGGTACTGAGGAAAGCGAAGAGAAGACGAATTAATATGAAAAAGTTGACTTGAACATTCTGCTTGGTAAGGTCAAAAATTGAACGTTCACCAACTAGTTTGGATACGAAGACACAGCTTTAGTGAGAATAATTTTAAGTTTATTTTTCTCCACAGGAACTTGAAGATCCCCTGGGTCGAAATCCAAAGCCAAAACCAAGCACAACGTCCCAAACAACAATCGAGTACGACAATTCGCACACCCCAACAGGTTCGCGAGCAAAATTCAAGGAGTCCGTCCCATCACGAGGCAAAGAAAGAGAAAATGTACCAAATACTATTCTCCAACACCTACAACCACGCCCACCCAACTCCATGACGACGCACTCACTTCCCCACAGGGCAAACCCAATGAGTAGCTTAAATGCACCAAACATGTAATCCATATAAAAAAAAATCAAATTTTTAAGCAAGGTGCAAGTTTTATACTAATCAAGTTTTTAATATATTCTTCAATAACATAATTACCTTATTACCCAATCTTCGCATAATGTAATGCCTACATTATAAATTGATCTGCAACTAAGTTCACGTAACTTTCCTAAATTTTGGATGAGTTTGAAAGTCTTCATTTGCCTGTTGTCTAAATATACCACAAGCAAATGCTGTCAGATTAGTGGATGACCCCATGTAATCAGTCCCATGACCCCGCTGCTGATGGCCATAGCTGACCAGTTGTGGTCAGGCCTGAAAATTGTTGAAAAAAATCACCGCACACACACCCACGCACACACGCACACCCACGCACATACACACTCACACACACATACGCATTGAGTTCATTAAACGCAGCGCGTCTAATTAACGCGCAATCGAGTTAATTTCTCTTCTAACCGAAGCGGTTAATTAAGAGTGCAGACGGAGTCAGAGTAAGAGTCAGAGTGGAGACTGAAGGAGACAGCGTGGTGTGTGTGTGTGTGGAGGGGGGGACTGAAGCAGGCATCGGCACGGGCAAATTATGCGATAATGTGTCAGCAATTGGATGACTTTTCAACTAATTCACATGATCCGTCTGTGGATATTTCATTGGCATTCGATGAAAAGAGGCAATATGCAGCTCAAGCTGAAGCTGATGCAGCTTTGGTCAATGCTAATTCAATTAATTGACGCCAGCGGCTGGTCCATTGTTTGGTTTAATGAACCCGGCTCGGGTTCAGCGCTTATCTCTCCAGACATTTGTGAGAGGCGGCGGCTATAAACTTGCCGTCACTCGAATGACTGATCCGCTTTAATGCTAATGCTCATAGTGGTAGGGTGAGATAGGGAGGGGGCAGGTGGAGTGTGTGGAGTGAGTAAGTCGGCGAGTGAGAGCTTAGCCCGCATCGAGATGTGCAAATGGAGCGCCCGCAGTTTCACGGTGCCATAAACCAGGTGACTTTAGTAGCGCAGCGGCTCAGCGGCAGGTGTGCGTGTCCACAATTGGTCACTTGCACACACACACATACACACACAAGTGCATTCACTGGTGTGCTTTGGCTCGTGGAGGGTAGTTTAAAAGGTTTGAGAGATTGTTTGCCAAATTGTTTGTTAAAAGGTTTATTTGCAAATAATACTCTGTTAATTTTATTGAATTAATAGTAATAGTATAACTAATAATTATTGACAAACAAAGCAGGCTACAAGATGCTATATAGGAGAACACCTTAAGCATGGATTTTGAAATACTTAATTTTTGATACAAAATTGATTAAACCATGAATTAAAGAGTAAAAGAAATGTAAAACATATTTTTTAATATTCCGAGACCCTAACTATTAAACCTTTTAAATAATCATTAAAATGTATGTAAATGTATAAAATTACTGTGCAATTTTAAAGGAAATGATATACACTTCTTTTAAAAGATTGGCCTAAAACTAAATACATTGGCCATAGGAACGATCGGTTAAAAATTATAAAATACATTTTTGTTTTCCAATATTTATCCTATCCAAGCTTGGCATTAACGAGCTCTAACATGCTTCATGCTTCATGACCAGGTACTATAAGTAATAGTATACCATATCATATATCTCTATTAGAAGAACTTGACCAATTATCCCCAATAATTCAGAATTCTCCCTGATGGGCATACTTTCTCAAGCTACCCTCGCCGTTCGCATTCAACAAAGTGGCTTAACGTCAGCGTGTTTCGGCGCGTCCTGCTTATCAATGTGGCTCATAAAAACGACTAATATGCATTTGCATGCGAATTGGAATTGAAACGCGAAGCTCGCAGCTCAAAGCTGAAAACTCTGCGCACAACTCACAGCAAAGTGTGAAAATTATAATAGATATCAATAAAGTTGTCGGTACTCTCAAGGCGTTGCGTTTTTAATTGCAGCCCCACTCTGTCCGTAAAGTAGCAAATCTTATGATTTCAATTAACGGACAAAGTGCGTGCGTGGGTCAGCACCACCAGTCGCACCACTCCCAGCACCACTCGTAGGAGAAGCAGCAGCAGCAGCCGCAGCAGCTGTTGGACTGGCATCCTCCTGATTCATACGGCATTAAATTACGTTTTTATTTCGTTTGCCGTAAACCGGAAATTGCGACATACGCACGGAAGTCAAGTCAATAAATGGCCGACGTTCCACCTACCCCAACCCCAACCCCAACCTTAACCCCCTACACACACCACCCGCAACCCTCAACATTGCGTGCGAGTTACAGAAACTAGTTACACAAATTGCAAGAAAAATGAACAAAAAATATACAAAAATAAAGAAATAAAGAAACTCAATAACATTTATGAAACTTGAACTGTCCGAAAAAGCGCAAGGCGCACACACACACATGCACACACACATACACCCCTTTGCTCATATCCCGAAAAAAAATTCAAAAAATTGAACAAGAAATTGCAAAAAAATTGTTTTTCAATTAAAAAGTTTTTTGCTGCTGCTGCTGCATGCAGACAAATTTGCCATTCAATTTGCCCACAGGACAGTTCAGATTTTGTGTGTGTGTGTGTTTGTGTTTTCATGTGTGTGTGTATGACAGACAGAAAGAGTTTAAGAGCAGTTGTTAAAGGCTGACACAGGTGTGTAACTTGCGTAGGAATGCGGCTGCATTATGATATCTATATATATATAAATATATACATATATATACATGCTTTTACATTGAAAGATGCAATTTGTAAAATATGTTGCATTTAATGTTGAGAGTTTACAATAATATTGTATTTTATTTTATTTTGTCAGTTTTTGACAGAATAATATGATACGTTTGTTATTTTCTTTGTCTGAATTTTTAGACTAATTGAAATGTATACTCTTTGAGCTACATCCATATCATTGTGAAAACCAAACATTTGTGATATTAAAGAAATATTTTAAAGATTTTTACCAAGCTGCATCTAGCTAAAAATGTATCAATTTAAAGAGAGAATGTGTTTATTAGAAGTATTTTTAATAAATATTTAAATATGTGTGTGTTTTAATTTTAAATGAGTGCTTCAAATAATGATTAAACATTTAAATTATATCAAAAGGAATAAGAGACATATGTTTCTATTGCAAGGCACTTTGTATGAATTATCAGAACTCCATTTCCTAAATGAGATTAAACTTAATTTGAACAAATCAAAACTGTATTCAATCGAAAGATAAAAAAAATTAGTATTCTATTTCAATGCTCTTTTGAATAAAATAAGTAAAATAAAGATTTTTCTATAATTTCTCAAAATATAATTCTTTTTTTCAATTAGTTCAAGGTAAATGTAAATATATGCATATATAAATATTTTTTACTTAATTCTGCTGGCCACACACAACGTTTTCAAGGTGTTAAATACCCTGTCTTCCAACTGGACGCAGTCGCTTGTTTGCAGAGGCGCTTCAACAATAGCCGCAGCGACCTTTGATAAGCTGTCTGCAGTTTGCTTAGCATTTAGCGCACGGGTTTACTTTTATTTTGATGTTTAACTTTTATTTTGGTATATTTGGCCGTATAGGCCCGGCATTAGATGCCATAAATTATGCGCAGTGTGAGCATATTTAATGTGGCCCAGACGCAAGCCTGCAGGCAACACCTGCGGCTCCTCAACTTTGCCTGGCGACGTCGTCATTAGGCAGTCAAGGAGCATAGCAAAAAAAAAAAAAAAACAGAGAGAGAGAGAGAGAAAAGGGAAGCGGGGCAGGCATTTTCGGCTTGTACAGTTTGTTTGCCGATAATGTCGCCCGCATTCCGAATTTTCTTTCAATTTTTGTTAATGCCGTGCACGTAGAAGCTCGAACCCTTGCCGTGCGCCCAACCCACTCGATAAGGCGATTTTTGTGGTCCCCGCGTGGCGTTGGCCGTTGCTAATCTTAACACAACATTTAACTTGCTTACTTGGCCGGCTATCAGGTCGCCACACACATATACACTAACACAGCTATCCAGCAGCCACCACCCAGCACCACCCACCACCCACCACCCACTGTGGAGTGCAGCCTCCGCTTGGGCACGTGTGCAACATTAGATTCGTCTCATTGCAGGCATCCTCTTGCTTCTTGGCCAGCACGCGTCATGTTCCAACTGTTGGCCAAGATGCAATTGACTTGAACTAATCCAAATATTATCGCAGCCGTGCAATGACAACAACAACACCAACAACAACAGCGGCAACAATTTGATGTCGTTCGCCAACATCATTAAAAAATTGTATGCTTTTGATTAATAACCAGAACACAGCGCGTGCTGCCCCCTTCCCACTGCCCAAACCTCGCTCTTAGCACACACACCTCAGCCCCTTTTGGTGGGGGAGGGGGCGGTGTTCGGCTTTTGATCAGTTGTGTTGGTAAATATTTGCCACTGATAGGAAATTCACGCTGTCATCTAAAAACCGCCGCATAGTATAAAGACAAAAGGGATTTAACAGCCAGTGAGACGGCAATTTGTAATTGCAGAACTGTGCAATCAGAAAGAAAAGGTTTCACCACTCGGAAACACAGCTCTGAGCATAAAGTCTTGAAAATACTTTCAGAGTTTGTTTGCAAATTGCGTGGGCAGATGACAATTTGTTTGCTGATATCAAGCGGGTTGGGCCGGATTAGGATTTGTGTATCGGAAGATATACAAGGCACAGAAAACGTGTCGGAGGTGCAACAAATTGCTTATCCAAATGGACAGCTGTAAATGGATGCACAATGCTAGGCAAATAGTTCGAATACCTTTTTATCTTGATATCCAAACATGCAGTGATATATGACAGTTGTATATTACAATTCGTTTTTGAGTTTCTTTCATATTTTAATTTGCTTTCATAAGGTTCACCTTTTGGTTTTCCGGCTACCCAAACTCTGCTCGACCGAAATCGTTTATTATGCGGAGGAAAGTTATGGTATATTTTTGTTATCCTCTTGAACGATTCTGTATACAAATTCATTTCATCTAACTTTGTATATATATATATATTTATACAATAATAATGTTACCAGATTAAGCTGCCAAATTTATCAAGAGGTCAAACAATGAACAAAGAACCACCCAAATAGTTAACTATTAATGTTCCCGACCATACCCTAAGTTTAATAAAACTTATAAATATAATCAATATTCTATACAGAACACCTTTAAATTAACTTGATTAAATTTTCTATTAAACAATAAATATTATTTTAAGATTCTTTTCTTTGCCCTTATCTATTTTATTTTCCAAATATTCAGACTAAATTAATACAAGCATGTTTTTTTCTTTAACGAAATAAAACCCATTACAATGTTCTATTACATTCCAAGTTGAGATTGTGAAATCTGGATTTAGATCGTTCAGATATTTGAATCTAGTTGATTAATAGCAGCTTTAAGTTTTGCATTAGTTGAACGCCTCATTGCGCATTCCTTTCCAATTATAATTTCATGGCATTAACAAAGTTGAGGCACTGTAATATAACAAAAGCTTGTGGGTGGGAGGCGCTATCCGTGGCATCGCTGGCTCATTAGGCATAATTTATGAATGGGTCGTCAATAAAATACGAGAGTGTGTACTATTGGTAGAGTATAGTCAATTGAGGCGCTTCTCGAGATGACGACAACTTTCTAAATTTTTGTTTCTTTTTGGAAAATCGTAGCTACTTAGGCATGCGCACAATTTATAATGCAATAAATCAGATGCAAATGGCTTTTACACAAACGAACTCGTCGCGAGCCAATTATTTTAATCGTTTTTGTCAACGAAGCAACAACAAAAGAATGCGTAGAATGGGCGACTACGGGGGAACCCACTCGGATTAAGCAATTCGGTGTGTGAAGTGCTGGATGTGCTCTTTAGAGCCAAGAGCTTTCAACACCCAGTCAAAAATGATTTGACAAGCTCCACACTAAAGGAATGCAGCCTTAATGGCATATGCTCTGTCTCTATCGCTCTCACTCCCTCTCTCTGTCTCTCTCTCTCTCTTTCGCTTGCTGTGTGCGTGACCATAAAAATACCAAAAATTACTTTCACTCCATGCAGCTACATATAACCCCAAGCCCCAATCCAAAAATCAACTCGAGTAGCGCATTACATTCGCTTCGGTTTGGTCTGTAGGTTGGTTGGGAGGGGGCGGGGTTCATCGGTCGGAGGCGCCGCTCGTAACGTTCCAAACAAATTATAAAATGCATCTATTTTATGATCGAACCCAAACAGGTGACCATAGAAAGGCGTCGCTTAATCATCAAGTGTTACTAGGTGAAAGACAAATTGACCCAGCCCCAGCGGAATCTTGTTTGGCAAAAGGTTACAAAAGGGCTACAAATGATGTCCGAGCATGTGAGATAAATAATTAAAGAAATGCATTCAAATTGAGCAGCTGATAAAGTGGCTCATTTGACGTGAGCAAAAAGCTTTGGCGCCAAGCATAACTGTTGTTGGGGATTTCGATCTAGAAAATCGAAAGGTTAAAAGACATTCAATGGGGTCTGATATCTACTGAACATATCAGAAAATGAAAACTTGGCAAAGTTGGAATAATTAAAATATAGTTTAGAGTGCAGCGACAAGCATTTAAGGAGATCAGACATCGACTAAGCACGTCTTAAATAATCATAATAATAATAAATAATAATATCAGCTATTAAGGGATATATATGAAGGATATGGACAGTGAAGGAATCATAAGAACTAAAATATAAGAACTTGTAGGAATCAATCATATTTTTGATTAAGAGCAGAGGCAAGGACGAAAGTTAAGAAACATTTCAGAATACTTTTAGTTATTGGCAATGTCGAATGATAGAAAAGACCTTATCGGAACATAAAATAAATTTAAATTAAATAGCAAAGAAATGACATATTATATCTGGTTTAAAGTCAATTATAATGCATTCTGACACGGTATTCCTCTGGGTGCTGCAAGCAGAAATATAACTTAAAAAACTCAGCTACGCAACGAGGCTTTAATAGTTTAAAGAGCACATCCTAAGATAAGAAAAGATAGGCTTGGAAAACCAGAAAAATAAAAACATACAAAAGTTTTTGAATGGAAAGACGAATCTATTTATATATTTGTTTATTTGCTTATATGTTTATTTGCTTATGTGTTTAGTTATTAATTAACTTATTTTTATACCCTTGCAGAGGGTATTATAATTTTGTCGTGAAATGTGTAACGCATAGAAGGAGACATCTCCGACCCCATAAAGTATATATATTCTTGATCAGTATCAACAGCCGAGTTGATATAGCCATGTCCGTCTGTCCGTCTGTCTGTCTGTCTGTTTCTATGCGAACTAGTCTCTCAGTTTTAAAGCTATCTTTATGAAACTTTGCAGAATTCTCTCTTTCTATTGCACGCAGTTCATATGTCAAAACCAGCTGGATCGGACCACTATATTATATAGCTGCCATAGGAACGATCGGTCGAAAAGTAGGTTCTTGTATGAAAAACATTTTTGTTTATAAAGATTTCTTGACTAAACTCGGTATTTATTAGTTTTACTACGCTCCCCATATATATGCAAAATCCTATTAAGATCAGACAACTATATCATAGAGCTGCCATAGGAACGATCGGTCGAAATTAAGTTGTATGGAAAACTTTTTTGTTTTTCAAGACATCTTTACCATACTCGGTTAATTGACTGTAATTGACTATTTTCCCTGTGCTTCTTAGATACGTGCAAAGCACTATGAGCATTATGAAACGGTTGGGTCTGCAAGAGTATTAAATCTTCGGAGTGCCGAAGATAGCCTTTCCTTCTCGTTTTATTTATTTATACTTATGTATACATATATATATATATATATGTATATATATATATATATATATATATATATATATATATGTAGAAAGAGAGAAACAGATAGAGAGATGGGCATAGCCTATTCAACTCAGCTATTTAAACTGATCATACATTCTCCATAAAGCCACGACAAACTAATCTAAATCTATAAAAGCCATACGTTAAGAATGCTTTATGTCTAAATACCCTGTAAACAAGAAGCCTACCTACATCTTTTATAAATATTTGCCTTAGCATTGTCAGCCTCTTCAACTCTTTACCTTTTTCCTCTTCAGTTTTTAATATCAATTTGATCTGGTTCACTTCTTATCACAATCAAATGGCTGAGCAATGTTAGAAACCTTGGCACTTGCATGAGAGACAGCCAGACAAATTGCCTTGGCCAGAATTCTGTTTAAAGGTTGAAAGGATAGGTAGGGGCAGTGGGGGAGCAGAGGAGTGGGGATCTCGGCCTTTTTGGCTAACTGCGTGCTGGCCACGCTGAGGGTCGTTGTGGGCACAACAATAATTCAAATGAGCGCCACATTATTCAAAATCATGTGACAGTTGGCGGCGTTAACGAATCGAGTCAGTCACTCACTTTTAGTGAGAGTGTGACCCCTCTCCCCCCACACCACACTCCCCCGTCCCCCAGCAACTTTAGTAAACTTGGTTTTGATTCATGGTGGGCACTCATTGTTGTTGTTGCTGCTGCTGCCTAATCGCCTTGGCGACACCTATGCTCGTAGGCGCGTTATCCACATCATCAAGAGGCGTCTCGACTCTCGAGTCGCCAGTTGCCCAGTTGCCCGGTTGCCCAGTTGCGGAGTTGCCAGACCGTAACTAAAATGAGATGCCAAGGAAAATGCAATTACGTGTGCACGCTGCGAGTTGAAACGGGTTAGGGACAATTTAGGGACTGGGCAGCGAATAAAATTCCTTATCGCGCAGAAGAGACAACCAGAGAGAGTGAGAGAGAGAGACAACGAGGGAAAGAGAGAGTGCGTGAGAGCGAGGCGAGCGGCAAGGGCAAGATAAGTAGCGGCAACAAAAGACGCTGCCGCAATTAATCTTCGCTTCTGAGTTGCCTTCCAGGTGAATTGTGTGGCATGCGCACAAGGGGCACACACACACACACACATGTGTGTGTATGAGAGACTTAACTCCTTTCTATAGGCACAAGCTTATGCTGCTTGGACCGCATTCAACTTTAACTTATTGAATTATAAATTATTGTAGTGGGTCCTTCCCTTCCCACCCGCGTCTTGGCAAGACCTTTGGCACAACGTGGCCAACAAACTTTTGGCCATTGACAGCTATTTTTTTTCTTTTGGTTTTTTTTGGCCCAAACTCGCATGACCCAAGTAATTTGGCTTATGATTTTTGCCCGCCCGTCTGCCTACGTGTGAAAAAGTCAGTCAGGCGTAAGTGCGTCCGAAATTTAGTTGGTAAAGCCATATGCCAGGCATTTACCTTTTTGTGCATACACATTTTGGCCACATTATGCAGCGGAGCGTAAGAGATGGACCCACACACGCCTAATCACCTGGAACTAATATCTATCTATGCGATTTATCGATTTCGTCTGACATTGAAACCCAAAACGTCTGATAACTCAATTTGCCGGGGCCAAATTCAATGGCAGCTGGCGCCAAGTTTTAGAAAATCTCTCGGCTTATGTGTTGTTTAATTATTCTGCAATATTCTTTCAAAATTTCCCATATGCGTGACGAACTCTCAATTTTTGAGCTGCATCTTGACCCAGATTTTGTGAGTTTTTGTATTTGGATTGTTTCAAGTTTTGTGGCTTGCTCTTATTGTTGTTTTCTTCTTCCTCTTTCGAACTTAAGTGCACTTTTGAAGCATTTTATTTATTGCACGACTTTTTCTTTCTTTCTTTCTTTCGGAAAGTGTTTCATAATTTAGATTCCAAGTCCCAAGCCATGGACCACACGTCGCCATTGTCAAGTGTCGCCAGTTTTAGATATGATGGTATCCAACCACCGAGCGCTGTGGGCAGGCCCAGGCAGGCTGCGGCGTGTGTGGCTTTTATTGTCTGCACATAAAAAACAAACGAAACAACCAGAAAAAAATAAGAAGAAAAAAAAAACAAAATGAAATTTACTATTTGTTACATTTTGAACGCATCATTTTGGTGGTTTTTTATCTATCGGGGTCTTTGCCTCTAATTGCATAGAAATGCGCTCACATTCATGTATTTCTTCTCATATTCGCCGGGCTCGGCTCGGGGTTTCTTTTTTTTTATAGCTCACCGAGGGTCGCTCATACTGCCGTTTGGTGCGCTCCAATTTGGGATGCGCTCGTTGTCTTATTGTATTTGTATTTTCTGTTGATGTATGCGAGATAAGGGCGGAACTGACGTCTGACCTTTTGGCAACTGTGTTCCTCGAGCTGCCTCGTTCCCATTCTATGGCGCCCTGAACTTGACCCCATTCAATAGACAACCAGATGATAAGCATTCTCATGTTATGCAAAGCAAAAGACAAAATTTATTCCACAGCATAATTCGATTACTTAATAGATTTGTTTTACGTACATATACTTCATATACTTCTCTTGGATATCTTAAATATGTGTATGTTATGTATTCCATAAAATGTGTGAGATTTTTAAATCTAGTTTTTAACATTTTCTGATCAATATCAAGTTTGTAAAACCTCCTTTTTTTCAATACATGTCCACCAAACTTGGCATTTCTGAGTTGTTCTAGGCAAATTATCTTGGTTGGAATATTATATAAAATATATAAATCATGTAATTATCATCTTTCTGTCTAAAGACAGAATTCTCAATCTTTAACATTGACAATTTTTGTTGTTAATAAATATCAATTGCTTGTACATATATTTCCTTTAAAAAACTACAAATTGCTATTTTTCACAGGTCGGATCATAAACGTATAAGATTCATATACAATATATTCGATATTGTACAAGTAACCTTTTAGCGAATATTCCACACACTCGGAGAAGGTTTTTTGGATATCGTACTTATTAATGCCTATGAACCTTTCTCCCACACATTTATCCAGATAGGTTAGGAGATTGCCCGAGTATTGACCCAATGAAATAAGCTTGTAGTTCTCCTGCTCGTTTCCAATTGAAAAGTTATTATAATATGCATAGCCGATATGATTGTGATAGTATTGAAAATATATAAGCAGTTCGTGAGGTTGCGACGCAATCATGTCATAAAACTTATCCAAGCCTATGAAAAACTCATTATCCGGATGCCCGGAACCCGTATTACAGTTTTGCCACGTTCGCCTCTGTATAACTGTCCAATCCGAGTCGTAGAATGCAGAGAATATTGTCCAATCGGGTAACTTGAACTCATAGGTACCCTTGAATCTTAAATAATGTAGCCAGTTATGAGATATTTGCCGTGAATCACAGTTTAAAAAACTCTTGAAATAGTTTTCCTCTTCTTCTAGTTGCAATTGATGCTCTATTTCCGCGGAATTATTGGCAACTAAATTAAAATCTATTGATTTTAGTTGGTTATTAATTTCGGATGTTAAAATTTGTAATTTCTCTTCGTGCTCTTCAATATCAGCTTCCAATATATCGATTTGGGATTTCCATGCTTCAATCTCTGAGTCACATAGCTCCTTCCTATCAGCCAGAGTGTAGTTGAGAAAGGTCAGCAAAACCCCAATTCTGAATTGCATCATATTTAGGTTTATAGGTATTTTATTGCCGTATATAAACGTTGCACAGAAGAACTTGAACTAAACTGAGTCTGCGAAAATGAACAAATGTCAGCAACAGCACGAAGCTGCTCACAGATTCACGAGGGGTTCTAGAGGCTAACTGGCAGAGCAGAGGTTATCTGGTAAAACATGATTAGCTTCAACTGTAAAGCTACATAATACAGTACATACATGTTGGGAGGAAACTGAAGCTTGTAGTGATGAGTTTCGTTTCGATAACATTCAACAAAATTGAAAAAAAAGCGTAGTTTGCAAAACTGATAATTCGACTCTGCGGTTGCTATTTATTACGAATATCTACATATTATGGAATCGAAATCGTCCACACATTGCACGTCAAAATTATAAAGCCCTCTTGAAGGGTAGAAAATGCAGCAACCGAGCATCAACTGAGAAGCCCAATGCCAGCGTCTGTCATTAATGATAATGCACAATAAAAACGTATCTACATTTTATTTATATAAGTTTTATAATATACTAGCGAATAACCCGGCATTGCCCGTGGCACGTATGTTATAAAATCAATGTTTTCAAAAAGTTTTGAAAATGACTTGGAACTGATCGGACGGGAATCAAACAACTCTTATGCAAATCGGACAATACTTAAGATTAAAATCTTTGAAATGCACTTTCCACTTAAAGAGTTAAGATTTTGCGAAAAATGTGAAACATGTCTCAAATAATTTTTCTTATAGATCTTTGGAAATATTTGCACCAAGGAGGGATGGATTTTTCAAAAAGTGTGAAACACCCCTCAAATGAATTTGAACAAAGATCTTTGAAAATGAGTTTGGGGCCGATCGGATGGTAAACAAAAAACTTTGATACTTCCGTTTTCCGCCAATTTACCACTGTTGTGGGTGGAATTTCCCGAAACTCCGTCTTAACGTGCACCTACATCACATAATATAACTACAGGGAAAATTTCAGCTTCCTAGCTGTTACGGTTTGGGCTGTGCGTTGATCACCAATCAGTCAGTCAGTCAGTCAGTCAGGACAAACAGTTTTATATATAGAGATATATATTTTTATTGCTGAGTTATACGACATTGAAAGGGAATTTGTATATATAAATATGCATATTACTTCAGCAATTCCTCATGAAAAGACGGTCAAAAATGGAATTTGAATTTTTTTTTTCATTATCAAATTCATTGTGGCACATCAATTGCGGACGTATCATCATTTCGACAGATCTAAAACTCGTCGGCCAGGTATGCCATTGGCTCACCAATGCATTCAGGTTGCTGCATACAGGAAAAAACTTTTATACAAGCATTCAAATTAACTCCCTAGCAACTATTTACCTTTCTTCACCGGAAAGATTGCAACCAATCCACCAGCCAATATTGGGATTTGTTTGATACCAACGACACCTGGTATCATATATCCTAAATGGCTGATCTAGAGCATGTTTTAAAGCATTACCAGCATTGCCAGCATAATCACCCAATTGTTTCAATGTATAGTGCTTATCGGGGTCGGCAATCTTGAAATGACTATAGAGTGCATAACGTGTTTCGCCCAGTAGGTTTTCAAGACGTATATACAACTCATGGGGCTTACTGCTTGTCAATTGATATAACTTTTGCAGACCAATGAAGAAATTGTTTGAGCTATCACCAAATCCGTGCTCGTACGAGCTCAAGTTTTGTTGAAAGATCAAATTGTTATCAATGCGTCTCTGTATGACAGTCCAGCCAGGTCCGGCAATATCATCCCCACTGCAGCTCGCTTCGAACCAGCCGTTAATCTTATAGGATCCGCTTAGTTTGAGTTCGGGTAAACATAATGTTGGCTCTATTTTCAAAAGCGCAGCTCTATAGATTTGGGACATTTTTTCTAATTCTTCGAATTGCCTCAACTGATTTCGTATGATATCAAACTCTTTTTTGATATTTGTTGTATTTTCACTTATATCTTTTTCCAATGCTCCAATACTTTCTTCGTCCTGCTGAATCTCGTCTTCATATTGTTGGGCTTGAAGCAAGAGCTCGGCAATACTCTCTGAACTGACTGCGTCAGTTGAGTTCTCCGCACGCAGAACTGAACATGTTAGCAAAATAATCGCTGTTACACTCCAAATTTGCATTCTAAGTATATATTTTTAAATATGTTGACAATCTATTAATTGAAAATTAAATATTTGCGTTGCAGTTTTGACTTTATAGAGAAAAAAAATTAACTGTCTGGAATCGTCTTGTGTATTTATTTTATATATAATATGACTTGGTATTTGTTTTTTACTCTTTCTATTTTATACTAAAGCTGATAAGAGTTTCTTTGTTTTCATTAGTCCGATTTGAAAATACTCTAGAATTGACTTTTTAAGCTTTTCAATCAAATTGCTTAGGTCTTATTTGCATGTATTTTCTTTGGTTTTGATTAAGTTATCAATGTTTTTTCATTTGAAATTCTTTAGTACTGCAAGCTTAAGTTTTTAGTTTCCAGAGATTCAGCATACCCTATTCCCGTTACAGGCATTGTGAAATAATTATAGAATAAATCATAATGTATACATGTATTTCATTCATTTTATTTTGCTTCATGCGAATTTATTGTTGTTTGCCAGATTTCTAGGAATCAGTTCATATGTAACATGTATGACACTTGCTTCTACCCTGTACCAACTGACAACTAAGAAGAAGAGTTCTTGACACACTGTAATTAACATAAAAAAATGCTGAGAGGCCATAAAGGCTAGGGCTGTACCCATGTGTGTGTAACAGGCAGAAGAAGACAATTCAGAAAAATTTTGGTATACATATGTATATATATTTGGTGAATATCAAATTATAGGATACAGAGAGTTGCATGCACGGTATCTCCCAGTCGATCACTCAAAATTGCATTAAAATATTTATTTTATTTTTTGCTAACATTAAAGCTCAGCTGGGCGTACAGGTTATCTATTCAAACGCATAAAGATAGTGTTATATATGTATATGTATAAAGTCGGACTTGCTATGACTTGTTGTATTACCCATATATAGTATGACAGATAATTCTGATTAATATGTTTTAGAAATGGTGTTCATGCTGATTAATTTTTTTTTGATTTTTTTTTTTAATTATTTTTAACTTTCTTCATATAGCTTTTGGACGTATCATGATGAGAACGGATTTAAGTGATTGAAATCTCAGCCAATCGAACCAGAAGATGCCACGTGATATTCTGGAATCCCCGACCTCCATATGATAAACACCATTCAAATTACTGCAAATACAAATATTAAATGTAATATAATGTGCGGCGAGAGTCAACAAAATGAGCTTGAACCACCTTTGGCCGCAATCAGTGTACCACCAGCCGGCGGATAGATGCTGGGCACAGTTCATATTCATGGCATCCTTGTCTCGATCGAATGTGCTGAACTTTGCATTCATGTTGAGGCGGAGTGAATCGCCGGCGGTTCAAGAGTATTCGCCCAGGGTTATCATGGCATAATTCACGTCTTCGCCGCCAATCTCGAACATATCGTAGCGCGCATAGCTGGTCGCATTGTTGAAATCTACAAGCTGAATGCAGAGCTCATGGGCTTCGCTGGCTGTGATGCGATGCAGTTGCTCCAGGCCCATAAAAAACTCACCATTTAGTTTACCAAAACCATTGCGGTGCTCGGTCCAATTGTGATTAAAATTGACGCTGCCGTCAATGCGACGTTGAACCACTGTCCAACCGGGTCCGGCAATGCGTCCATTGCACAGTGCCTCAAAGGGTTCAGCACCGGGCAGCGTTAGCACATGCACCTGCGTCGAGTTGCCAAATGCCAAACAGTTTTTGGCCTGACAGTAGCTCGAGTATACCGAAATTCTGCCTTCTAGCTTTTCAATATTGTTCGCATCGAAATTGGATTTGTTTCTGAGTTCGAGTATCTGTTGATCCTTTGCACTTAGTTGTTGTCTCAAATCTCCGTGTAATTCAACATGCAAGTTTACGTCGAATTTCAGTTGAAAATTTCTAGATATTTTTCGCTGTTGATTTGCTTACATTCTTCCAGATGCTTGTGTACTGCATTTATCGGCTCGCGTAGCTTTTTAACACACGTATCGGCTTCCCAACGAACTTCAGCTAGTTTCCGTTAATTTAATTGATCCACTTTATTTTCTATCACGTCTGCAAGCGTTTGCAACATTTCTACTTTAACTTGCGTATTACATTTTTTTAATTCCTCAATTTGTTTCGATACTGCACGAAGTTCTTCGCTGTGTACTGCCTGGACTTGAGTTATGGACTTCAGATTATTTATAACCTGATGGAATTCTGGCTGGGCAAAACTGAAGCCACAGGTAAACTCTCCAGTTACAATGTAAATTTGACTTGTAATCGGCAAGGCATATATTGCACATATGTAATTCAACTGTATTCCTCATATTGAGGCACTCAACAACGCTTTCCAAGGCAAACAACGCAAAACTGAGCGAATGTAAATTTATAAGCTATACATTAACAATCGCAATTCGTTATTCCATTCAGTACATTCAATAAAAGATTATTACAGTAGTGCTGCAGTAGTCAAGGCGTGCATACGTGCACGTACAATCATAAAGTGAGTGCATTCACTGCCACATTTACACATGAAAAATATAGAATAGGGTATAGGGAATAGGGAATGGAGGTCATGTTTTTCAAGCTCGTTCAAAGCTGGCTTTTTGAGTAGAAGCCGATACAAAACAGATTTGTAAATGACTTAAAGATAAACTCGTTTTATTACATTGAAGACAGTTTTCTCAATCTAGAATGCTTCAATCTTATATATCTTATAATATCTTAACTATATATATTTTATATTGAGGGAATATAAAGAGAATAGTTAAGAAAAGCATCTTTAACGTTATTATATACGATGAACATGTGTCAAAAGCATAAATGAAACGGTTCACGGCCGTGGTTAAAGACTAGTTCTTGTACTTCAATGTGGTTTATAGAAATTAAAAACATGATAATATTTGTTGACTGAGGCAGATAGGTAAAATGCTGAAAATTAAACCAGTTTATTTGCATATTAAGAATGCAAATATATCAATACAAGAACGGGTTAAAGTTAAATTTTTTTATACGTTTATCAAAGCTGCAATAAATCCCAATCATAATTTGCGTTGTGGCCTTCGTTTTAATTGCCACAAAGTAAACATATTTTTATCGAGAAAAAAAAACATAATAATAATAAAATTGCAATTTTATCGCATTTATGTATATTATGTGTGGCCCTTTTTTTAATGGGCCACTTCAATTGTAACTCGATGCCACAAGTTGCGAGCTCTCAAGTCTCGTGTGACAAGATGAGCTCAAAGTATTTAGTATTTCGTTCGGTTTGGGCTGTGTCATAGCTGAAGAGGCAGCCCTATCGGGCCAGGGCGCGTCATGCTGCTGATAACCTTCACGAGTTTAAAGAAATCAATTTTCGAAATTACTTTTATTTTCGATTTGACGCTGCTTTTGTTGCATGCATTTGTCGCCTGAGCTGAGACAAAATTCCATTTTTCAACCCTGCCACACAGTTGTGTTCCCACCAAGTACAGCGTGTAATTTGCAAAATGTGTTGAGTATCTTTGAGATTAGAGAGAGTGAGCGAGGGAGAGGGAGAGGGGGAGAGCGATGAGAGACAGGGCGAATGGGCCAGGGTGAAGGGTCTGTGCAATTGATTGATATTCGAGCTGGCCGCTTCGGCTGCTGTTTACCAAAGTGATAACGTGGCTCAGATTATGTTGTGATCCGATCACCGGCACAACTATGAGAGTGTGCGTGAGTGTGTGTGTGTGTGCATCATTTTTCACATCACGTGCCACACGCGTCCATCGTGTGCGAACGCCAGCAAATTGCGACATTTTGCAACATGCGTTGCGTCCTCTTAAATTTCAACAATTGTCGCATCGAGTACTTCTAGCCCGCGCCCTGCTGCCTCCTCCCTCTCCTGCAGCTCTCTTCGCTTTGCCCAGCGGGAGGAAGGCGTCAGCCAAGCTGCAACCCCTGCCCCCGTCGCTGGCGGCGCTTCAAAGCAGCTGCGGCATTTGGCAAGCAGTTGGCAAGCCACCAAACGTTGCCAGAAATATGCCCAAATCCTACGTCTTGTCTGCGGCTGCCACTCATATTTCTACAGCCAGACCCGACCAGACCAGAGCAGAGCAGAGCAGAACAGACCCGACCAGACTATAACAGACCATATCATATTCCTGGCATTCGTTTTTTGTTTTTTTGTTTTCTTTTAGCAGCTTCTTTGCGCTTTCAATGCGGCAATAAACGGAATTAAAACTCCAAATTAGCTCGCTGCAGTTGCAAATAGTCAAAGGAGAGCCAAAAAAATGAAGAGAAGAACAAAAAAAATCTCTATTGGATTATGGATTTATGCTATGAATTTTAAATTTTGAAGCTCGTACGTGGCAGTTCCATATGTGTATGGTGAAATATGTAAATTTAAATATATAAAATATAATTTATTAAATTTTTTAATGTTCTTAGTTAAGAAATGCTTGTGGATGTCAAATGTATATCATTTGTATTCATTTTAAAAATAACATTCGTCAAAAACATATGCAACTGCATCTTAATTAGTTAATCAAATAATTCAATAAAAATAAACAGTTAAAAGTAAGAAGCTCCTTTAAATTTGCGCAAAAACATGATACTCTTTTTAGTCCTTTCGAATGGGTTCAGGGTATATGGTATATGACAAATTAAAAATCTAAATACACATAGATAATATATCTATGAATTAAAGACCACATCCGGGTAATTTGAACCCCTTGCTCGAGTGGCCCAACCTAAAGAAGACCTATAAGTTATATCTATCTGTAGAGGCTTAAGGTTTTACAACGCAGTCCCCTAAGAGCAGATAGTATTTATCTTTCCTCATGCTTTTATAATCCACATAATGAGTTAAAGCTTCCCTGAGCAGTTCTTAGTTTGGCCGAAATTATAGATTCTAAGGATTCCTCGATAAGATCGCAGTTGACAAGTAGCTTAAAATGGCTTCTCGGCTGATGAATACCCGAATAAAAGTTCGGATACTGTTGTAAAAGGGAACAAATAAGGAATTATAATAAATATAAATTAAATTCTTTAATATCGTAAATATAAGACAAAGAAAAATATCTTTTTAATTTTTTGCATTGCAAATTTAAACTTTAACTGTTTTTCGATGGTAAGTTAATAATTTAGATCGTATTAACCTTCCACTTCGTCTAAGTTGGCAGCAATGTTTCGTCTAAAGTAGTTGCACACTTATTACCACAATTTGGCTACCACCCCGCACAACCCTCGCCCACTGAGCCCTTAGCCCGGGCAATCAGCGTGCATTGATTGCGTTTTGCCACTGCCGGATTTGTGCGTCATTATTTTGTGTAATCCCCGGACCGCGGCGCTGACCCATGTGAAATAGGGGCAACCGACACGCAATCGAAAAAGATTTACTTTTTTTTTTTTGGGTTTGTGGCATTTCTGATGGGATGCGTTCAAGTGCGAAAAACAAAAATAACAACAACAACAACAACAGAAACTTCACAATTGCTAATGGAAAACTGCGAAAAACTAAAAGTGCGAGCGCGATATCGAGGGTTCGGGCTGGAATGGTCACATTAGCCGGCTGTTTGTCATGGTTGTGACCAGCTGCTCCTAATGCTACCGTAGCTGCTCCTACTCTCACTTGCCCGCCTGCTGCACACCCTCCCCGTGCTCAGCGAGGCAAATGAAATTTGCAAACAATTGAAATTGAATTTGTATTTCAAATTTGACTTTGCAGTATGTGTGCGTGTGTGTGTGTGAGTGGCTACAAATGAAGACATTTGACAACTTGATTGCTGAGCTACATAGTTGCCGCGGGGCCACGCCCTCAAGCACACACACACACACACACGCATACACTGCCTCAAAAATGTACAAATCACTCAACAAGTCGACGGCTGCGGCGCATAAATGTCTCACAGCAAAACTGCATTTTAATTGCCCAGCAAAATTTGTGAGGCGCTTCGGCAACTGACAGTCAATGCTGGCTGAAGAATGTGCGAAAAATAAGCAACAGAAAAGTCGAACACAAGATGCTCTGTAATCAAATATGACAAGCCTCAGCAACTATTTGAATATTGCTTAAATAATAGCAAATGAGTTTTTTAAAGATATGTTTATGGTTGGGAGCAAAATACATACATAACAGTTTCATATTAGTTTACAGGGTATTAAAGGCACGATACATTTTATCGGCATGTGGCTAGCAAAGTTTCATACAAGTTTCATACTTTCAATCTCAATCATCTCTAAGATCATTAAGTCATAAGATAGGTCCATAAGATGAACTTTTTTCAAAAAAAGATAAGAGAATTGATAATATATAACTATAACTTTATATAAACTGGATTATTTAATCTGGAAATAGTTCAATTTATAATAATTATGTATATATAAATCCCTCTGTCTATAAATACATTAGTCACTAGATTCTTTATTCTAGAGATAGTATAATGTTTAGTACAAACGTACTTATAAAACCTCTTATCTTTAATCTGCAATCTATCCCATTCTCCATTTAAAAGTTAATTTGTCTATAATCTAAAATCTATCTATATATCTATTATATAGCATTCTCTATTGATAAGTCCGTTTGTCTATAATTATATAGACTTGATAGATGCACAGTCTCCGCCCGTTTCATATATCTGCACACTTTTTATATACCCCCTTCTGGCCATTTTAATAGGTACAGGGTATAAAAACAAAACGGGCACAACGACAACAATCGGCGCGATTAGCTCGTAAAACTGCGGCATCAAGTAAAAGGTTTTTGGTTTTGAAAAATTATGAAGTAAACATAGAAAGAAAAAAACTTGGAACTTGGAAGTACATGTCATAGAGCGTTCGCCCCTCCTACAGATGCAGCCCACATGTGTTCCGGGAATGGGAAATGGGAATCGGAATGGCAATGGGTATGGGGCTGGCTATAGGTATAGGGGAAATGAGCCGCGTGCCGCATATACACGTGTGCCATAAATTTTATGGCATGTTGCATGTAGCTGTTGCATGTCGCTTGAGTCTGGCCTTTCCGGGTACGTTCTTTGAAGACGTTGTCCAGTCAAAGGTCGTTGCATCATAAAGCCGCTGACATTAACGATATGCCATCTCCAGCTACAGCTCCAGCTCCAGCTGCGGCTAGTTAGAGTCCAGTCCAGAGTCTCAAATATGAGAGCTCGCTTAAGTATGTAGAGACATGTATTTGTAGGTTTGGATTATTTGTCGCCAGCGTTTTGTGTCGCCCACACAAACTTGCAATTACGTTGTTTATTCTCAATGACAAGAGCCAAATGGGAAATGCATACAAATACTCTGCCAGTGCATGGCACAAAAACCAAGTCACCAACAAAGTCTGGCAGCCAACACCAGCAGCATCAGCTACATCCTCATCAGCCTCATCTTCATCATCATCATCAGCATCATCAGCTTCATCATTATTGTTGTCCTTTGTCAGGGCATGCAAACATGCAGACATGGATGAAAAATGGTAGGAATCAAACGGCAAATAATGCAGACTACGACAGTGCCAACAATAACATAAGTAGAAAGTAAATATTAACTATAGTGATAGCAAAGCATATCGACGAATCGATGCCCTAACACTGCAAGCGTTTCAGGTAAACACCCAACTAATAAGGCTAACACAACGAACAGAGTATATATTATTTAAATTACAGTTTTTTTTTAATATAAGAATATATGAATAATATTGCAAATAATATATATTCATATTCATTCAATTAAAATAACTATTTCACAGAGCCAACAATCAGTTGATGTCCATACAAAGCAGCGCTGCCCGTTCAACGTTTACGAATGTGACACAAAGCAGAAATGTAACATTTTACGCTCCCGAGAGAGCAAGTGCAAGAGAACAAAATCATGCTAGTTGTGGTATTTTAATGCGTATTTTATATTATTAAATATATATTTTATTAAACATGCGTTTTAGTAATAATAAGTTACAAAACTTTTTTTGTGCGTTTTTGAGCTGAGTTAAGGTATAAAAGATAATATATGAAAATTTAATTTATTGCATTTCTCTTAGATATGCTTAATAATCTATTGTCTCTAAAATATAGATAAAATTTAAAATGTTATAAATGTTAATAAAAATTTAATTTTTATCATTTTTAAATGCAGTTTTCTTGACAATCCTTTTATTGAGTCTCATATAGGATTTTATGAAATTTGAATACTCTGCATTAGAACCTATTACAATGACGCCAACGTTGTCTTGTCTTGTGCCAGTTTCTTGTTGTTTTTTGCATATTTTAGCACAAAATGAAGAAATAATTTGAAATCATGAACAAACACACACACACACACACATGAGCATATATAGTACTAGTTGCAGTTGCTTTTCTCAGTCGTGGTGTCAACACAATGGCACCAAATTATTTAATACTTCAAGTGTCTGTATTTCTATCTGCATCTGCAGCTGCATCTGTATCTGTGTGTGTGTAAGTGTGTGTAAGCCGCCGCTTTGGCTGCTGTCCGCTTTTTGTGTGTTCGCCCAGCAATTGCAAAAATTGTAAAATGTCTCTGGATCCATAAGCAGGACAGAGGGCGGAGTGCAGGGCAAAAAGTTGGTAAACGGGCCCAGAGACATGCCATACTCGTAAGTCGCACACAGCATGAATATTGTCCCAGTCTGAGTTCCCAGTTCCCCGTTTCCAGTTCCATTCCTCAGCTCTTTGAGTGCAATC
This sequence comes from Drosophila borealis, assembly GCA_035045885.1. NCBI lineage: Eukaryota > Metazoa > Arthropoda > Insecta > Diptera > Drosophilidae > Drosophila > Drosophila borealis. Next base: position 196,044 of record JAWNOR010000039.1, on the reverse strand, counting down.
TGCAATTGCTTTTAGTTTGAATTTCATATTTAATGAAGCTGCATTTCTATTGTTGTGCTCCAAAAAATTTGACATCAAATTGATTGTGTGTGACTGGATTTTTGCCTATGCAACAAATGAGGCAGCACAGCTTGAACGGACGAGCCGAAATATCGATGCTCTTCAAAAGAGCAGTTAAAATGATTGGCAATAAAGGGTGCTTAGATCTTTAAGTGTATTTATCTAAAGGATTTTAGAACGCCAGCAGGGCAGCCTGCTAAGAGCTTTAATATGATTTTAAAAAAATAAAACGTTCAATAAACGTTTTAAGTTATTTGCCTCAAAATATGATTGAACTCGCGAAGTTTTTATGGACTTGTCTGGCAAGTGCATAGACTGTAAGTCTGTAAAGTGCATTTAAATGAGTGAAAAGCCCAAATTACACAATGCTTTTCTGCACTTGCATGAAAATTGTTGCCTAAAGCTTACAACGTGATGCCAAGATTGTGCAGACAATATATTCCACCAGCTTTCATTGAGCTGAAACGGACAGAGCATCGATTTTAACTGCTGCATTTCAATGTAAAGTTTCATTGCGAGCTGAAAATTGCAGCAAAAATCAAATTTCAAGCAACTGCCAGCTGCTGGATTACACTTGAGATGCCCTCGCCCCTCGTCAATCCGAGCCAGCCAACTTTAACCCCCCGTTTTGGCATTTTACAGGCCATTGCAAGTCAGCACATTCCTGGATCATTAACTCAACGTGCACAATTCGCCTTTAACAAGCAATTAAATCGAAACAAAAAAGTTGCACAGCACTCAACCCCTCAGGAGCGGGAGAGTTGAAAAGGTGAGAGACGGGAGAGCGGAACAGAGAGAGGTGTCCAGGGGGGGTTAAAGCCGGAGAAAAAGCCGAACAATGCAGTTTGGGAAAAACGCTGTGACATTGATTTATTTAACAATTACAACAAACGTAAATTTTATAATTATTGCGCATGTAAACAAGAATCGTTGTTGAGGCAAGGAAAGTGAGAGCGAGAGTGAGAGAGAAGAGAGAGAGAGAGAGAGAAGGTGAGAGTTGCATCGTGAGTTAATGCCAGCGAAATGTCAAAGTGAAGTGACAGCTGCAAGAAAAAAAAGCGAATGAGTCTCGTATCTGGACAAAGACACAAACCCCTGGCGCCGTCTTTGCTTGAAATAATTACTTTTTGAGAGCGCAACCAAGCGACCCCACCTCCACCTCCGCCCATCCCCCTTTCCAAACAGTGCTAACAACCCCTTGGCACAGACCCTGCCCCCATCCCATTCTTGGCTTGGCCCGTGCGCATATGTCGCCGTTGCGATTTTAATTTTGAAATTTATGCTAACAGCAGTTTGAGAAACTGCGAAGCATCAGAGCAGCAGTAACAAAAAAAAATAAAACAAGTTACAATTAAAATCCTGTGAGTACACGACTGAAAGATACCCTGTGCGACAATAAATTATCTCCAGCTGTGTTTATTTAATAAACTTTTGAAAATAATGAAACCTATAAATTACGTTTCTGAATAAAAAAATTATATTGATTAATTTATTGGATGGTTGCTTGATCGATTGATTTATTGACTGATTGACAAGGTTTTCTATAGTACTAGTACAATATACAAATTAGAGATGTTTCTTGATTTAAGTACGATATTTTGTCCTTAAGCAAAATTCGTAAATTGACAAAAACTATGGAGAATTTCCAATTCGAGTTCGGAATGAAGATTGATTGATAGATTGATTTTTATAGTAGTATTAGTATTATGATATTATACAAAAAATGAGGAGCTTTTCCTGATTTACGTCTGATATTTGCTCTTTAAAGAAAGCCCTTAGATTAACATAAACTGAGGAGAATTTCGAACTCAAAATTGATTGATTGAGTGATTGATTTCTACGGTATTCTCTGAGTGTAGGTATCTCAATCAGCGTCAATGCTGTTCACGAATATATATGCACATACATATCTTAATAAGTCAGAGAATTTACTGACCCTATTTACACAACTTAAAGATACCCTTTTCAAGCGCTTTGTATGCGTAGAGGGTATAAAAAACGCAGTCAGCAGGTTGCCAAGGGGTTGTGCCACAGGGCGGGCGGCTGCAGCTTGGATGATTGGGTGACTGGGTGGCTGGGTGGCTGGGTGGGTGTCAGGGGGTGCGGGTAGTTGGCCAAGCAAATGAGGCAGCCGTATGACATTATTTGTGCAGCACTTTTTGCGTTTTACCCCCTTTGTGCCGAGTGGCTTCATCAATGGACAGCCTCAAACGGCATCGGCAACAGTTCATCCTGTTCATCAGCCTCATCAACGCAAAGTAAATATTTGCATAATGTGCAACTGTGTGTGAGTGTGTGCCTCTCTTTGGGTGTACGTATGTGTGTGTGTGTGTGTGTGTGTAATTTGTGGGTGGCAATGGGCGACAGCAGCACTTGGCATGTTTACTTTACAAAATGCAATAACAGCAGCAACAGGAGAGGAACAGCAGGAGACAAAATATAGATGGGAGGGGAATGCGTAGATGGGAGGAATAAGTCTGCAGACGCAGCTAAACAAAACAGCATTTGGTTACACACACACGCACACAAAATAAAAACCACATGAAATATAATAAAAATTAATTGAAAACCCATTCAAAATGCATTGAGTTCAGTTAACAATACAATCAATAATTACTTATAAGATCCACATCTCCACAGAATCAGGGTACGCACTCATCAAAACTTGAAAATCATTGCTGAAGAACATGAAGATACTGAAAGGCTAATCCTTGGAGCACCTTTTTGTACAACAAAACTAAGCGTAAACAAAGATGAGAAGTGCTCAACGATGAATTATCAGCAGAGGTTACCTGGAAACATGCCTGCAGTTCTTTAACATATTCAAGTTTAAATACCCTAACCCACAATGCGTACTGTTAATAAATATTAGAAAAATACCTTAAACAAATTTTTAAAAATATATCAAGTGACATATTTTGGTGAAGTTGCAAAAAATATTTCAAATATTTGTGCCTGTAATATTTTACTTAAAAGAAATATGCAACAATTTTAAATTTGTAAAAATCCATAATTAGGAATCGAACTATCGAACTATCGGAAATAAAAAAATACAGCAAAGTTATTGCGTTTAAAAAATTGAGAGATTTTAGGAATGGGATCTCTAAGAAGAGCATTTACTATGGATTATATTTAATATTATTTAAAAAGTGCAAGTATTTGAAAAATTTAGGAAATTGGCGAAGCATTGATTAAAAACTTATTACTTCGAGCAATTCGAAATTCCATGTGCAAACCCTCTCAGTACATCGACATGCTCTCCAGCAAGTGTATACAATTTTGAAGAGTTGTTAACAGCAACAGACGCTTCCTGTGCAGCCCGTGTCTTTTGTGCGTGATTGCGAGATTGAGAGTGTGTCTCGATGCTCTCTGGTTTATCTTTCATTGGGTTCCCATTTATCAAATGCAGTTCACAGCTGTCGTTTGCTTCGCAGCCCGAGAAACAAACCGTGGCTAAGTGTCTTTCACTGTCGCCAAGTGTATAGGGCCACGCCCACTGGGCTAAATGTTCTCGATATATATCGAGAGAAGCGAAATGTGTCCTGTAACTGAAACTGGGAATCGTGTACTTGAGATTCGTCACATGTCATTTGGGTTTATGTAAATAGCCGGCGAAGGGTGTTCAAGTGAAATTGATAGTTTGTGAATGCCATCGACACGCTGTTGCTAATTAAAATAGATGATCGATGGGCCAGGCACCAGGCTCGTGGTAGGGGTAGCTCTATAAAAAATAAAAAAGTGGCCAGCGCTCGTGCGCGTGCAACCCTTGAGAGCCGGAAATGGCCAAGGGCAAGTCTAAGGGTGGGGAGCGGGGCTTAAAAGAAAGCGAATCGTGTTGCTCTAAAGCCAGCTTAGCCACACCTCTCGCCAAGCCGAGCCACAGTTGCCACAGTTGCCTCCATGCAGATTCATGAACTGCTGCGCACCACGCAAATCTGTTGCGACAACATAAATAGAAACATGATTTAAGATCGGCGCGGGATCAGCGGCATATTTACAGCTGGGATTACAACCCGGGATGCTGAGTAGCCCAGCACGAGATGAATACTATTATGAGTTCCGATCAAATGGGATGGCATGAGTTTTATTGAGAGTTTCGCGCCGGGTGGTTTGTACATCTCTCTCTCTCTCTCTCCCTCTCACTCTCGCTGCCGTGTTTTTTATGCCTGCTCATCCGAGGGGTTAGAAAATGTTGATTAGCCTTCTGCGCAACGGAAATGGGCTGGCACCGCGTCCCGTTTTGTAGTTGGTTTTCTTTTTTTTTTTTCATTTTGTTTTTTGCTGCTCCCATAAATTACAACTAAACTTGGTTCGGCCTTTGTTGTAGCCATGTAATTTGGTTTTGCACGGCGGCTGTCAAGGTGCAGGCTGCCGAAAAGGGGGTTCATAATCAAAAAATAACAAACTGCGCAGGATAATTGCAGCGAGAGTTGTGTAAATTGTGTTTGGCTAAACAATGAAAAATACGACATTTTCCTCAATGCAACATTTTTTTTGTGTTTTTTTATGCATTCGGTCACAGGTAGTCGAAAAGATAGCAACGAAGTTTTTACGGGGGTGCAATTGTGAGATGCGAAAAGTTAGCTAGCTTTTTCGAGTAACCTAGTTTTTACTAGCACATACGAAGTTTTGAATGGGTCTTGCGAATTGTTGACTGACCAAACAGAAAGATAACAATTAAGTGTTCTCTAGTGATGAGTGTCCGACTAGGGGGGATACCCTGAACCTTCTGCTCCCAAAGAGATACATATACAAGCTTAGATAAAACTTTATTATTAGAAAAATATAACATAGTTCCCTCGGCCGCTCACGAACTTGAACTACCTTCAACCAAACGAACTGCTTGCCCTCCCCTCATAACTTACACAGAGTCCAATGCTATCGGAATTGCAATTCAATTAATTGAATTCAAAATAGAAATCCTTGCAATTTGCACAAATGCAGATGCCGCATCCACGTGGCTTGCCATATTAACAGCGCACATTCTCTTTAATAACTTCTATATTTCTCAGCCGATCTTGATGAAACTTTCTGCAGTAGATCTTAGTGTGCTAGAGTTTATATATTCGCATTAAAATAGCGGTTTCAATTCTTGTGTAGTTACAATTGATGTATTTATTTGATTATAGCTATGGAGTGGCGGCGGTCTCTAACTCTTATAGGTTCTTAGATTGACGCATTAATATCGACTAGGTTGTTGATGCTGACCCAGAATATACTTCTTGCGATCGGAGAGAAGAAGAGAAGGAAGCATCTTCTGCCTGGAACATACATAAACACAAAGCATCATACCCTTTTTAACTACTGTCAATGGGTATGTTATGTTTTTTTGAAGGATTGCGCCTTAATTTCATCTGTTCTATGCTAGCAACTCTTTGAAGATCTCGTTTTTATTGTAAATATATAGATAACTTTAGCAAAGTTGCTTTGGGAAAGATCTTGCTTACATCTAAAATCCTATATTTTATCAAGAGTTCATATTTCTTAAGCTTTTCAGTTCTTACAAAACATTTGCCTACATTAACGCTGTCAATTTGAGGCATCAATTTGGAGCGTGGCTCATAAATTTGAAAGTACAAAACAGCTGCAGCTGCAGCCCCCGCCCTCTCTCTCTCTCTCTCTATCTTTGCAGTGCGTGCTCCCCAGATGTATTGACAACTGCAACGGGTGGTCGAGGGGGCGGGGCTATAGGGTGGGCGGGTTACAAATATGAATAATGTAAATACGGCAAAGAGCAGAACTATAAAATTAGCACGAAGTGCGCCCTAAACTAATTGCATTAATATGTCAACATGCCGAGTTGTCTGTGAGTGACTGTGTGTGTGTGTGTGCCTGTGTGTGTGTTTGTGTGTGTGTGCTGAGTGAGTGCACGGCGCACTACTTAAGATTACACAACAGCCAACAGCAATTTCGAAAAGTACTTAAAGTTTATTTATTTTGCGTCTGCTCGACACGCAAACATAAAACCCAAAAAAAAAAAAAAATAGAAAATTTGATGAGACTTTGAGAGAGAAATAGAGAAACAGATCAAGTGTGAAAGGGACGGCCAATCGCTGAAGAAGCCGCAAATTAATTCAGTTGCCAAGTGGGTGGCAACGTTGTCGAGTAAAAATATTTTCTTTTCCGATTTCAAATTTTGTATTTGTCTATGGTAAAATTGCTTCAAGTGCCGCCGCTCGCACAGACAGCGACAGCCCGCCCTCCCCGCACACTCTTCCCCTCAAATGTTATTGCTTGCAACTTGCATGTGGATTTTTATGATTTATGCGACTGCGATCGGTCCAAAATCAACACATTAACAGAGTGGAGAGAGAGCACGCGAGGCCTTTGAAGTGCCTCACGTTTGGGGGTAAATGAAAAAAAATGATGTGATAATTTGGCAAAATATTAAAACAACAATTAAAAATGCATTTGGGTGTGAATTGCAAACGCTGTTTTTTATCGACTAGACATTTATACCCTGTTGAAATAGGAAGGGATAAAAGGGGCATGTGAGAGGAAATAAATAATAGAAAATCTATAATAAATTATAATAAATATTAAAAAAGGCGAATAAAAAATAAAAATAAATAAAATAATCATTTAAGAAAGCAATTAAAGAATTTGTTGTACCTTTTAATCGAGTTTACAGGGTATACACTAGTCGTATACTCCACACTTGAGCACTGTTGTTTGTTATGTTCTGTTGCTGTTTAAAAATTGTGTCTCTGGCACATAAAACAACATGAGCATGAAAAATGAAATTTATGCATTTTGTTGAAAGGGTTAATGGGGCGTATGCGCTATACGTTTCGTTATGCTGCATTTTGCGTTGAGCAATCGATCATATAATATTTTTTATGTTGCTAGAGTGGTTTTTTAGTGCAAGCAACGATATATATAAGTATGGAGAGCATAAAGATTTTTAGATATATGTTTAGTCTTGTGTTTATTTTAAATTCTTTCACTCAGCTAAGCATTATATCAAGTACTTCCGATTGCAACCACATAAATCTTCGGAGTTTACAAAATATCCGTCTGCGTATCGAAATGAAAATAAACGATCTTTTGTGGCCGCCCACAATGATGAGAATAATAAGGAAACTGGCCGCTTTCTACGCCAAACTTAATAAAACAAATTGTAGCTCATTGAAGTAAGAACAAATTGTATAAAGTATATATATATAAAGTATATTCTATATATATATCAAGTTGGGCATTCGAAGTTTTGCTAATTAAACTTAATACTGACAAATGATGGCATTGGACAATGTCAAGAAGCTGCAGCGACCATGTCGCGGGTCTGCGCTTTTGGGTTCCACACGATGTTACCCCCGAAAGTGTTGACAGATCTGTGGATGCCGCATGTGTCGATGTTGCCGCCTCCGCTGATGGCGACGCGACTGCGACTGCTGCGACTGCTGCTGCTGCGACTTTAAATGATGCATGTTTAATTGCCGGCGCATTAATTAAATTTTGGTAGAGCGTGGTGTTTCGTTCAGTGTATGCGTGTGCTTGTGCATGTGTGTGGCTTGCTCTCATTTGCATAAAGTGTGGCGCATTGTTTTTGTTGTTGTGGCTCTTACAGATAGGTCCAATAAGTCTGTCAATGCTGCTGCGATCAATTGACTTGACATCAAGTTCCATTTTTCTTGGGAAATATTTCGTGTGGCAGCAGGCAAAAGTAAGAGGCGCCAAATAATATTTCGACAGATATAGCTTTATGCCAGAGGAAACACAGTATACTGTGCTTAATTGCCTCAATAGCTATATAGACACATATTACAATAGCTGTAATAGACACATATTACAACAAGCTATCTAAATTTAATGGCCGACTTCTTTGAATTCCAACTAACTAACCAACTCGCAACTAAGCCTATGCTAACTCAGCTCACTTGTATCTTTCCAAAAACTATCAGTCAAGCAGAAGTCAAAGGCCGCGTCTGGCGCTGCACACTCATAGATACATTTGTATCTGACGCTGCTATCGCTTGGCGATTGTCGCATGATTAATTATACAAATAATGCGCATCAGCCGCAACAGCAGAGGCAGCAGCAGCCGCAGGCATAGCCGCAACAATAGCAACACCTTGAATGTGCCACGCCTTGAATCGAATGAGTGTATGATTGAATGAATGAATAAATGAATGCATGAATACTTGTTAGAGGCCGCAAAGCATATGGCAATAGCTCGAAATGTGAACTCATCCCTCGCTTGAACCGCTTGTACGTCTTATCGCCTTGTCTTGGGCCTAAGAAGACATTAACAATGTTTTTGTTATTGTTGTTGCTGTTGCTGTGGCGTCTGTCTGCGTATTTGGTCTGTGATTCACTTTGGTATACAATTTATACAATTTATCTGGGCCTGGATTAGCCCGACGTCCAGACAAACGCACCCACAAAATCCTTTTCCACTTGACTCATTAGGCGCGCATTGATACGCCGAGCCGCATCATCATCATCGTCGTCGTCGTCGTCGTCGTCATCATCATCATTATCATCATTTTTGTCATCATCATTGTCATGGTCATGAGCAGCAGCCAGCGGTAAGCAGCATCTTCTGCTGGTCGCATGATTTGCATTAATTTGGCAAATGCTGTCGATGAACGGACGCGTCCGATAAGCGCTGACATGGCCAGATCCGATCCGTTGGCCATTAATTAGCCCACGCCATGACGGCGCATAATAAATTACCAATTCATTTCGGGCTTTAGCATATTGTTGTTGTCACTCCTCTTGTTGTTGCTGCTGCTGCTCCTGCTGTCTGATTTGCTTTCGCTGTGGCCGCAAAGCTTTCCGTGTCCAACAAGTAAACTGCATTTCGCGCCACAACTCAAAAAAAAAAACGAAAACAAAAAAACACATTCCGAGCTGGCCAATTTTGGACACAAAGAACTGTTTTTGTTTCGAAACCCGGGTTAATTGAAATGCGATTGAATTTTATTTTGACTTGGCTATAGAAGAGTGTATCTAAAACAGGATTTGCATTACAAACTTTAGCATCGACTGATGCTGTTTAAGAATATATATACTATTATCCCTTGTTTTTTTTCTCTCCATCAGTTCAGAGCACAACTATCTTTCAGAGGTCGTAGAATAAACAGCTTTGATAGAGAACAATTCAAATTTGATTTAAATAAATTCAATTTCATAGGAAAGCAACTTGTTGAAATAGCATTTCCCGTAGCTCCGCCTTTGTGGAGTTGCATCCATCGATAGCTGCGACTGTTGCCCGGCCAACGGCCTATCCTCTTAGGAGCCTTCGAAAAGCGCCTTGACAATGGGCAGCTAATATTGCAATCGATATTAAATTAATTAATATAATCTCTTTGGTCGCACGACAAACTATAATCCCTTTCTCTATATATATAGTATATACTAATACTATGCCTGCATTCAATGCCAATTTTACGCTCGCCGGACCGTAAGGCAGAGTACACTGCACATTGGAAACCGCCAATATTTAGCTTATCGCTCCGCGCAAAGCCAGCAGCAATTAAAGGCCAATAAATTAGTTGAAAATGTGCAACTGGGAAAACTTCGGCAGAGGCCACCAACAGCCGCGGGGCTTAAGTTGCCTTAGGGTTTTTTATAGCTACAAAGAAGACACATAAATAAATGACTAAAGATGGCTGAGGTCATAATTAACTGGAATATCAGGAAATAGAATATATTTTAATAATATTTATGATCAACATTTACAGCTGAGTCGATATTGTATTATTCCATTTATAATTCCAAATCTAGGTACAGGGTATCCCCTAGTTAAATACGTTTATTTTTTTGTATATAGCAAGCGTTGTATCTATATCTGTATCTGTATCTGTATCTATAACTGCATCTGTATCTGTATCTGTATCTATAACTGTATCTGTATCTGTATCTATAACTGCATCTGTATCTGTATCTGTATCTATAACTGCATCTGTATCTCTTTTTCTATATCTATCTTTATGTCTACCTATATGTATCTTTAACTGTATCTGTTACCCTTACTTTATACAGTTATATCTGCTTCTGTCACTCCAGCTGCATCTGTAACTGTAAATGCACCTCAGAAGTGGCTCTCAACCAATAAGGATCACTGCACTGACCGCCAAGCTGATTGTTTTCCACTTTCAGATACTTTGTGTGCGCACATAAATCAATAAGACAAAATAACTGTAAGCTACATAAGGATGTTCGGGCAATAAACGTAATTCTTAACGTGAGTTTGTTATGGTCATCAACTGAGAAAGGCTGAACTGAGACAAAGTCCGCTGATAAGATACTTGTAGCCCAGATACTTGCAGCTAGACAGTCGTAAAGGGCTAGCCAGATGAAAAGATACTTTGCAAACTCTAAATAGAACGTCCGAGATACATAAGGCAACAACTGTTGTCACGCTCAGGTAGCGAAACTCCAAAGACCGAGACTCATTCATAAAACCGTTTGGAGAGCAAAGCGTGCAACAACGGGTCGCACGTATCTCTCTGTCTGCCTCCTGTGAAAGTGTGAAACGTGTCCGAGTGGAATGCCAATGAATTTCTTTTCGCTTGCTGCCGAAATGGCCTGACACTTGACGTTGCCAAACATGAGACAATCTGCTAGAGGAGCGAAGCGGTTGCAGCCGACTGCAGCAGCAGCAGGAGAAGGAGAAGGCGGAGTTACAGTCGACGGAGTTGAGTTACGCGCATGCACTGGCCATAAATAAATGCGAAATGCATTAAACGGCGAGGCAGCAGCAACAACAGCAACATGTAAGAATATTGCAGTCGGGTTTAAGCGACTTCGTAATACTCGTTTAGACTATCCGAGAAACTTCCTAAGAGATACCGATTATTGGAGCGAGATTTACAAAAGCCCCACAGTAGGTATTATTCCCCAAATTTTGTAGCTCGGCTTTTAAAATGTAGAAGATAAAGATTTGTCCGATTTGCCGCGACAATTTTTGAAACAAACTTGTTCCAACTTTCGAAATTTGCCGAATAAACTTGAGTATATACTCCGCATTTCAGATATCTAGCTTCAGCTGAATAAACTTTTCATACGAACCAATATACTCTTTTAACATTTTGCGAAAGGGTATGAAAAAAACTGTTGTAGTGTGCCCAACGCACGTCGACGTAATTAATTAAAGCATTAAGTGCTAATTTTACGACAACTCGATTTGTGCGTCAGCCTCGGCCCCTGCGGGCCCTTGTCAACCCGGACTGTGGCCCCTGCCCTTCCGTCTCCAAACGCAATTTGCATGCTGCCATCAAGCTATCGGGCCATCGGAATTTGGCAGCCAAGTAGGAAGCGAAACGTCTCGTCGGCTGTCAGCGGCGACAGGCGACAGTCAGAGCCAAAAACTGAAACAAGTTGCCCCCCGTGCCGCACCAGCCCGCACCAATAGCCCGCTTCCCCCATATATATCAACATACGTTGCCCGATCTGCGATATCCCAGCGGCAACAACAACAACAACATTTGTTCAACTTTTCAACTGTCGCCAAGATTTCCATCTGACTTGCTGTTTGTCTGCCTCATCTTCTTCTTCTTCTTCTTGTTGTTGGCTTTTCGTTGTTGTTGTTGTTGTTGTTGCTGCTGTTGCATCCTCCCTGGTACATCGTCGCAGTTTGCACTTCATATTTTCAGCGGCCTTTGTTTGCTTTGATGTTATTTTTGGTAATACAAATAGTACGAGAGGGGAGGGGCGGTGTCGCATGAAGAATGCTCGTTTGTTGTTGCTGTCACACCAAGAAGTTACCCGGCAATTAATCATATGCATTGCTTTCTTCGCCTGTCCAGACACTTTTGAGTTCTTCTTCTTCTTCTTGTTCTTGTTCTTCTTGTGCGCATATTGATGCCAAATCAAATGGGCATGTGAATGAAATGACAACTACTAAGAAAATAGAAAACTTAAAAAAATACTACAAAAAAAATATGCCTTTGCGACAATTTTTCTTAAATTATGAAAACTAGTGTTTGTAGTTATTTCATATATCTCTGTATATAATACTGTTTGTCCTGACAGACTGACTGGATTACTGACTGATTGGTGATCAACGAGCTTGGAAGCTGAAATTTTCACACTTTCGAGGTTTCGGGAAATTCCACCCGCAAGTGTGGAAAAAAAATGAGAAAAACGTTTGAATGAAACTTTTTTGTTTACCATTCGATTGGCTTAAAACTCATTTTTAAAGATCTTTGAGAGAATTTATCTTAAACGTGGCACGGGCCGGGGTATACCCGCTATTATCCTATTCGGACATAGGTGAAAATTTCCCACACCCATAACTCGGTCAAATCTTATCAGATTTGCACGGCGTTTGGCTTTTTTCCATGATTTGGCCTCTAAAACAATTTGGCATTTAAATATGGCAACAATTTTTTTGTTCGAAATTCATGTGAAAATGTTTCCCTCAAATATCAAAAATTTCCCTCCCTCATAACTTGGTCAAATCTCATCCGATTTGCTCTTTGCTCATAGTTTGACATCTAGATCAATTTGGCATCTACAACATTAATCCTTTTAACGACTATTAATCACTTTCATATTATCAATTTAATAAAAATATTTTATATAATATTTAGATTTTGATATATTCGTTTTTATATTTTTTTGACTCTTATTAATAAATTGATTATTTGATGTTTTGTATTTCATTGGAACATAATCAGATGCTTCCCCGATATTTTTCCATTAAAGGTTCGCTCTATTCTATTTCTGTATGTTAATGTATCTTAAACTCATTATATCTAATCTGTGCTCAAAAAAAGGCATTTGCCTGACTTTATACACATTTCAAATGTCAATTTAGCAGCCCGCACATTCTTGACTATAAAAATCTTAGCGTATAGCTAGTTGCTTTGACATTTTCCTTAGCAAAGGCAACAACAACAACAAGAACAACAATAGGAACAACATCATGAAGTGCTTTATGTGCAACAATGGGCCATGGGGCTAAGCCCATGCGAGAGGCTAACCAAAAGAAATGAACTGAAATTTATCAGATGCATTGTTAGTTTTTATGCCTTATAGACGCCTATTAAAGGATTATAAATGATGGGCTATCTTTTTAAAGGGTGCTTAGCAGGGATTTTATTTCATGCGATTGTGAAGAGGATTTGCGGCTGAACTTAAAATTCAGTTTATGGGAATCAAGCCTAAAGCAAGCGATTTATTGCAGCTCCCTGAAGGGAGCTTAAATTATTTCAAGTTTATTTGTAGTTATTTTTTTAGTATGGCATTTGCTGCAGCTATGTATTTAATATTTTAATATATCAGTTTGATCGATGGCCATAAAATGGAATTTTCCCGATGGCTTTTTGTGCGAATTCGAGCAATTAAAATGGTTTCAGGCACAAGAGCAGAGAAATTTTTCGCTTGCTCAGGTAAAGAGCCATTAAAATGTAACACAATAGTTGCGAAAATGTCTATAATTACACGAAATGGCCAGGCCGGGGATAGAGGGTCGGGGCAATAGACAGGCGGAGGGGAGGGTGCTGCTAACGGCACATCTTGAATGCATTGACTGCATTTCCGATTCAGCAATTGTGCAGCTATGTGCAGGATGTGCAGGACACGAGTGTTGGTAAATAATTGGTTACGGGTCTGGCCGATCCCACAGACAACACTGAGGTTGAGGGTAGCAACAGTATCAGGAGAAGATGCGTAGGGTACGGGAGGGGAGGGGTAGTAAATAAAATATATATATAGCAAAATATATGCCACTCGACTTTTCCCATGCACGCATTTCCAGTTTGACGTCTGTCAGATGCAGATACATTTTCTATCATTTTATACGTGCGTATGTGTGCGTGTGTGTGTATCTTTTATTTAATTATTGTTGTAAATTCGTTCAGCAATATCATAAATTTCATAGCAACACACACATAACAAATTCCTTGATGGGCGTCGCTTATTTAAGAAGTGGCCAACAAAATGTCTTTTATTTCCAAATATTTGAGCACACAATTTTGTGAAGGGCTTTCAAAAGCTATCAACAGCTTAGGAAAATTATAGGGAAATTAGCAAAAAAAAAAAAAATAGAAAGAATTTTATCTTGAATTTTTCTTTAAATAAATCCCCATTTTTATTGCATGGGAAGGAAAATATATGTTCCTGGTGGAAGTGTTGAAAATGCTCTTAAATATAATTAATAATTATTTACTGAAAATGATTTTTAAGAACTTTTTATAATCTTAGCTATCAAAACACTGTTTTGAATCCATCTTTAATGAATAAATAACCTACTTAATGTGATACGCATTGCTGCAAACTCTTAAGAGATCTCTAGATATCTAGAAATATAAACACAAATTGATTTTTATATAGATTTTCTAAATAATTAAGTTTCTGTTAAAGCACAAGCATGAGAACAAAAAGCAATTTAATACCTTAAGAATTAACACGCAGATGAATGCCTGATTTAGAGATAGTGAGAGCGAGAAAGAGAGAGAGAAAGAGAGCGAGATATTGAACTGGATAGACCTCAATAAACCTACCAAGTCCAAGTCAAAAATTAAAAATTATAATATACTCCCATATAATTTATTTTAATACGTTTTGTGGAAGCTAAGGTCAATAAATTTTATTCTCTTACAATTCCCGCTCTTCTTTTCGCTTCTCACACGCCCAAAGGAGCCCACACAACAGATCACTTCCGTATGCAAAACATGCAAAATTGTTGAATTTCAGCAACCTTCATTAATATTCATTCCAGAAATGCTCAAAGTGAACTTTAAAATTTTCGAAAAATGTTCTTAAGTGATCTTCAGATGTATTCCTTGGGGACAACCGCAGAGTGGATTAAGTAATGAACTCAGATCCCGGCTGCACAATAACAACAACAACAACAACAGCTGCGTGGGGCAAGTGGCAGCAAAGTAGCTGCTATTAAAGAGTCTTCACTTAAGCTGCTGTGTTTGTGCAACACCCCCAACAACAGCAACAACAGCAACAACAACTGTGGAATGTTAATGCGCCAGCCAAAAGCTACAAACGTCGCCGAGTCATTAGGCACAGGCGAGGTGCGGGGCATGGGGCGTGTGGCGCGGGGCATGGGGCTGAGACCCCACTCATGTCGCTCTGTCACAGCGAAAGGTGTTCCAGCGGGGCGCAACAGAGTGGCAGAAGGTGCGCATCAATTTTGAAACATTTTTAATTTTTGTTGTTCATTTCTTTTTTGAAACATTTTTGCCGCCAAATCGATGGCACGCCCCCGCGCTATTAGGTGTAGCCTCCCCCGACCGTCAACCAGAGATTTCAGCTGTGGCCACACAATTATCCATAGCAGCATCCGTCAACACGAGCGCAGATCCTCTACAGAACGAGTTCTGGAACAGTGTTAAGTAATGAGTTAATCTGCGCAGCCTTCGCATGATTAAGTGCTTCAAGCAGCGTTGATTTGTCTGTGAGGAGGGCGCTTGGATAGGGGGGGGGGCGGAGTGGGGGGTAGCTGTTGCTGATGTGGCCTGTAAATAGAAACATTTTGTTGCCTCGACTCGTCTTGACTGATGAGTTATGATTGAAGCTGGCTGAATATGCAAGAACATAAGAATGCAAACAAGAGTGTGCCCATGTTTTAGATACCCTGTAGCTTAAAGCGGTTGTATATATGAGACAATTATGTCAGAGATTATAAGAGCTCCAAAATTTTGCATATTTTAAACAATTTTACATATGTCTGCATTTTATTTCAAGCTACCGATTGTAAACTGTGGATAGCAATCAAGTCTTCCACAATTCTAGTCTTCCACAATTCATAAAACTATATATAAAACTAGGGTATCTATTAGTTAAGCATCTCATTCAGCATTGTATCCTCTAGTTCAGCATCTCATCCCTAGGCATTTTCTAGTCTAGTTTTCCCAAATTCATCCATTAATATTCACAACGAATAAGACATTGTAGATCTAAAAATAGGGTATCTGCTTGTTCAGCATCTCAACCATAGACATTTTCTGCATGTTTTCTTAAGGATTTATCGCGTAAATTAAGTTAATGTGGCAAAGATTAAAGAGCGCACTGTGATCATTTAACAACTGGAATTGTTAGTGCTGCAAGTTGAACTTATCTTCAACGCAGTTAGGCTACCAGTGTTGTTGAGCGTGCGGCAGACTGTTGCATTGGTGTGAGTTAAAGTGGGTTAAATCAAAAGCCGTTTTTGACGTCGCAACATTTCGGCTTATCAATATGATAAATTACGATACAGATATCGTATAGCTCGTACTACACCCGTTCGTATCTATGTAGGTGAAAGTGAAAACGGTAGCCACCGGCTCTGATTGACATAATTGGGCTTAACATATAAGTCCGAGAGACATAGAGAAAAAAGCACACACAACATACAGATATCGCGTTCGTTTATAGTTTATGATCGTTCAGACAATGATCAATTACAATGAGCAATCTGAATCATAAATATTGTCAGTTTGACATTATGAACAGCGACGAGAAAAAAAATCAGAAACAGAAACTCTAAAAGCGATACACATTTTTTTTGCGTTGTTCCGACCCAAACCCCAATTAAAACTGTGATTATGATGAGGCACACGGAACAGAAAGAAACACACAGAGAGAGAGAGAGAGAGAGAAAGAGAGAGAAGCGGGAGAAGCAAGCTCTATAATGCATACTGGTACTTGTATATTTTGAGGAAGGTGAACACACAACGAGCCATAAATTATAATTATCGACGAGATTAACTCTTTGCCGTAGCACTTAACGCCGATGACACATGCGCCGAGAGTTTGTCCAGAAACCCCCAAACCCAACAAATCCCATCGAACCGAACCAAAGAGTTGCCTCTTCTTGGTGAAAGAAAACCAACCGCAGATAAGCAGCAAAGAAGACACTAAATCGTATGCGATAGCAGAAATAACAACAAAAACTCAGAAGAAAAAACAATTTAGACAAAGTGGTTATCAACTATTCGATACCCTGTAAGTTCAGAGTTCAGCTGCAGTATTAAATATGATAGGCATAGGGAGAAAGTCAGTAAAATAAGTTTAATGAATGGACTTACCGAATATATTTTAACTGAAATATACTGAATCTGAAAAAAAAAATTAAATGAGTGAAATAATAATGTATTGTATTGTTATTATTATTATTATTATTATTATTATTATTATTATTATTAATTAATAATATATATTAATATATTCTTAAAAATATTCCCATAACAGATTGTCCTTCAAACTCTTTTGATTTTTAAACCTATGCCACACTCATCATAAGCGTATAATATGTTGATATACCCTGTAAAAATAAATTTCCTGATAATTTCATACGGCATAAAAACATGACACATGCCTGGTTGAAAATTAAAGAAAAAAAAGAGTAAATAATGCATTCAAAATGTTGCAGGGCTTGGTAAAAAAAAAAGCTGCATTATAAATTCCAGGTTTTTTGTTGTTGTTATTGTGTGTTGTTGTTTTTATTTTTTAATATACTTTTTTTTCGTTTTTTGGCGATAACTTAAGGGAGACAATGTGGCAAGACGTTGCGACGGCGTTGTCGGCATTTTCATTGATATCTCTCGCAGTGGCAAACGAACGAATGCAAGAAGCTCAAGAATTTATGACCCCCTGTGGCTTTATCGACGCCTCTGTCATGGCAACCCTCGCACAGCGATTGACAAAGCGAATGAAAGATCCAGCAACAACAACAACAACAACAACATTGTCACAGCTCCATAAAAAATAAAAGAGGATGTCTCTTCAGTCTGTTTGAATTTTGCCAGGGTAATGCATAAAGGTCTTGTTACCATTTCCCATGCCCAATCGAGTGTGTAGAATATACCCAGTGCTCACTGTACCCACTTCATTCAGCACACACACATTTCATTCATTGCTGTGATTTGAGACGCCTGCAGTCGCTTGCCTTTTGGTAATTTTCAATTTTTTATAGACGTCGCGGGTCGGCGACGCTCTTGACCCTTACGAGCGCACAGATAGCAGCCTATACCTTCCCCTCTCCTGCATCTCAAACCCAATCGACAGAGTCTGTCCTCTATCGAAGCCCTGTCTTATCGGGCAACCAAAACAAATGCATGATTTGTGCCAAGTTTGTTTTTTTTTTTTTATTTTTAGTGTGTGCTTCCCTAAGAGGACGCGATTTATGGCTGCAGATCCCCAACTTAATGCTTAATTATTGCAAATTGCATATCGAGTCGCCGAGGCTCAATAAAAATTAACACGAATTTTCGTTTGCCAGCGAATTTCTGCATAATATTTTAATTAGTGCAGCGGCCATAAAAAATACAGCTCTCGTGTAGCGTTAAAATAAACCCAAAGATGTGGCAACTTAACGACCTGCCAGTAGCAGGTCCCTCAGAGCCAAAGTGTGTGCGTGTGTGCCTGTGTGTGCACACACTTAAGTACTGCTTGTATGGCCCATGGTAGGCGACTAAAAATAAAATGTTTAAACGCGCGTTAAAAATCGTCTTAAAACAACGCACATTAACTTCCAACATAAAAACAATCGTGTGGGCTTAGGAGTTAAGCATTTCCCTGCTGCCGAATAGCTTTCCAACGGTTTCATACTTAAGCACACGAGCTGCAAGCGCGACTTAAACATGTGCTTAAGCTTGAAGTGAACACAAGTCGTAGGCGATAAAAGCCTTAAAATGAAGCGAAAACTTTAACTAAACACAGTCAGGCAGTTATCCGGAAGCAGTGCACATTAACAAGTTCATTAAAAACAGCTTTTTAACCAGCTTAAAGCTCTTTACATTTGCTTAAAAATAGCTTGAAAACTCTACGAAAGCTTAAAGTTTGATCACACATTAAGCAAATCAGTCTGGCTCGTTTAAGTTAACCTAACACTCAGGAAAATATGATTTAAAATTATAAAATATATTAATCTATAACTTCTTTTCAAAAGCTTACTTAAATGTAAACGAGCTTTTTTGATCGACTTTGTTAATTTAGAACTATGTAAATAGATTTGACATAGTAAAAGCTTTATACAAGCTTTTTTTGCATATCTAAAGCTTATAGCTCAGCTTTAACAAAACTCCAATTGCTGCTGGTCTTCTTTTTAAGCTAGTGTCATTTTAGCATTATTTTTATCCTTGACACTTTTTCCCCTTAATGCTGTGTGTGTGTGTTTTTTCCGCTTCGACAGTCTCAAGTCTGCTGTATTAGAAGCGTTTATGGCGCATGCCCAGCTTCTTGGAAGTCTCTAACAATTCAGCAGTCTCTCTGTCTGTCTGTCTGTCAGTCTGCCTGTCTGTCTGTCTATTGGTCTGGCACAATGGTAGTCTGAACCAGGGCCCATCATCATCATCATCATTACCAGTATCAACGCTTCCTGTCTGCGAATGGAAGACAAGTCGCCTGCTCAGCTCGATCGATCGGGTTCGGTATTGGCGTTTTCCAAGTCCCATAATGCCCGCGTCTGCGTTTTAAATTTATAAATTCTTAAATTATCAGTTTATGGCTGCTTTTAGTTTTATGAACCGATCACGTACAGACCATCAATGCCGATGCCGATGACGATCGCTCGATCTTTAGCTGCGTGCGAATCTTTTTGCCAGTTCATGTAGTTTTTTTCTCTTTTTTTTTGTTTGTTCTTTTTCACTCGTTTTATTTGTTTCGCTTCGGTTCGCTCGCTTCACTTTCAGCGCATTTTTTTTATCGACTGCACAACTAATTAAAAAACGCTTCAGTCTCGCATTCGTATGCACAAAACATACTCGAACTCAAACTCATACTCATGCCACAGACTCATGCCGCAGACTCAGACCCATATCCATTGCCTAGACCCCATTTGCTGGGCTGGACAAGATCAAGACCCTGTTTTGGCTTGGGCTGCCTGAGGGGCTATCGTGTGTAGCTGCGTGGCGCTTTTAGTTTGAAATTTAACAAATTATTTAATGATAGATGGTTGTTAAATTGTTGGCTACGCTTATATAACCCAGGCATCATTAGCTCTGGGGGTATTAAGTGATTATAGGACTTGCCCGATCATTCTGACCGGTCGGTCACTCCGAATGCATTTAATGCACTTAAATTAGTTCGCAGCTGATCGTTGCCCATGTGTGGCATATGCAGTAGCTGGCCTTAGGCTTAAGAAGCTGTCTCTAGGAATAAAAGTACTAGTTGCAACATTTATACGATTCAAATATCAAAAATAAATATTAAATACTTATTATGAAATAAGATTCCCAGCAGTTTCCTGCCATGACTAACGCGCATTTCCTTCACCCGAAAAAAAAAACTAATATAAAAATTTAAGTTCCTTTTTATGTGAAATTTAATATTAAGCCAGCTATAAAAATCAAGTCAATACTATTAAATCCAGCAATTAAAAATAATGAAATTAAAAGTCAATTAAACTTTAAACTTGGCCAAATAAAATCAGTGCATAAAATATTCATAAATTAAGCACAAAAGATCAACATTTCAATAAGGCAAAAGCCATGCATTAGTTTCTTTTTTTTCTGTGCTATACTCGTATTACTATATTGCATAATTAAACATTAATATTGACATTGGCTCATTGTGCGTGTACGACAAATACGAGCTTTATATTGTGTAAGAGTGCACGACTGACAGATGCCCTGTAAACAGCTTCTACAGTTGCTCATTCGTTTGCGTTTACACCTTCTCAGCTTCTCATTGAATTAACTATTTTCTGCGATGACTTTAGATGCCCTTCTCCTATCTGCCGCGCGGTACGGCTTTGTTTTCGATAATCAATAACTGTTATCGTTTACAAGCTATCGATAATTAATCGATATCGAAATCCTGTTTTTGGAGCAGAACTCTTACGTTTTAAGAGTCACCAAACTTGACTTGTAACTTCTAGAATAGTATATACAAATTAAGTATCTTTCATTTTATAGCCCCTCCCTAGAGCAAGCTGCATTTGGTATTGGAAGAAAATGGTTCAAGGTATTCCTTAGTCTTACATACCGACTGAAGCATTCTTAGTTGTTTCCTTTTAACTTGTTCGTAATGCAATTTTTGATTAATATATGCCTAAATAAACGTCTTAATTAAATCATTCAGAAAGGAATTTACATATTTTTTAACAAGAGAATTAATAAAATTTTAAAATAAATTAAAATAAATATTTAAATACTCTAGAGGCTTAGAAGCTCTCTGACTGTAACACACACAAGTCTCTAAATATTCGTCACCCTTATTTGGCCAGCATTTTAGTTACAGGGTATATTGGTAATTATTTAAAATAGGCTCATAAATTAGTCTCGTATTTGCAGCGTTTGTAACAAAAATTTCATGGACCTTAAATTGAATACTGTTGATAACTATTTATCAATATTTGTATTTTATGGCATTTAATTAATATTTTCAGTAGTCAGCGACCACCGACGGCGCGTTTGATAACAGCGCATTCAAATTTATTCATTTCATTCAATGGTTGTTTTTTTTTCCCTCTCTGTGTGTGTGTGTGTGTGGGTGTTTAAATACAGCTCATACATGAGCTTGAAAATGTTTCGAAATCAAGATAATCATAGAGTGGATTCATTAAAACGAAATATGAGCAATAGCAACAAAAAAACAAAAGGCCGCCGTTTTTATGGAGCTGCTCGCACAGCTGCTGGCGGTCCACACACACCCTGCCCCCATCCCCCCTCCACCTACCCTCCCCCCTCTGTGCTGGCCGCCCCCGCCGCCACTGTGTTTGTGGCAAATAGTTTTGTAGATTTCTATCGACGCCCTGTGAGTTGTTTTGGTAGCAACAAATAAACAGCAGGCGGCATAAATGCAGCCCATATATACATATACATATATATGTATCTGTATCTGTATCTGTATCTAGCTATGTATTTTGTTCATGCATTTGTATATTTCGGTATAATTAATTACATATTTCAATTGTGTGACATTTGGCTTACGAAATTTTAATTCTCTCGTTTTTTTTTGTTTAAACATTTTTTATGCTTGTTTGCTTTTTTGTTTTTTTATTGGACAACTACTGCGCCGCGGGTTTAATTATGCCTCGTATTGGATTTCTATACGCACACACACACACACACACACAGCTCAATTTGATGTATACTTTTTACAATTGTAAGGCACTTCATTGTTTATTGAATATTTCATTCAACGCAGAGCATAAGTGTATTGCTGAGTCAGTCGGCAAGAGCTCATTCAGATTCTTTTGAAGCTCAGAAGAGTTATTCTAAATAAGAAACCATAAAGTATATATTGTCTAAGAAATTCTTCTGAAAATTTAAATATTTTTTTTTAATACATGATAATAACAACAACAAACATAATTTCAGCTTTTTTCTGCCTTGTGGTTTTCCTGCCTCTATCCGTAAATATATTTCAATCTCAAGCTCCAGCTAAAAGTATATAAACATATGGCAACATATTTATATCTAGACAAATTTTTACTCCAATTTTATGCGCATATCCCACCTTTATGCGCTCTTCGTAAGCCTTTATATCAATCACTATATATATTATATTACTTTAACTTTCCCATATATGATCACGTACGTCTTAGATAGACGTAACGGCAACTTTCATATCAATATGTCAATCCACCTGAGCTGCACTTCTCAATTCTGTATTTCTATCTGTAATTATATTTCTTTCTCTGAACTTACTCCTTTTCTCTCTAATATGCATTCCGCTTTATGCTGCATTCTTAAACGTTTTGCTGACTGCTTGCTACAAGCTTAACGTACAAATCTTTTAAAATACATTGGACATATACTTATTATTTTAATAAAAAGGAAATACGTCAAACTCTTTTTCATGAATTTATTTTCACGTGCATTTGAATATATTTGCTAGTTGTAATATTTGTGAGTTCTTTGATTGAATTATGTTCTACAATTGCTTATTGTTACTGCGACAACTAACCAGCCCTTGTCTTACTCAATCAAAACACGATTCCTTTTGTGGGGTTTATAATTTAAACATAATTCATTATCAAGCACACACACACACACACACATAGAGAGAGAGACGCACCAGACACCAAATTTTAATTATAACCATCAGTCATGTTGGCCAACTAGAAGGGGTTGCCTGCCATGGAGAAGACAAGACAAGACGTGGTGGAAGCAAACACTCCTGTACATAAATTTCACACTCAACTCATTTCCTGCTCATTATCATATCCCTATGCCCATTATACAATCTGTAGAGTTAGATGAGCATGCGCTATACGCACAACCAGACACATACACACAGACGATGCAGACGGACGTAATCTTCACCTGGACTCAAAAACATGCAACATGCCACGGAGGCGCACAACAAGCCCAAACCCCAAACCCAAACGCAGCCCGAGTCTCAGTTCCCATCTTCCAGTTGCTCATATGTGCTGCCTGCTTGGGCTGTCCAAGAAACCCACTCAATTTGGGTTTGGCTTTGGCTTTGCTTTTGGTTTCGGGCCTTGCGAGTGGGCGGCCAGCG
The DNA here is from genome assembly GCA_035045885.1 of Drosophila borealis. Classification (NCBI taxonomy): domain Eukaryota; kingdom Metazoa; phylum Arthropoda; class Insecta; order Diptera; family Drosophilidae; genus Drosophila; species Drosophila borealis. The sequence continues at coordinate 172,629 of JAWNOR010000039.1, read as the reverse complement.
GCGGCGCGTCTTCGAGTCGGCTCGCTTCGCGTCCCTCTGTGAGAGATGCGAGAGATTTGTGGCGGAGGCGCAGGTTCAGCTTTGCGGGCGTCCCCAGGAGATCTCTGCGGGCAATCAGGCTGTCACAGCCGCTAATTTCAATTATCTTGAGTGTATGCGTACGAGTAATTTGTTGACTTTTGAAAGCCGCAGCCAAAATGTGCGCAAATTTAACCAAACGCAAACAATGTGGAGGCAAACTAAATAATAAATAAATAAATGCGGAAACACTTCTCGCGGCTGGAAGAGAGGGGCGACTCTTCAGACGGTTTTATGTGCCGGCAAATATCTTTGCAGATTCTGGGAGTCCGATTAAAAAATTGACAAGGGGAAGGGTTTTTATTTCTTGTATAAACTCGGATACTCTTGCGGAAGGTAAAGGCATACTTTTGGGTATAACTTGTGTATAATGCCAAACAGCATGACATAGTTTATATACCCTACCAACACTATTTAAACAGACGACCACCCGCAGCTGCCATGAACGCCTTTTTAGTGCTTTTGATTGGCAAATTGGGGAAGATCATAAATTAATTACGAAAGTAAAAGTCATGTTAAATGCTGATGCACTCAAACATAACACTCATAATGAAATACGAGTACTCGCACGAATACAACAAGAGTAAAGAGTGAACTTTGGCTGGCAATCAAAATGTCATTTCATTTCGTGGGTAAAGTAAGCTAAGCAAATCCGCAATTGAGACGCAACTTACATGTCATTAACATGGGCTTAGGCCCAGCAGACAGCAGACATGACAGACAGAGCGACAGAGAGGGGGGAGAGAGAGGGAGTGAGAGAGATGGACATGGAGAGAAAGACATGCAGTCAACCAGCAATGACAAGTTACGACTAAGACAAACATTTAAATGGTTCAAAGCGACAATCCGGGCCCTAAGCCATGACAATATTTTGCCAAAAGGTAGCAAGGTATGCGACGTTGCCAAATTTCAGACATTGTGATAAGTGTGAAGTGTGACAACAGCGCTACAAATGGCGAGTTTCGAAGTGGGTGCTAATCGGGTCTTAAGCCGTGTCAATGTTTTGCTAAAGGTAAACAAGCCGTGCAACGTTGCCAAACTTCAGGGTTTCATTGGACAGAAGCGCGGCAACAACGCCACAATGTTATAGTAAAAACAGAGCCAGAGCGGGTCTTTCTGCAAATTTTAATATAGGGAAACAAAGCGTGTGACGTTGCCAAATTTCAGTGTTGAACAGGATGATAATTGGCGATGACTTCATATTTTTAAAATAAAAGTCCTGAGCATTGAACAAAGGTGCATTGTTGCCAAACTTCTGGCTTACCGTCGCTAAAAAGTAGCTTTAAAATAAAGCAGTAAAGTGTGGCAACAACAAATGCAATATTTGAATAAAAAAAATCATGCGACGTTGTCATTTTCACTGCTCGGGAAGTTCGGCAACAGTGTATAGAAATGCGTGCTGCCAGAGTCACCGTAAATTGGCCAATTATCGGCATTTGAAATATGGTTTACCTGAACGCTTGCATTTAGTGCTCTCTACCTGCTTTCTTGGCACGGCTGGCTACGTGCATTGTACGCACTGTGACCTTTTCGGGAAGACAATGCACATTGTTGAGCAGCGAAATATGCCGACCTGGTACCAACACCTGCCCAGCGACCCCGGCAACACGGACTACCCGACTGCTTGGCCTGGACTTGAATGCACGCACAATTTTCTATAAAAAGATACACACCTTTATTTTACACTTGGTTAATGTATCTGTATCTGAGCTGCATTAAAGAACAAAGTTCACACTCCAGGAAAAAATCTACCTGCGAGCGTGAAAGAGAGAGAGAGAGAGAGATGGATAGAGGGAGAACGAGGGGCTATTGATTATTTAACAAACGTTGGGAAATTAGGCAGCGATTTATAAAAAGCCTCGTTTTTTTTTTATTTTTTTGGGATATGCACTTTGATAAATTAATACAATATCTATGTCCATTCAATTGATTTTCGAAATTCATTAGCGGCTTCTAACGGCCGCCGAGGCGTCGTCTACGACGATATGGTTATGACCCCAAATGGTTCTATATCTATTTGATTCAAATTCTGTGGCCCTTTCTGCTTTCGGCTTGTTGTGAAATGCGTCCAAAGTTTGTCTGGAGTTTATTGCAGTTTGGAAAATGGATGAGCTAACAGCTGGAGAGCGAGTGCGGCACTCGTTCAGATTAGATAGCAAATGGTCAACGCTTGATGGCCAGCATTAAGAACTCGTGGGCCTCTATATTTGAATAGAACACTCGAAATGCGCGAACAACACAACTGGGGAGAAACTAACAAAAGAATTGTTAGAGGCAAAACAACATTTTTATATGTCAAAAGTTTTAAGTAGGTACAATCAACACCTTAATGAGTTAAGATATCGAAACTATAAAGCGCTTGGTCTGGCAAAATAGATATAAATTAAGTTAAATTAAATTAAAGCAGAACTTATTTCACAAAATAGAAATCAAAGAATTTCTGCCGAATTTTACTTTATATCCGCTTAATGTTCAAAAATAAATTAGCAAGTCAATTATTAAAAACTACTAGAGCATGTTTCATTATGTTAACTTTTATGATGGCCATAAAAAATAATGATATTAATGACAAAGGCAGGCATACATAAATAAATAAAATGCGTTTTATGTGGACCATAATAAACACATTAAAATCAACACGAAAATAGTTTTATTAAAATATTTTAAATAAATCACAATCACACGCACTCAATAACTTATGTTGCCATTGATCTGTCTTAGCAACATTATTTTGCAACAGGAAATGTAGCTCAACATTTACAGCTGCAAGCAGAAACAGACGCAACTGAAACAGGCCAAAGGTAAACAAAGCGACTGTTAAGTCAAACATTTGGCATCCACAGCATGCAACAAGTTTAACAGCGCACACACGCATTGGTTAGAAGAGCGCGCACGCAGCGTGTTAACAGTGCCATTTCGAGCAGCAGCGCATACTGTGTCGGCCGTGTGGAACGCGTGTGGACCGTGCGCTGCTAGCTTAACAGGGCAAGCGACTAACATGTTGCTGGGGCGCATTCAATTTGCTGCTGGTACTCGGTCGCTTCGGTTGTGCTAGCGGTTCGTGCGTTGCGTTTCGTTGCGTTTCGTTTCGGGGAATTCGCATGTTAAGCGGAAAAATATCGTTGTCGGTTGGTCGGGCGCCAGTTTCGTGCGTAACGACGGCCCAACGTCATTGGCTGCATGCGGCTTCCGGTTTCCGGTATTGTTAGCGCCATGGCATAGGATTCAAAACACGACAGGAGTGTGCCAAAAAAAAATTCAAGTGAAATATAAGTGATTTTGCAAGAGTGAAAAGAAAAATCTGTTCAGGTGACGCGTTGCCAAAAATTTGTTGGCTCCAATTAAAAACGAGCGAGCGCAAGAATAAATAAAAAACTTGACAAAATGCATTTATGTGAAATGCGTGCCACGCCGCATTTAGCTAACGAATTTAAAATCAAAATTAAAAATAAAATTCAAAATAACAACGACGTCGACGAGATCAAACGACGACACAAAAACCAAAACCAAACCCGAGACAGAAACAGAAACAATCAAAATGTCGCCGCAGCGTCGCCTTTGCTAAAATTAGAGAGAAGCGTCGACCCAAAGATGCGTCAGCCAGTTGGGAGGAAGACGCTGCAGTTGCCACTGCTGCAGCTGACAATGCAACTGCAACTGCAACTTCTGCTCCAAATGCTGCTGCTTCTGGCTGGATTAAATGGATTAACACAAGTTGCCGCGCTCAAGGGTAAGTGTCAGCTGCAGCCATTATGCATATTGCATATTGCCACATTCAACAGAATTTTGAAGGGCAACCCGGGGGCAGCCTCCTTCACTTCCTTCACTTCCGGCTGGCTCTAATGGCCGTACAAATCCTTTGTGGAAATGCAGCTCACCTCAACTCTCCCTCTCGTCGTCTCTAAATATTTATTAGCGTCATTTGTTTCCATTCTCGTTGCCACATTTGGTGTCTCGTTTTTGGCTATTTTTGGCCAGTTGCAGCAACGGGAAATTAAGGCAGCGCGGTTTTATTTATGCGGCGCGTTCGCTAATGGATTTTAATGCCGCTTTATAGACACGACATCAGAGACATAATTCAAATATATATCTACTTTATTTTGTTTGCAGTCAATTCTCGAATCATTTGGCTGTGCAGACTTGTAACTAGATAAGTTCACATAGATAATTTGCCTTAAATTCACGCCTCACTCAAATTACACAGTTTTTCAGGCAGATAGTTTTCTATATAACAGCCGGCCGTCCTATGATATCATGCTTTCCCAGAAGCTTGGCCAACATTTGCAGACACTTTTTTCTTGTTTATAAAGCTGTTCCACAATTTATTTATATTTTTTCTCGGTAGGCAATTAAATTGTCCCACAATCAGCGCACAAAATAATCATAAAACTGATTGCGTTGCCTTAGATACCATTTTCTTGGTCAATTACATCAAAAGCCAAACAAATATCGGCGCATACTTAATAAAAATAAAAAGAGAAAGAAAACAAAAAATGAACAAAATACCAAATGGAAACAGTTTTGAGGCCTTTGTGTGGTTTTTGCGGTTAGTTTTTGATATTTTGAGATTTCAAAATGCACAACCACAGGCGCATATATAACCATATATGTATATACACACACATACATATATAGACATAAAGACATAGTCTGGCATAGTCGATTATTGGACTAGACTTTGCCGTCATTTGTTGCGGTTGCCTTGAAAGGAAAATGTGCAACTTCACATGTGCTTTGTATTTAGCTGAAAGCTATGGAAAACAGTCATGGAAATATATGAGAAAAAAACCCAATAGCTGTTTTAAAAAAGTCTGCGTAAGTTGATAGTTAAATTTTATATGGTTTTCCATATGTGTTGTGTCATGTTGCTTAAGCAAGAAAAAATCAATGTGCAATAATTCGAAAATTAAGTTTTGGAATTAAGCAAGTTTTCTCAGATTCTTTTTTATTAAGACATATATTATATGAATTCAAATAAGTAATAGCCTTCTTCTACCTACACCAAATCCAGCTCGCGCTCGGGAGGAGCTACATATAAAATGAAAGATATTTGATCTGTATATACGATTCTTGAAAGTTTGTTGACTCGAGCTCTTAAAAGCTAAGAGATTTGCTCAAGAAACAGGATTTCGATATCGATTTTTATCGATTGGAAACGGGGCGAGTTATCGATGATCGGAAACAAACTTGTACTGCGCGGCCCTACTTTGAAAATCAGTTGAGAATAGTTTGAAAACTGAGAAATTCAAAATATCAAAATCTAAATTTATTCAAAAATGTAGGTAGAAAGAATAACATGTATAAATATATATTCTTACCATTTCTATTCTATATACCAATATACAATCAAATGAAAAATTCCCAGAAAACTTTATGAAAAAAATTGCAAATTTTCCATTCCTTCAAAACTAGTTTTTTCCCGTAATTTAAAAAAAAAGTTGAGACCAGTTTGCAAACTAGGGTTTTCCCCAATTTAGGAATAGTTGAGCATACTAAGTAAATCTCTTTTTTGCGAAAGCATGAAAAATAATTGAGTTATTGATTGATTAAACAAAATTTGTCAGCTTCAAGAAGAGTCCACCTCAAATTTGTTATACCTATTAGACTGTCTGATCTCTGCTTACTTTGATCAGCTTTTCCTGCAACTTTTACCCATTTTCCTTTTCCTTTTATCAGCATATCAACCGCTGCTTTTGCCTCTAGCGAGCATTCTAAATTCATATCAGCTGCCCCCTTGGGACGAGTCTTTCGCTTTTAAAGCTCGCAGCGTTAAATTGGCGCAAGTGTCGGACATTAAGTGAGATAATGCCAGACGCACATTTGGTCACCCTTAACCCGATCAGAATCGGGCATAAAACGCCTACAAAGCATTAGCACAAATACTGAAATGTGTAATCTAATGCTTATTAAACGCTTTTTAATGCAACAAGCGGCAACTGCACGCAACGATTGCCCGTCGCGGGGCGGGGGCAATACCGATGTCGAATCCCGACTGCCATATACATATATATATAACGATTGTGCGCCACGTGAAAACATTTAACACGCAACAACAACAACAACAACAACAACAACAGGAGCTGAGGAGGCAAACGCTGAGGCTGCCACACTGATGAGCTGTGTGGCCATGTGGCAAGTGTTGCACGCGACGAAGCCGTCGCACGTTGATAATAAATTGTATAAAATTATCTCGCACGGCACACGGCAGTCACAGCTATAAGTGGCGAAAGCGAGACGGGGGGAAAGGGGCTTGGACAGGGATGGTGCGTCCAATTGGGTGGTGGGTCAATCGCTGGCTGCTTGTGCCGCGGCGTGCAACACTTTCAGACCCAAAGAAAATCCGAACGGGTCATAAAAATTATCTGCTGCTAAACGCCCTCAACATGTTGCCAAGGGTTGACACAGAGCGAAAGCGAAAGAGAGAGGGAGACAAATGAGCAGCTAGAGCTGCGACAACTCTGGCCAAATGCTTGTAATGTTACTCTGGGGAGCGTTTTTCCGGCTAGCCTGCACTTTTCACAAGAATCTCAACGCTACAAAACGCAGCTAGTCAAAAGTAGAGAAGGAAGGAGTGAGAGAAAAGGAGAGGGAGAGAGAGAGAGGGGTGAGGAAGACGGGCAGCAACTGGCGTGCAGTTTGTCTCGAGGGAATTTCATGAGCAATTTTTTTTATTGCCTAGTTTAGATTTTGGCTCAAAAGAGAGTGAGCGAGGGGGAGAGGGGGCGAAAAAAAAGTGTTACAATTGCTGCGGCTCAATTTTTCGAACGTTGCCCGTTGGCTCTTTTGTAATTTGCAAAGTGGCGACTGTTCAAGTTTGGTTGTAGGACAGTGTAGAGAGGGACTGTGGCGGGTTTGGTAGGCAACTCATGTGCATTATGCGAAATTGGGCTAAGCAGCAGCTCGGCCTGGCTTGCCAGTTTTTGTGGGTCGCACTTTGAACTGGCAAGGGGCGGTGCAACGCGGTGAAGGGGGGGGTAGGGAGGTGCACCCTTTGGGACATGTAAATGAAGTCAAGTGCTGCCGCAACATGTTATTTTAACAATCACATGATTGGCTAACTGAATTGTTATGGGCCGTAGCTCAGTTGCCTGAGAAAAGAGGGAAGGCATTCAATTTGTTGTATACGAAATTCAAATTAAAAAAAGTTGGCCTCAAACCAAGTTCCTGAAGACCTATTTCACGTTGGTTGTCTATGAGAACTGTGTAGTTAATGCAGCTTTAAGGCCGAAAGTTGTTATGTGGGTTTTACATTGCAGCAGTTGGCATATTGATCGTAAAACTTCTCCATTTGTTCTCTATTATTTGTAGTATCGGGTTATTATAACTATTTGAACTGGGTTCTTATGGGAGTTATCCTACTGAATGTTGGTTCCTAAATTTATGTGATTTTGTAAATTCGCAAACGTTTTTATTAATAATCACCATATCATATCTCACTCCCCTTACCATTTGTTATCTATTTAAACTGGGCTCTCCTTAAATATATCTCGCTTAAACTTGGTGCCTGGCTCATTCAATGCATATAAATCATAAATCGGGCATATCTGTTCGCCAGTATTCGTAGTATCGGCTTTTTCCAGCTATTCGAACGAGGATATTATTAAAGATATTCTACGAAATTTTTGTTGTTAAATTTTCAACTGTTATTTGTAAATTGCAAATATTCTAATCGATTTCCGCTATAATATATCTTTCCCTGACTATTCGAACTGGACTCATCAGAAATAAATTCCCCTTAAATTTGGGTACCTGGGTTTTATCTATTCTCTAGTATTCGTAGTATCGGCTTTTCCCAACTATTCGAACTGAGTTCACGTTGAAGATTGGTGCTTGGTATCTATATTTTAAACTGTTGCAGTTTCTATTTGTAAATGTCTATATTATACCACGTTCGTAATATCATAATGGCCTTCCCTTACCATTTGCTTCCTATATGAACTGGGCTCTCCTTGAATATATCCCTCTGAAATTTGGTATCTAATCTCTCAATTCAATCTGTTGTCTTCAAACAACAGGATAGTATCAATAGCATGTAGTAAAGCTGACCCCATATCTTCTCCTGTCCAGCCGAACTTGACTCTGAGAGCTATGTGGCTGAAACTTGGTATCTAGGCATTTAATAAAATGCTGTTTCCAGATGAACTAGTAACTAAAACTATGCCTACAAATAACTGCTGCAAAAAGTGAATAAGTTAAAAAAATAATACTATTTATCGGGCTTCTTTTCTATCCATACGCAGTCCATAGTCCATATCCACCATTCTAACCTGCTTTAAAAATATATTTTTATTACCATATCATATTAATTTTTATCACAAGACAAATGTAATTTATTTCCCAAGCAAGTGTATTTGCGTCTTCGTTGTGCGTGAGTTAATTGATATTTTTTCTACTCCTTTTTTTTTTTATTTTTTAATTAAGCGCTTGCATTTTTTGTGTCTACTCAGCTGAGTTATTTGATCTGCCAGGGGTATTTTCCAGCTAAATAATAATTAATTATGAAAAACCAACTAGCGAACAGGCCGAGTCTCAATTTAAGCTCCCAACCGCTCCCCCTCCTCCTCTTCCCCCTTACCAGCACGTCGCACGGTCCCTCAGCTTAGACAAGCGCCAAGTTTTGCCTACGCAAATACGCAAGAGTTTTGCTTCCTGGACATGGACGTGATTCTGGACATGGACTTGGTCTTGTCTTGCAAGCAACTTGCCACAGTGTGTCTGTGTGTATGTGTGGCAAATGCAACGAGTCGCCTTTTGTAGTTGTTGCTTTACATAGCCGTGGGTTTTTTTCATGTCTTTTTACTCTTCTATTTATGCCTGAGCTGCGCGATATTAAAAATAAGCAAGAAAAAAAATTAAGCCTGGCAGCCGCGTTAAATGCAAACTTGCAGCCGTTATTTTGGCCGTTTTTTCGCTATTTTTTTGGTTGCCCAAATGTTGCAGTTGTTGCTTGCCACATTTTTGCATGCAACGCGAATGCTTGGAAAATGGGTTTTCATATATTTTTCTTTTTTTTTTCGTGTGCTTTTGAGTAGAAGGCGTTGCTCGTACTTCAAAAGCTCGAAGCGTTTTGCGAGCTGCTTGCAAAAAAGTTGAAAGGTGATGTGGCAGCTAGATTCCAGCTGGGCTATAATCAAGGGATACTCTCTCGTCGAACTGGCAGAGCCTTGGCTAGATTTACGAGAAAGATTAGTACGTATACTTGCTGTATATTCTGTATATTCTTATATATCCCCCATATATGTGTTTACACGTGGGAAGAGTATTCATGCTGGATGTTACCCCTCTTAGTGGGCCATCTCCAGGGTGTTACGCATGCGCAACTCCAGTTCGTGGCGCACCGCCTCGGGCAGCAGGGCCCGTGCTATGGGGATTATCTCCTCGGCCACCTGGTGATAGCAAACATTCTGCACACCCCGTTGATCGACAATGTTACGGATTACGCTCCGTATACTGTTACGCCACCCGCAATAGTGTAGACTTTGCTGCAACATATCCTTCAAGTCGCTGTTATCCTTTTCGTTGGGCTGCACTTGGTTTGGCTTCTGTGGTTTGATTTTGGGTCTCGGGGTTCTCTCTTTGTTGTTTGCCATTGTTGTCAGAAAGTGTATTTTAACTTTTTTACTGAACGTTCCCTATCAGTATGAATATATATAGCTGTACAGAGCTCCTGCAATCTGAGTTCGATTGTGATTTCATTGCCTACTTTAGGAATTTTATTTTTAACAGCTCTCAAACAGTAGATTTTTTGCTAGTTGTTGCTTTCTATGTGCATACTAAATTTCAGCATTATAACTCAAATAGTTCCCGAGCTATGATCCTTAAACACTTCTAAATCTCTTTATATAAAACTATTTTTCCTGACTGAAAATGCTTTCTTTTCTTGAGTTTCTTTTTCTTGAATTTAGAGATATTTTCTTGAATCGGTTAATTCGCATAGCCTTAGCATAAATTCCTATTAGCAAAAGCTAATTTAGCTGGTGCAACAAAATATATTCGAGCTGGCTGGCAGCTTGATTTGCGGAATTCGAGTAGGTTTGTGCAAGTTTTCCATTTGACAAGGATCCCGCTCTGGAGCAGCAGACCAAACGTTGCACTGAGATTTGCATATTTGCACTTGATGAAGCTGAAGTTTGGAGTTTGCAGTTTGGGAGTTGGCAGCTGCCGCCAGCGTTTGCCAGTTGCCGGTTGCAAGTTGCAAGTTGCAAGCTGAGATTTGGATATGCGCTGCCTACGCGCAGCAGCGGCAAAAAATTGGTTTAACAAAAAGCAGGAAAAAAATCAGCACAGAATTGCCTTGAGTCATCGTTTGTGTCCACGTTGAGCGTGCAACGTGCCACAGCGTCGCCAACGTTGGCGTTGAAGCACGTCGCCAACAACAACAACAACAAGAACAGCGAGTCGAATCTAAAAAAAAAAAAGTTAATAATTTGCTAACAAGCCGATCGACGGCGCCGCCGCCGCCATCGCAGTCTGCAATTATGACAAGTTGACAAACGGCTTAATCCTAATCTCTTTTTCCCAAGACTCAGACTCAGGCGGGGCATAAACTGTTTGATTTTGTGGCCAAAATGAAAAGATGCCACAAGATGTGCGGCTCGCTCGAGCCTGACATTTAAATCAATAAAAAAATAAATAAAATGCTGTTCGACGTTTATCGCATTTGTGATATCTAATACTGAATGACTGAGAGCTGTGCCAGTGTTTGGGCCGCCCAAAACTTCAACCCGATCCGCCCGTTCGCTGCCCCTCCCCTGATTGAGCCCCTCCGGCATGGCTGGCATCTTCCGCCTCGTCGAGTGCGACACATGCAAATTGGCCATGTTGCTAAACAAGTTTGCCGCTTGGCTCTCGGCGCTGCTTTCTTGTAGTCACCTGCGTAAGCGACAACGACAACAACGACAACCATCAACGGGGCAGGCAGCGTTGCAACGTGAGGCAGCAACATGCAAAATTGGACTGCGCTGCGTGCAAATAAGGCTAAAACGGCAACAACTACAGCAAGTACCCTGACAACAACAACAACGGCAACAACAACTATAAACAGACGCTGGCTGCCACGCAGACAATCAGCCATAAATCTAAATGACTGTCAACCCGTGCAACAACAGCAACAACCTACAATGGCCACTCTTTGGCAACATGTTGCCCACAGTCTCTGACTCGGACTCGCACTCGGACTCGGACTTCGACTCATTTGCCGCCGCCTGATAAGACACTGAAATATGTTAAGAACTCTTGCATTCGATATTGATATTGCGTTGCCATCGCATTTACCATAAACATTAAAAAACTTTACTTATTGCATACGAAATTTGTTGTTGCTGCTGCTGCTGCTGCTGCTGCCGCAGCTACTCATGGGTAGCTCCATAAGAAATAGTTAACTTATCCTAACTGGCATTTAAATTGTTGCAAGCTAATTGCTTTCAAAAAATATGCGAAATAAATTCGAAAGTGCTCCGGGAAAAAAAACTGAACATTTTCTTTAAATATATATAAATAGTTTGAATATTTCCGTTTATAAATTGTCTATTTATAAATAATATTCAAAATTGTTAAGGAGTAGTTTTAAATTAGATTTTTATTGAGGCAAGGCCTGGGGCAAAATTTTAGTAGACAAAAAACCAAATAATCTATGCATGTATTCATATGCACGTAAAATAAAATGCATATTTAAAATTACAGATTAAATTCATAACATTTCATAACGTCATAATATTATATATATAAACCGTAAAAAAATGTATATAAAAATAAATCAAACTTTCGAGAATTTATAAATATTTTAAGCAATATTTAAGTGTCAATTTTTAATGCAATATAAAAACCTTTTCGTAGGAAATTCCAGATTAAATTCGTAACATAAAATAAAATCGTATTTTTATACTCCCTGGACAAACGAGTAGCTCATTAAAAACGGGATCAAATATTTTCTTCCCAATTTTTGTCCGATCGCAGCAATAAATACCGTAAAAGTTGATTTAATCAACTTGTTTTTTAGAGCAACTATTAAAACAACCCACGTGGCAGTATAAACTAAAAAAAACCCTGGTAGCTTTCAATTCAACTAGTTTTGTCATCGAATTCATTAGTTTTAGTTGCTTCGAAGATTGGCCCCTAACGTCGCGTCATATAGCACTTTTTTGTTGTTGTTGTTTTTTTTTTCTTTTTATACCAAATGCCAAGTGCGAAGCGGGTTTTATACTTAATTTATTGCACTTTTGCGCTGTGTGGCAAATGGAGAGAGAAATGCGATAGGCCAATCACTTGAGAGTGCCGCGACACTTTGTTGGGGCACGGAACAGGGGCAGGGGCAGGGGCAGCTCTCGAAGAGGCATGCATTTAAGATAAGGCGTCACTTGTCGCCGTCGCCTTGGCATTTATTTTTTTTTTTATTTTTCCTCCTCTTTTTTTTTAGTTTTTAGCATTATTTACATTTTAAGAGCCGAACCGAACCTGCGAGCTGCGACTTTGAGTGACAGCAGACGACGTTCCGCTTCTTTTGTTTTTGGAGTTTTATTTTTGTGTATACATATATTTTTTAAATTTTATTTCGTAGCCAGGCTCGAATTACATTTGTTTGACGAGTTGTTGTTTACATTAGCATTTTTCTCTTTCTCTCTTGCGTTTCTTGTAAAATAAACATTGCAATCGAAATCAGAACTGGAACTGGAACTAGAACTGGGTTAGCCGGGTGTGGCTGTGGTAAATATTTGAATAGTCTGTGACGCACCTTGTGGGAAATTCTATTCGAGTTAGATGCATTTCGTGGGCCCATGCAAATGTCGGCATGTCTGTCAGATGATATTCTAGGAAATTTATATTCTTTCCTTTTTTTTTTTTTTCTTTTTTCGAATTTGTAAACGTTTTCCATCCAAGTCACGCTGAGGCCTGGGCCTGGCATCATGTGGGCTGCTCAACACTGACTAATTGATTTAGCATGATTTTGTATAAATTGTCAGATCGATTATTCGATTATTCGTTTATGCGTTTGCCTAATTAGGCATTCAGCTGCAGAGTCGCAAAGTTGTTACGTGCTGCGACTGCATAATTATGCGCAGAACGCGCTTGCTTAACGATCCTCGGCAAGGTTTTGCTTCATAAATTTTTAAGAACAAAATTAATTACAAACGCAGCTGCAATTTGTGCGTCTAATTAATCATGCGAGTGCGCAATACAACCAAGAATTTGCATGACGATCCTCGGGGCCAGCCCAGGACAGCTGAGTGATCCCCAGTCGGAGACGGGCAACATGCTTGATGCTCAAGAGCTGCACAGATTGATGTGTTGCCATCGCGTGTTTAGCTAAAAGTCGCCGTCTCAATCTTCAGCTCGCATCTCCAGAGATCTTAACACTCTCCTCCCTCTCTCTCTCTCTCTCTCTACACTCGCTCTCTATCTCTGACAATCGGGCAACCCAGCACGATCATTAATAAACCGCTGTGAGCTGTCAATAAAAATCAACGTTCAACGTCTCGACGTGGAGATTGCTCAGCCGAGCTGCGGACTGCAGATTGTTGCTGTTGCTGTTGTTGCTGGATTGATTCACACTGCATTGCTGTGAGGATCAGAGTTGTTGATGATCAGTGATCAGTGATCGCTGATCGCAGATCTTTGACAAACTGACATTTGTTTGGCACTTGCTGCGATTTGGCTTATGGCTGACAATTGGCTGGCATTGATGGCTCAATTCAAATGTCGCTTAAATACGGGCACAACAGCAACTGTTGTTGCTGCTGCTGCTGCTGTTGTTGTGGCTGCGTTGCGGGAGTATTGTAAATATTTATGCATCATAAACATTCCCAGGCTTGCAATGTAAACAAAAAATGCAGAGTTCAAATCATAATTGCGCGACAACAGCGGCAATTGCTGCCAGTGTGTGGACGACACAAGAGCAACACCAAAATCGACAGCAGCAGCAGCAGCCACAACACAGCAGCAACATGTCGCTTTATAAACAATATTCAATAATGCATAAATACGAGGCAAGAGAAAAGGAAAAAAAAAGTGTGTAAGCAACGTCTGCGGCAAGGTAAAGCCTTTGGTTAGTTGCGTCTTCTTCGCCCAACTGCCTGCAACATAAAATAATGATGATGAAAATGTTGCACATGCTGACGACGACGACGACGACAACGACAACATAAACGTTGTTGAACAGCGCAGGGAGCGGCAGGAGTCAGTCGGGAGGCATTCACCAGGCAACGAGTCGAGCGTCCAGGCGGCTGACAATGATGAGGCATGATGACAGACCAACAAATCGAAGGGCAACGCGCTGACTGCGCCCATATCCAAAGATGCTCAGTAGGCTGAGAAGGGGGGCAAGCTAAAGGGTGGGCATAGAAGGGGCACGCCTGCAGCCAAAGTTGCCACTGTTGTCGCTGGTTGTTGGTGGTGGCAATCGTCATCGTTACCGCAACAGTGGAATGTATTGTAAAGCATTCAGACAAAAGCGCAGCGCATGCAACTCAACTAAGGGTAAACTCAAGCATGATGTGAGCAATTTTTATATATACTTTTTTTTTGTAGTTCCCTTAAGGGGGGCTTACGCGTGACACCTAGTCATGATATTGAAATAAACCGAATTGAATAGAAAGGCTGTAAACGAAGAAAGCTCGATATGGCAACGCTGCTAAGGAAAGTTTGTAGAAGTAAATAATGCCTAGCATACAACAGTATGGCAACGCTGTTAACAGTTTATGAAGAGTTGTTTACAACAAATTGATTGCCCAGCAGAAAATTTATTTAAGTCAGCACGACAACTGCAAATTGTTGTTGTAGTTGCTCAATTTAACAGCATAAAATGTGCTGCCAGATATTTAAAATGTGTGAATGCGTGATTTAATTTAGTATGAGGTATCATTAGTATTATCTGGCAACGCCAAAAAATTTTGTTTTTTACATACAAAACTGGTGTTTAAAGCAAATGCACTCGAATACATTTGAAACTAACCAAATTAACAGCATATAAGCGAGCAAATTAACCATCTGGCAACGCTCTGACTCAGTATCTCATTTGTGTTTATATATTTATGAATTGTATATTATAATTATAATTATATTATGCAAATAAACTACACTAAGGCTTAGTTTGCAAAGATATGGCAACGCTAAATAGCTTTTCACATGCAAAAACCATAAAAATATGATTGAACAAAAGTATTATAAGCTCTAAGTATCTCATCACTTACTTTGCCTTTCCCAACACTCTCACTCTTGTAAGCCCCTCAATTACATTAATAAGTTAAACGAAATGGCAACGCTCGCATGGATAAACAGAAAACACATTAACTAAAAGTTTACTTTGTTACTTGAATCAACTCGTAATTCCATCTGAATTCGCATAAAACTATTAAAACCCATTTGTAAAGTCATCTGGCAACATTTCATGATTCACTTAGTTTCACACACACACACACACACGCACACTTACACAGACATACACGCATAAACATGAGCAACAATAATTTTCCTGACCCTGCGAATCACTTTCCATGTGTCTGTCTGCCACGGCCCCTGCTCGCTGCTCTTCACAGGAAAAAAGAGCAACAAAAAGCAGAGTCTGCCGTCGGGCAGAAATTAATTTTTCATAATTTTTTTGCGCCCTTTTTTTTGGTCGTTGTTGCAGGGTTGTTGTTGTTGCTGCCGCTGCTGCTGTTGTTATCGCAACTTGTTTCCCCTGGCATGTTGTACTTCCAGCACTCCCCCATCGCCGTCTTAGGCATGCCACAGCTCTAGGCTGGCAACAATGTTTGCCATACGCCGAATCCTGTTGCCCATTTATTGTCAACGCCATTTGCCGCATCGCCTGGGTCAAGGTTGAGTCACAGGCGCGGGAGATGGTCGGGGGGGCGGGTCGGCGCCCATTCATGGTCTTTATTAAAGTTGATTGTCAAATGCGCGACTCTTAAGTGATTTTTATAGCGCTTTAATTGGATCTAGGAATGAGCTGATAGCCGCAACAGCGGCTGAGACTTTTGAAGCTGCCACAAAAGAAAAAAAAAATCTTGG
Source organism: Drosophila borealis (assembly GCA_035045885.1). Classification (NCBI taxonomy): domain Eukaryota; kingdom Metazoa; phylum Arthropoda; class Insecta; order Diptera; family Drosophilidae; genus Drosophila; species Drosophila borealis. Next base: position 156,546 of record JAWNOR010000039.1, on the reverse strand, counting down.
CCATGTGATGTGGCAAGAGGCCAAAGGCATGCGGCTTAATTACTCACGGTAGCCAAAGCGCAGCAAAAAGGAAAGATGTAGGGGGGCCGAAAGCGTGGTAGGGGGCAATGGCTGTTGCCTTATCCTGGGGCGTGTCCCGAGGTGCGAGTGTGTGTATAATTCAGGGCCAAGTTAAAGTTGCAAACTGTTGACAGAATGACGTGACAACATGCAATGTAAATCGTGTGACACGACGTCGACGACGACGCAGCCAAAGGGGTTAATGTATAAATTAAATAAAGCCACGGTTCAGGTTCCAAGTCATATCTCTATTAGGAGAGGCAGCAGCACAGGCAGCAACAGCAACAGATACAGATACAACTTGGCGATAAATGTGTGAATGCCGCATAAATTGCCGACGCAGCGGGTAAGGCGACAGCTGAGACAGGGTGCGGTACGACGACAGGGTGCACAGGGTCAGCATCCCGCTGCAGACGCAGTATTGAAAACAATGGACGAAAAAATATCAAAAAAACAACCGAAAAGATAAATAAAACAATGCGTAGGGGTCAGCAGGAAGCAGAGATCCCAAGAAGAACTTGCATTAAGTTGGCTTAGCAAATTTTCACGCTTACCTGCATCCACACAATAACTCACGGGGAGAGGGTGCGGATTAAAGGGAGAGGGTGAGACAGAGAGAGAGAGAGAGGGAGAGAGAGAAAGCGACGGGCTTAAACGCAGAGACCAAAAGCAATAAGCAACAATTTTGTAGAACCAAAAACAAAAAAAAACACCGAGAGAGAAAACAAAGCCAGAGTTGCCAAAGTTGTATAATTCGCATTGGCAGGCATAATCCCACACTGAGTCAGGTAAAACCCACACAAACACACGCACACACACACACACACACAACTACAGACCATTACACACACACACGCAGTAATCTATATGAGTTTATATACAGTGACTACACGCAGTTGCAATAACGGCAAACGCAACCAAACAGAAAGTTGGGGGCAAAAAAAAAATTATATGATTATATTTGCTAATACCCTGTAATCAAAGGAATGGCTAGAAAAGGCATTACGAAAGATAGGTACAGTTAAATACTAAATAAATATTCTGCTTAACGTAGCATTAAATACTGACTATTTATATATTTTTATATATTAATATTTATATGTATATATATTTATATGTGTATATATTTATATGTGTATATATTGATATGTATATATATTTATATGTATATATATTTATGAATATTTATATACTTTTATTTGTATTTATTTATATCCCTCCCATTCAATTGCTTTTTGACATCATGGATCAATTGACAGCCATTTGATATAAACTAATCAAAACTCTCAAATAATTTTAACAAAAATAAATATTTAACAGTTTTGGAGAATTCTTGTTAATTCTTCATATTTCTTTCTGTACTTCCTCCAGCTGCCTATCAATTCACCCACATATACTTATTGATCTCAGGAACTATAAAAGTTAAAATTAGCAAATTTGGTATGCGAGTTCTTCTGTATAAAATCAACTTAAATTCATAGCATTTCCTATAAATTTCAAGCCGCACTCTCACCTATCGATAAGCACCTGCAAATAAACGCTAATTTATAAAGAAAATCCAAGTACTTCTCCGCTAAACACACCAACTGCTCGTCGAGCAAACTCCGTCAGTAGCATTTTATTTGTTCTTTATTTCTCCCTTTTTTTTTGGTTTCGACTGAATAGCCAAAAAAGCAGCTGCTTTTGATGTTGGCCAGTGTTACAAATTAAATTTTTGTTCATATAGAAAACAGCAAAAACTTTGCTAATAAAATTTAACAATTTTCATGCTGCTAAATTTTTATGTTTATCTGTGTTTTAACAGCGGGCGAGACAGACACAGTTGGAGCAATTTCCATTTCCATTTAATGTGCAAAGTTTTCCTTAGCTTCCCTATTTTTTTTTCTTGGCTCAAATGCTGCCTAATTGAAGCAACAATGCAAAGGCGGCAAAATTATTTCAATGGCCTCCAACACTGAAAAACTCCAAAATGGCCGTCAATGTGTTTCATAGTGTTGCCTGCCGTTTTCTCTTTGGCCAGACAAAGACAAGGTCAAAGGCAATTTGTGCCGCCAAATAGAGTAGAAATATCTATTTGGATTCGGGTTCGGGTTCTGTGGAGTGCGGTCTCTAAAGATTCGTAGTATGCGTAGGTAGAGAAGAGCCCTGGCGATTAGCTGCAGCGCGCTAAACGAATGCACAAACAATGGTGTGTGTGTGTGTGTGTCTGTGTGTGTGTGGAAACAAGAAACGCATTCTCAAGTTGAATGCAACACATGGCATGGTCACACTCTAGACACTAGACCCGAGGCTCAAGACTCTGGCGGCAACGAGTCATAAATTTTACCAAAAATAATAAAAACCAAATAGTCGAAAAAAAAACCAACACACACACAATAGAAACATAGAAATCTAAAGAGAGCGGGCGATAGAAAGAGCACTAGACAGAAAAATAAAAGAAAAGGTTCAACAAGAAGAAGAACAAGTAAAATAAAACAACAACAACAACAACAAGAAGAAGAATGGCATTTGGTATGTTTCAAGAGTTTAGGTAGACAATTTGTGCGGGTAGCTGATGGCAACAGTTTTTCGTTTTTCCTCTTGCTTTTCCAAGATACAATGTAGTCGATAAAGTTGGTATAATAGTAAGAATATATCCTGCATTGCAGGCAGGTGCATGGTTTCTTTTAAGAAGATGCAGCAGCAGTTGGTGAAAGGCAGCGATTAGAAACTGGAACAGATGAAAGCCAGTAGATTAAGGATCTACAGGAAGTTATATTCAATTTAATGAATATAATAAACTGCATAATAAAAATAAATAACTCCATGTTTTTTAGAGTGGGATATTCAATTTGAATTTTTGCATATTTTTTGTAGTTCAAACATTTTTTTGCTATTGAATTTTTAACTTCCCAAAAAAATCGTAGCATACCAGAAGTCATCTTGAAAAAACCTTTCACTAAAACATGTCTAAGAATATTTATATAATATAATAAGAAATTTTTCATTGTCAATATAAAGTATTGGTATTTCTTGAGATATCTAATGATTGAGATTAATATAATTTAAATATTAGAGGCAGCTGTTTTAACCAAAAATAATTTGTATTAAAACTCTTTAGTCAAAATCTCTAAAAATAATTTTTGTTTAATCTTTTCAGGCGCGAAAAGTTTCCAAACATTTTTTATCATATTTTACAATTTTTCCAGCAGTATTGAATTATACAAATTATTCTGAGATTTTCGATTGAATTTTGTTTATGGAAATTAATTAATTAAATTTAAATCTTTCGAATATTCAATATATATTGATATATATTTTCTTCTTTTTGTCGCTCACTTAATATCTGGAAATTGTTTGTATAAATAAATTGTAACTTTTCTTCCCCAAACAATTTAAATAAAAATTAATTAATGCCAAACAATACTTAACTTAAATGCTAAAATGGGACTCGTCCGTTTCATTCTAAATTACAAAACAGAAAGATTTCTCTATAATAGCTACATAATGAAATACCATTAAGAACTTGGCGCAATTTCATGCTTAATCGTTCCGATTGGCGTTTAACATTAATTCGTAACGAAAGTTCTTCTTCGCAGCGAAATTCCGCTCAGTTTAGCAGCAAAACATCCAAATATTCATTATAATAAACGCACGAATGCACTTGCTAAACGGCAGTTAGATATGAAAGACCGCTCCAGATCTTAAGTATAGCTAATCTTAAAGGCTGGTAACGCAACTTAATTTGGCTGATAATAGCCGCAAATACCTGTGGGCAGGAGCTCATACGCTGCTTTGCTCCACATCACTCAACATCGTTTATACAGCCCCCAAAAGAGATTTCCTCATGCCAACGCAAGGCCACTTAGTCCAGACATCAAATATCAGTCTTTAGTTAAATTACAGGCTTTAAAAAAACAGGGGAAGCAAAAAAAGCACAACTCAAAGTCTGTCTAAGCAATTTTGAGCCGCCATTTAGCTACGAATTTGGCGCCCACACACAGCAAAGGCAAGAAAAACGATACAAAGATACAGATACAAAAGCCGAAAATGGCAGTTAATTGGAAGTAAATCGAGTTAAACTTTCTTTTCAACTCGGATTACACGCATGACGCTGCAGGCATTTTGCAAATAACATTCCAAAAAAAACGGACTAAGCCAAAAAAAAAGAGGAGAAGCAAATGTCTAGAAGATTTGCGCGTATCTTTGGCTGTGTATCTCATAGTTTGCATAGCTAATTAGCCAAGCAGCAGCCGCAGTCGCAGCCGCAGTCGAGTTGCCGTTGCTGTTGCTGATGTCGGTGTCTGATCATTGATCAAGTCTCGGCTAACGAACAAAATGTATCTCGTGGAACGTTCTCACATTAGTCACGCGTTTAACATATTTCGTTTCGTTACGTTTCTGCGCGGTTTTAAATTTAATATTGTATCTTGTAGATACAAGCAAGATCCGCTGAACTCTGTTGCCACTGCTCCTAACGTATGCAAATAATTTTTAGCGTGTTGCGTAGCGGAGGGCTTCCATCTGCATATGCTAAGCCAGAGCTTGCTCCCCCTTCTCCCTTCCAGCTCCCTGCCTCTCTCAGCATCTTTCTCGGTTCCCCATGCTGGCTGTCCCTCTGGTATCTGATTTGCGACAGAGTCGCGCGTTTCGCGCTATCTGCTGAATATGGTAAGGAAGCTTGAGCCTGAGCAAAATGCTGGCGAATTAGGAACGCGGAATGCGATCGATACGTGCGGTCATCTCCTGCAGCTAAGTAGCAGCAACAGCAGCAGCATCAGCAACAGCAGCAGCAATAGTTGCCGCAGCAACATGTTGCACATGCCGCAATGTTGAGTGGCGCGTCTGGTCAGCGATTCGTTTCCCATATTGCTAATGCCACAAAAGCTAGACTCTAGACACTGGCCCGTGCAAAATCGTGCGCTTGGCCACGGGGCAGCTGCAGCGTTTGCCTCAAATGGTTGCCAGTGGACATTGCTGGCAATTAAGGGGTCCACAAGGTGAGTGGCGGGTTTGGGGAATTGGCTGCCAGCTCCTAAAATGTTCTGTTCAGCGCGCAATTCTTAACGGTAATTATGTTGTTCGTTTTGGCAGCAAAGCATTTTGCGTAGCCCTAACAACCCGTCCCAAGCGCAGCCGAACCAAAGGTCCAGCAACAGAAACTCTGGACGCTGTTTTGGCTTGCAATGTTTGCTGCTTGTGTTAAATTGGATTAATTTGACAGTAAAATGCAAATGAGCCAAATGCCAAATGCAAAATGCGAAATTAAACTTAAGCGGCCCATGTTGCTGGCAACAAATTATGTTGCTGTTGTTGGGCCTGTTGCTGCTGCTGCTGCCAGTTGCCAGTTGCCAGTTGCTGCTGTTGCGTACGGCAGCAACAAGCGTCTGTCGTACACCGCACCGCGCCCCGCTCACTTGTCATGCACGGCTCGCACATTGCACTCTGCATGTTGCTGCTAAATAATCAACATGTTTGTGGGCAGGCACATGTTGCCGCCGTGCAGCAACGCAGCCAAGTGCAGCAATAATTTTTAAATTGAATTTTTTTGTGCGCCAAGAATAAAAAAAAATAAAAACAAATACGAGCAACAACGTGGCAAGCAAGTCAAGTTTTGCTCCTGCTGTTGCAGCCGCACTGTGGTTGCTGCTGCTGCCGCCGCTGTTGCTGTTGTTGTTGCTGTTGTTGTTGTTGTTGCTGCTGTTGCCAATGCCCTGCAGCAACATGCATCAAAAGCCGGCGCCCGTTTTTCATATTTCTCGGCTCATATGTTGTTGCTTTTTTGTGCGTTTTGTTTTTGTGTTTTTAATTCGTTTTCCCTCAACTCATCTGCGTCCAAAGATAGCTTAATCGATTTGCCGGCAACAACAGCAGCAGACGCAGCCGCAGCAGCAGCAACAACAACCTGCAACATGCCACTGATAAATTGTTGGCAATGTGTTTATTAATTATTGTGAAATAAATAGAAATGCAAGCAGCAACAGCAGCAACAACAACAGCAACAGTTGCTGCTGCTGCATCGCTCAAAGGTGGTCTCAAGCTGCAATTGCAGTCGCATGCAACATGGCTGGCAACATTTTAGCCGTGTATTGCCTCAAATCGTATGCATGTGACTGACAACAACAACAACGTTCTGTTTGCTCATTTTGGTCATTTACAAATAGAAATTGCATTGATTTTGCAGTTGCTGCTGCATCTGCTGCCGCTGCTGCTGCTGATGTTGCTGCCGGCAGCTACAACAGCAACATCTTTGGCTCTGTTGATCTGGCCGAGTGCCTGGGTTGCGCTTTGATGATATATCGCCGCCAAGTTGCTCAACTGTCCCCCCACTCTATACGCCCCGCAGCTCTCTCAGCTTTTCCATCCATATTTGATGTGCAGTTACATGTTACATGACGTTCTCGTAGTTGTCATTGGCCAAACGAGCAACAATGTTGTGTTTAGCGTTTTCTTTCCTTCTATTTAGTTTGCTTCTCTCTTTTTGCTTCTCTTTGGTTTTTTTTTTGCATTTATTAGCATTTTGCCCTTTACTTAGTCCGCCATGTGGTTGTTGACGTTGACGTTTTTTTTTTACTCCTGTTGTTGTTGTTGCTGTCAGTTGCTGCTGCTGTTGAGTTGTTGCTGTTGCTGCTGTGTGTGGCAACATTTTCAATTCAATTATATTTCATGTTCATGTTGCATCGATTTACATTATAATTTGTGTCTGTAACGGAAGTCATTTGTGGAAGCTAGCCACTGAAATCTGACTGGTTTTTATTACAAGTTGTGCTTAAATCTACTTCGAGCTTTATCTTGGGTTTTTCCTCCTTGTTTTTTGTTGTCTGGAAAAACTTGTCTTTCCGAAATTCGATCTCTGCGTGTTTAGAATAAATATTATTAAGCAGCCAATTAATCCAACTTTGTGCTTTGAATTGAGTATACTTGGAACTTTAAAGGGTTTTCAAAGCTTCCACAAATAATCATATTCATATCCTATTTAATTTAAAGGTTTTGCTTTGAGCTTGAACGAACTTTCAAAGCTGCCTTAAATAATAATAATAAGTATGCTATTGGGTAAACTTTGAGCTTTAACGAGCTTTCAAAGCTGCTTCCACAAATGATCATATTCATGCAGTTTTAAGGAGCTTCAAGCAGTGCCTTGAAAGTTGCTGCAACAAGAGTTCAAATAGTATTCAATTTTAAAAGCGAAGTACGCTTTAATTTTGGATTATTCTCTTCTCCAAGACTAATCTCACATATTCAAATAATGTTGACTTTCTACCAGTATAATTATTTTCATCTCTCCGATTTCAGTCTATCTGTGAATGCCCGAATTATACTATATTAAACTGATTCGTCTGCCCCGCGCCCACATCTCAATCAAGTCGTTTTTTTTTCTCCATTTCTCACCCAATGCTCCTCAATTTATAAGTACTTCTACGCTGCCAATGAACTTAATATTTGGTGTAACAAATCGTCTCATAATTTTTTGATTAGTCAGGCTACCAAATAGGCAGCCACAGCTGTGTGTATATGTATTAATATCTGCTCTGTCTCCCGTCAAGTGTCGCTTTCATTAAGCGCATCGAATTTCCCCCCGCTACCCTCTGTTCGGGGCCAATCACTTAAAAGCAATGACAGCTGCGAGAAAAATCTTAAACAAAAATAAAAATTGTTTTTTGCTGAAAAATATTTCAACAAGTCAAATAAATATTTTTGGAAAGCAACTTTTCTTGACACCTTCGACATTGGCATATGGCGTCTATAGCGCAGTCAGTTAGCTACGCAGTCAATCACACTCAATCCATCAGAGCATCAATCAATCAATCAATTAGGCCCAGCTGTCGCTCTCGCTCTCACTCACTCTCTCTCTCTCTCTCTCTCTCTCAGTCTTGGGGCGCACAACAATATTAAGTTAAAGTGCATTTTTAGTTGAAGCCGTTAAAGCAAACGCATTTTCCTCCAACTCCGCCAGCTGCCATTTTCCCTTTGCGTCATTTAATGTTTATAATAATAAGCAGAGTAAACAGTTTTCCACGACTAATGAGCTGCTGCTGCTGCTATTGCAGCCTCCTCCACATGCTGCCCAGACTTGATCTAATGTTATGACAGCTCATCAAGTGTCAGCGCAGAACGGCGTCCGACCCGAAAACCCCCAGACCCAGACGTCGAACCTGAGGCCGAACCCCGCCCTCCTTCGCTCCCTCAACACACTCACCCAAGTGTTTCGTGAAGCGAGCATCTCTTTCACTAATGACATTTACTTTCAACGTTTATTAAATGTTGTGTGAGCTGCTTAAATCAGTTTGCCGGACATTGCCGGCGGGGTTGGGCCTGGAGGATTCAGAGCTGACTGCTTGCTCCTGGCTATCCGCTTAAGTAATACGGCGGCATGTGCAGAGGCTACACTGCGCAAAAAGACACCCAAATTGGCAGATATTCTCATTAAAATTGGGATGTGGCGTATGCTACGATAAAGATATCCTAAATTTACTCAACTATTCTGGAGTTTTCTAAAATGCAAACCTTAACTGAATTCAGAAACCTTTATAAAACAAATAAACTGACTTCGTCGTGCTCTTTCTGTTTTGCAAACTCTTTCTCTCAGACTCCATTTTGTTTTCATTATTTATAATTTATCTCTGTAACTATTGCTATCTCCTTTTGGCCTACGTCTATTTCTCCATCTCCCACACTCACTTTCTCTATTTATCTCTTCTAGTATCCTTTCGTCGTAGTCTTGCTTTTCGCTTCCTCATTTTCACTCTCTATCAACACTATCTTTATACTTTATTTTTTCCCTCGTACTTCAAAAGTTCCTTGTATATCATACTCTTTTGGTGTCTGTCTCCCTCATACTTATTACACTTTTCGTACTCGTTCATGTATTCATATCATATTCTATATATTTCTCTCTCTCTCTTTTAAATCTACATTTTCCTTTTCCTCTTATTACTTTCTTATTCTCTCTCTCTCTTACTCTCTCTCATTTCTTTTTTTTGTTTTCACTATATCTTTTCTCTGCCTGTAGCACTTTTCAGCTAACATATTTGCCATATCGTATATCATAATATACACATATGATATCTCTCTCCCGCTTCGTCCTGCGTTTTAATTTCATTTTTCTGGCTTATGTTGCCCGCTTTTTCGCCCTTTATCCCGCTCTCTTTTATGCCATATCCCCCTCATAATAATTTCTGCAATTTGTATCATCATCTCAGGCTCAATAATAACTTTGCTAAGCATTTTTCGTTTTCTTTTTACGACGTTTTAGAGGCTGGCTTCTCGCTTCTTGTTTTGCTCGTTTTCTCTTTTAGTTGAAGGCGATTTCATGGCTCTTGATTAAGTTTTTTTTCTCGTAAGAACCTAAAAGCCTATTAACTTTTTCGGCTTTGTTTGGGCCTGTTTTTGTCGCTTTTTTGTGGTTCAATGTACGTTCCATAATTATGCGCTTTTGGCAATTAAACGACAGGCTGGCAGCCGGGCTGCGCCCCCCGAGAGACGGCTCCAAATATGGATAGTGTCATAATTCTTGTCAGTTTGCAAGCCCCCAAGCGACCAAGGGCAAGCAAAAAAAAAACTGCATAAACATTTGCTGATTGAAATCAACTTTGCCATGAAATCAATCATCGAAGCAGACGGCTGCACAGAAAGCCCTTTTTTTTCGGCCGCCGGGACTGGGCCCAGGTCTCTGGATCTGGGCTCTGGTCTGTGGCCTGTGTCCTGGTCTCTGCGCTGCGCTCTGCTGTGCTGTGCTGCGCGCTTATCCATTGCTAAAATCTTGCCCTGGCGGCATTGTCGTTGAGCAGTGTTGAGTTTCGCGCTTGAAGTGGCCCGAACCCTTGGTCTGGATTGGCATGGAGGCCGACGACGACGACGATGACGGCGATTGCGATTACGAATTGTTGCCTGCAGGACATGCAACATGTGACATTGAAACCAAAAACTTGAACTTTTCACATGACTCACAGCACAGCTCAGACCAACTAGAGCGCACTCCTCTAACCCAGCTCGGTCTCTGGTATTTATGATGATGTTGCTCAGTTCTTTTATTTTTTTTTTGTTGTTTTCAGCTCATTTATTCATATTTACATTTAACATGCGTTTTCTCGACTCTCCTAACGAAGTCAGCGTAAATCGATATTCAATAAACGACATCTGTGTGCATTTTTTTTTCCTCAACCTCTCCCCGTCTCTCCTCTGGCTCTGCGCTACGATAATGATCTCTTTGTTTGGCCCAGAGAGCAGCTGGGCAGGCTGTATAATGGCCGGGTAGCTGTGCCCGGGGGTTAGAGCGCGTTCGATGCATATCTGTCAGGGCTGTCAAAACGAGGGGCAAGACATAAATCGGAAAAACCAAAAACGTAAAACTCGCATCATTTATGCGGCACATGCGACAGTTCCCGTCGATAAAGCTACCGTTTCCTAGATTTCTATATAAGCATCTACCCAATCCTCTCTAATTAGCTATGCACTCTTCGTATACAATATGATTTAAACATAAATTTAATTTCCATTTCTATTTTGCTTCTTCTATTTGCAGGTAAGCAAAACTTCACAAAGATGTCTAAAAAAAAAAACAAAAACCATAAAAAATACCGAACATAAAAAAATACTACACACATACCAAATAGATCACGTCTTGCGATCTATTTCTATGTGGAGGCAAGTACAATAAATGTGGAGCATTTGGAAACTGTGTCGCGCCCATAAATCAGCCAAGCGACAGACACATGCCCCCCCCCCCCCCCCGCCCCCCTTCGCACTGGCCGTAACATCTATCAAAAATAATTAATAGAAAAGTTGTCGAAATGTCAATGGGAATGACAAATCTAATTAATTTTAGTTTTTTTTCTTAAAAAACTACAAAACACATTTGACAAATTATGAATATATAGCTGGAAAAATAAATATGAATTCATATTGTCTTATATAGTAGACAGGTTCGAGGGCTTATCGCTGTGTGAACTATGAAATTTGTTTTAAATCGGCTTACGAAATAAACAAATTAAAATCTAAATATAATACAATTAAGAGATTACGCAAATGATTAATTGGATTTTTCTTTGATGTTTTTTTTTGCCATTTTTAGCTGTCATATGAGCTGTCTGTCCGTATAGAAATGTCAGGGTAGGACGGACTTATCAGTTTTAAGTCTGACAGCCGTACTTAATGTCAGCTCTTATCTGTTGTGGGTCGTCCACATATGAACAGCTTGTTAAGCATTTGCTTTTATTATAAAGAAACTTTTTTGTTTATAAACATGATAATTGAATAAGATTAATTATGTGAATACGTATTAGGTTTAGTCTGAGCTATTTGTGCTGATGTTTTTCAGTACAGATTTCATATGCACAAAGAACACTTTGTTACACATTTGTCCTCCATGTTCATATTATTTTTATTTATATGGTTTGGCTTGCTATTAATCACATATGTGTTCTTCATGATCACACTTAAAGCGTCTTAACTATTAAATTGTGATTGCTTACTTACAATTTTAATTTAAATTTTTTGAGAATCGCAAAGAAGAGCACTTAAACCAATGCACAGTAGATTTTGTACCTTTATTTATTTTCATTAACAGCAAAGAGCATTATCTAGTCGCATATTTCCAACTCGTTATCTTGAAACAATTATTCATTTTACAGGCCTTTGACAAATGGCACGCACATTGTAATGCAGATTTGGACTTAACGTAGCTCGAAACCGGCTAAGCCAACTTCTCGGCCTCAAAACATAAGCCAGTCACTTGGGTTACATCACTTTTAGGGCCATTTGCATATGCGAAGAGATAAAGCACACTTTATAAGTTTATGGCTGGACAGTTAAATGTACATAAGTTCTTAAAAGCCCGCTCCCTCTCAACCATTGCAGTTTTTCAATATAAAATAAAAAATAGTCGGGCCAACAAAAGCGAAAGCGCCGCAATGCAAAGATAACGCACAAAGATGGAAAACAAAGATATAAACTATGGAGTTGATAAAGCCAGCAAAAATGGCACGCTAAAAGGGCGGGGGGAGGTGTGGGGGCATATAAATATGCTATATATGACATTGATCGCCGTCCCATGTGTGCGCGTCCTTTCGTACATTTTCCTACAGCTTTTTTTTTTGCTCATCTTCTTTCACAGAGAACTCGCGCATATTTATGGATAAAAAAGGGCCACTGCTGGGGCTTTTAGGTCTTTGCTGCCAGCTTTAAAAGGATTTCAGTGTTGTTGCTTTTTTTTTATCAAGCATTTATGAAATTATTGATAAGCGAGCGGAGCGAACCCTTTTTTGCGGCAGCAGCTGCATGCTGCCATTCGTTCATTCATAATAATAAAAGCCAATGCATTTTTTTTTAAAACCTGATACTGAGTGCTTTACACCTAAGAAATATGGTTGGGGCGGGGAGTGGCAGGGGCATGGGTAGGGGGGAGGCGCCTCCACACACGCTGCTGTCGAATTTAATTAACAGTTGAAAAAGTCGCAAAGGAAAACCCCAGCCGAAGACCAAAACAACCAAACAGCCAATAGCAAAAGAAAAACCCCAGACAAAAGCAGACAAAACAAAGCAAGAATGTTCCAAGCGAGAGTATGCGACGAGAGGATACCCTGTAGATAGAATAAGATGAAATATGCAGAATATATTCTATATATAAATAGGGTCTAAGTTCTATACAAATCAATGAATCGTGTTCTCAACTAGCGTATTCGACGAGAGGATACCCTGTAGAAAGAGTAAAATTAGAGCAGATAAGAGTAATGCGATTTACAGAGTAGATTGTATATTTAAAAGGGGTTTAACTTTTAGCTAAGTTTCTTACAATCCCATTGACTTTATGGCATGTTTTCAGTCAGTAAAATACCTTTTTATAGCATAATCATTACCCTCTGACATTTTAAATTTTTACAGGGTATAAGAACAGCTTTGAGTGGTTGGCTGTGTCCCTGTGGTCTGAAGTTCGAACCCAATGGCGGCGCCCAAATTAACAATATGCGTACAATGTGCGAAAAACAAGTCAAACGGAAAGAGACAGATATATAAAGAGCGAGAGAGAGATAGAGAGAACATGACGTTGTCTGAAAAGCTGTCTGAGCAGTATTTTCAGTATTTCCAACATTTTCAGCACCTTGGGGCGCTTTGGCTCATTAGCGCGTCGGCGGCAGCTACTCAGACATATTTCTTTTATTTTGGGGGGCGCCAGCGTTGCCAGACTTGGCGTGCTCTGGCATAAATTTGACATTGAAAATGTTGAATGGTTCTGCGGCGGGACTCGACAAGTATTGCAAACCCTTGAGAGTCGCCCCTTTTGGTGCCCCGCGGGCTGGCTGCGGTTTTGCCTGGGTTTTGTCTAATCAAATGTGTGAGCCCGAGGGCTAGCAGAGGGTCGTTGTAATATATACATACATATATATATCCTTATATCCCTAAATCCTTATGTTGTTTTGGGTTCATATTAATAACAGCTCGAACATTTGAATAATTTATTTGATTTTTTGATTTCTTGCATTTTGTTGCAATCATAAAAACAATAAAAATGCGTCTGGGCGACGGAGGGGTTGAGGGGTGCTGTTGTCTCTTTTGCTTACATGTTTTTCTCGCACTCAGCCTCCGCCCCTTGCGGGAAATGAAATCCCCACATTATGGCCATAATCCCCGTTGGTTTATTGCGGTTTTTATGGCCCTGGTCCCGGGACCAGGCCTGGGCAAATATTTTGGCTCTGTCTGTCTCCCGTTTTGTCCTCGACTCCTTGTGCATATTACATAAATGTGATAATGATTTATGCGCCGGCTCCGGTTCCGACTCCGACTCTGGCTCCTGGCTCCGGTTCAGGCTTCTGTCTTGGCCCACATCCGCCGTTGCGTCATGTTGTTAGGTAAATACCAGCATTTAAATAATTGGCAGCCAGGCAGCTTCCGCTCTAGGCCCACTCGCTCCCCCTCCCCTCCCCACCACGCCCGCTCCTTCCCGCGTCGCCTAAGCAAACAAACAACAAGCGAGGCGCGCAAATACAAAGACAAACACTGTAAAACAGGAACAGGAAGAACAATGCGCACTTTGCACCATTTTTCTTACACTTTGCATTGCAATGTGGGCAACAACAACAATCACACACAAACACACTCACGCACACTTGTAAAAGTTTTATTGCACTCTCAGATTTGTAGGAGCAACTTTTGAAGTGGGGAGTCATTTGTTTCGCTGTCGTGAATATTGCAGGGCATATTTATTATACGGGCTTCCAATAGACGCCTTAACTACTGCATAAAAGAAGAAGACACTTAGCTAAATCTCAGCAAGTGTTTGAGTTTTTATACCGTAATTTCATGTAAGACCCTCAGGTATGGAAATACCGTTATTTCCAGTTGAAAGATTTTGATGACAGTTGAAAACAATCGCGAAAAGTAGAGAAAACAAATTAGCAGAGAAAATGCATGAACAACTTATCGTTTCCTCGAAAACAGGCTCAATAATTTAATATACAAATTTAAATTATTCAACAAAATCTAAACAACAGCAATGTAAATCTTCCATTTTTAAGTTTTTTTTACTGCATTCCGATATATAATAAAATGAATTATATATTACCATTACAAATGTATAACAATTTTTTGGAATATAACACCTACAAATTTCAACATAACCTTAAAAATATATTTTTATTACCTTCATTTTCACTCTTCCAATGTTTCGGATTCTCTTAAAAATTGCATTTGCTCAAGTTTAAGAGCCTTTTTTTGGCATATGGCAGCAAAACGGTCTTAAAAATTATAAGCGCCCACACATTTTAGTTGATGAACTACAACAACAATAAGTCAATACAGAAATATGCAGCACGCACACACACACACACTCATGCAGTGCTCCCCCACAGACGAACACACGCGCTCTTTCCTCTCTTACTCTCTCATATTTACTTACATAAAGCTTAAGTGGCAAAAGTTGTGCCAAAGGCTTACAAAACTCTTGAGGGCCTCCCCCCCTTGCCAATTGGCAAACGAAACCCTTTCCGCAGCTACTGCTTTCTCACTTCCTCTCACTCGCTCTGTCACCCTTTAGCTTTCCATGGTTAGTTCTCATAACGTTCGCGAAAGTTGCATGCACATTAAAAATTAAACATTCAACATAAATAAATAAATGGTAGCAAAAGTAGAAATAGCAAGAACAACAACAACAGCTGCTGGCGGCAAATCAAAAACTTAGCTGTTGTTGTAGTCACTTTGCTGTTGCACTAAAAGCTTATAAATTATTGTTGAGATGCCATGTTGAGCCATTGCAGAAACAACAAGAAGAAGAACAAGAACAGCAGCTCGATTGGCACTGTCAAGCTTGGTTAATTTTTTAACAGCGACGCCTACGTCAACGGAAGCAGCGCAGAAATGTCAACGATACAGTTAGTTGATTCCAAAGCAGAGCTTTACAGTTAGCTGCCTGCGATTTGATGCCTTTGAAAAGCTGTCACAATTTGACTTTTGCTTTTCTGCCTAATCTCTTGATGTCAACGAAAAACATTGACTTACATTTTTGCCCGGGGTTAAAAACTAAGGAAATTATGTGAAATTTAAACAAGAAAATTCTATTTTCACTTTGGGTTGATTGTGCGTGTGTGCGTGTGGGTAATACAAGAACTGAAGAATTATTTTATTGAGTTACATGTATGCGTGTGTAACAGACAAAGGGAGGGAGGGGCATGCCGACTGCCTTCTTCATAGACAAACATATCATAATCAGTGGTTTTCCGGCAGGCTGCATTTACAACAAGTACAACAATTTAGCCCAACAGCTGTTTGTCTGGACATTTTCCACCTGCACTGGGCTCCATTTGTTGCCAGCCAGAGATGGGCGCGTGTTGCAAAATGATGTATATACATACATACATATATAACAACATGTTAGCGGTTTTTTCTCTCTTCAAAACACTCTAAAATTTGCTTTTCTTATTTTATTACATTAAATATGCCTAATTTGTATCATACAAACTGTGACACGAAATTAAATTTCTTAACACGAACAGGTCTTGCAAAAAGGTTCGTGTCACGCGCCCATCTCTACGTGCATTTCACACGGCGGCCAGCTATTTGTTGCTTGTTTGATTACAAGCTGTCTTGTGGGTGCCATAACAAGCTGGGAACACAGAGAGATCGCGGGGTGAGACAGCAGAGAGAGAGAGAAAGAGAGAGATGTAAGGGCAGCTACTTACATATTTGCATATGCAATTGTGGGCACCTGCTGGGTCCATCTCCTGTTTTCAAATGCTGCTGTGTCACTGCCTCGATTCATGTAGCCGTCGACGTCGTTTGTGTTTGTCGAAAGTTGTGATTTTGCGTTGTTAGTGTTGCTGCTGTTGTTGACATGCTAATAATGATCATATTGGCGCAACTGCTTGGGAACGCAACTCTTAGCACCCAGCAGCCACTGGCCAAAGTCAAATAACAGCGACAAATTAGCAGAAGAAGAAGAAGAACAGTGGGAAGAGAGCGCACAACAGCTGCTGCTGCTGCTGCTGCTGTTGGGATATGCCTCAAAGGCAGACATTTTTATGCTTATGCCAGACAAACAACAACAACTGCGGCAACAGCAACTGCAAACAACAACAAAACGCGCAAAAGCACATAAACTAAGATAACATACGCACAAACGCAGCCGCATCAGCAACAACAGCAGCCGTAGATTTCTTAACAGCGGCAACAACAAATGCACTTCCTGTTATTATTGCTGCTGTTGTTGTTGCAGTGCTGCCGCAACTCCATTGCATTATGGGCTGGCACATGCCTGAGACTCTCTCCAGCTTGTGTGTCCATGTGTTGGAGTGTGTGTGCGTGCGTGTGTTTGCTTAGGTGTATGTTCGCTTGCATGATTTCAACGCCGGCAGCACTTTGCTGTTTATTTACACAGACTTCTTTTACATTATTTCATATGCATAAATTGCCAGCGCACGCAGCCACCCACACACATATGCACATGCACACATACCTAAAACTACACCTACACCGAACAACACGCACACAAATAAAGTGCGTGCGCCAAATGAGCGTAATTAAGTGCAAAATCTTGCTCTACCACTCGCACTCCCAATTACTCTCATTCATTCACTCTACCGCTGCTTCTACAGTGTAGCTTAAAAGCAAAGAAGCGTTGACGTCGACTGAGCTGCTGCAGTGTCTGCCGAAATTTTTGCGGCTTCTCTGTGCTGCAATTTTTTCGCCTTTGCCTTTTTGGCTACCTAAAGAACGAAGCGCATAAAAAGCAACAAGTAACAAAAGGGAATACACTGAACTAGAGTTTGATAGTTTTTGGAGTCAATCAGCTACTAATTATTTACATATGTATGTACATGTATCAGAGGCAGGGTATTTCAAAGTCAACGTGACTCAGGCTTTATACTTTTTAGATATTAATTCAGTAAAGCAAATAAAAACTTTCGTCTTTCTGACTTTGTGTAGAAATTCTTGCAGTAAATTTTACATATGTATGTATTTTCACTTACCCGATTTACAGTTGTTTTTGTAGTTCAGCTTCTGCTGCTGCTAGGAAGCTTATCGAAGTTTCTTTTTCGTGTGTATTTGCTTCACTTTAATTTTCTCTCTCTTTGTTCATGTGTTTAAAATGCAAAAAATTCTTTTTACTTTTTGCATACATATGTTTGTGTTGATTTTGCTGCAACATATTTTTGCTTAATTAAATATTTTGTTAGCTGGCCAAAGAATTTTCTTTGCACATGGCCAAAGGTAATACACTAAAAAAAATATATAAAAAAAACACACACACACACTTTCAGCTGAGCTCTGGTTTGTTTGTACAATTTTAATAATCAGCTCTACCGCATTGCCGAGCTTTTCTAGCATGAGAGAGAACTATTCAACTGGCATTTACTTTATGTTCACCTCGCCTCTTTTGGCATTTCATCATTTAAATTAGCACACTGTCGCCTTGACGACAGAAGCATCACTACAACAACAACAAAGGGACACGCAATGCACAGAGAGAGAGAGAGAGAGCGTGAGAGTGAGTGAGTGAGTGAATGAGTGAGAGTGAGGACAGAGTGCAAAATCAGACAATAGCCAAAGCTGTGCATTAAACAAAGCATAGAGCACAAAAGGCGGCTGCTGCTGCTGCTTCCCAGCTTGCTGGCATGGCACAAAAGCAATTGACAAATGTACCAAGGTGCGCTGCTCTGCAATTCCTCTGCACATACACTCACGCATTTGATAAATGGCATCGTGAAGCTCAAAGCGAAATGAGTGAATAGTGATATTTCATATTGATAACAATGACACGATGTGATTTGATTTGCATGCCGTTTCATTTCACAGTTTCTGTGCTGAATCAACTTTTTTGAGCATAACTATATTTGATTTTTTCCACACATTTAATTCTTTTGTTTCTCAATTTTACCATTCTCTTGTTTCACATTCCCTTTCAATTCGCACACCCGTTCGATAGCTGCAAGCGCTCTTGTCCTCTCTCTAACTGTAATATCTCTTCAATCACAGTTTGGAACTGTGTTTTTTCGTTCAGCTCTCTCATTACTATCCGCTTTCAATAAATCTGCAGAACTTAATTTCCGGCTGAATGATGTTACTATCGCCCATTCCTGGTCCTCCCGAAAAACCATCTTCCATTTTCATTCTCCTACAGACACACACACACACACACACACACACCCACGTACACACATATTTTTCACCTTTAAGCGCTTTTTGTAATTACATTTCAGCTGTTCTCCATTTCGCTGGCCATTGTTGTTGTTGTTTTGACTGTTGCTGCCGCTTTTAATAAAGTTTATCTAGCGTTGTCCTTTGTTTCATCCTTATCGACATGCTGTAAATTTATGTTTAGTCTGCTTCGTCCTGCCCGCTTCTCGTTCTGTCTGCACCGTGGGCGAGCAAATATTTTCTTGAAGTTAATTGAATTTGAGGCGTGGACCAAATTCAAGTGAATTTCATTGCTCCTTAACATAATTTCAGCTCGGATTTTACTCCTTGGGGGGATTTGCTGCAAATAGATGTATTTTCTTTTTCACCAAGAAACTCTAATGGCGCATTAATTGCGCGGCATTAAGTGACAAAACTTGTTTAAAGTAGGGAAGATGTATTGCCAGTCCCTAGAGAGGGCCACTTGAGACACATATGTTTGATCTTAAGTCTTTAATAATGGAACACGCTCTTGGTGGTCAAAAAAAAAAAAACCTCCTAAGTGGTTGACTGCAAGGGTTTACTTTATTCTTTCAATTCCTACAACAGCTCAGCAACAATTTTTTAATTTTCCAACTGTCTTTTATCTTTTGCCAGGTGAAAACCCACACATCATCGAACATCCCATGGACACGACGGTGCCAAAAAATGATCCATTCACGTTCAACTGCAAGGCCGAGGGCAGTCCAACACCAACGATTCAATGGTTCAAGGATGGACGCGAATTGAAAACGGATGCGGGCTCGCATCGCATAATGCTGCCCGCGGGTGGTTTATTCTTTCTGAAGGTGAGTTAACAGACCCGACTCGACTCTATCATTATGTTCGGTTACAGCTGCTGCTTTCATATCATGCGAAATTTCATTCGAACTCTTTCGAAACCCCTTCCCCTTCCCCTGCTCGCTCTCCACGACTCGTCTTCTCTTCTCTCGCACGCCTGAGAAACGCAACACATTTGTGCATAAATTTTTGCTCATATTATTTTATGCGCTTCCGATTGGTTGCATTTTGATCGGAAAGTAAAACAAACTGCAGACAGCGCAAAACAATAAAAACAAGAGCACGATGAGACGAGTAGGAGGATGGGAAGGGAAGGGAGGGGGGCAGTAACTCACTCTTCAGCTTAGGCCTGAAACACTTGCGAATTGTCTAGCCGAGTGAGCGGCTGTCGCTGAGCATTAGAGATGGGCGCAGTTCAAGAAAAGGAACGCAAAGAGAATGCACAAAAAAGTACAGTAAGAGACAGTGTGGATGTTTTTCAAAGGCGTACAAGGAAAAGAAACTAAATATGGGAATATAAAATGGAAAGTATTTCATATTTATAAATGCACACGTATTTTCCAATCATGGAAGGCAAGAAGAAAAAAAAATGTTTTTATGTATAATGCATAAATAAAATGTATATTCGATACTTTCACTCCAAATATTCCAAATATGAATAGATACTAGAAGTAAACAGATATTTCTAGGAATTTCCAGTTCAATTATTTTCCTCCATGTTCTCATTTCTTGCCCTTAAATATCGACCCATGCCCATCTCTACTTTCTCCCAACCCCATTTGCCCAACGTGCGTGCACATTTCACAATTTTAGCTAACGAGGCGCAGTGCAGGGGTTCACCCCCCCGCCCACTCAACCCCCCTAGATTGCAATTTTTGTCAGTTGGTGTTTTTTTTTCTGCTTCTCTTTTTTTCGGCTGCCGCTGCTTTGTTTATATTACATTTTGGCCAGCCCGCCCCCCGCGCAGTTGATTTTCATTAAATGCAACAAAAATTTATTTGATATACATTTAATTTTTTCTTCTTGCCGGAATTTAACGAATTACTTCAGGCTGAGCGAGTTTTGAATTGGGATTTTGTTAAATTGTTGTTCAACTAATGCTAGCGAATGGGTTGCAATATTTTGGACGCCAGTGTCCGGCCGGACGCACTTGAGTGGACGCAACTGAGAGGATTTTTCAGAGGGGGAGGGGGAGGGGTTTATATCATTAAAAACCGCCTCGCAACAATTTGCATCATACGCTCGCTTATTTACAGTTACTTTGGCATATCTCGCCCCGAACAGCCCCGGCAACTTGTGATGAGTTCCTGTCAGCCCGCCTCCCACCTCCCCCCTCAAACCCTATGCAACCCCCACCCGCAGCAGTTAATTTTTATTGTTTTCAATGGCATTTTGGGCATTTTTGGAGTCGTGCCCCAATCCTAAGTGACTTGTCGGCAAGCTTACAGTTTGTTGCCAATTAAAACTGAAGAGGCCAAGTGATTAAGGCACAACAGACCCTCCGAACTCAACTGGACCCTGGGGTTGTTGTCAGTGTTCGTCTGGATGTATGTAATTCGGCTGTTGTTGTTGTTATATTAATTAAATTAAATTGCGTATACGCAGCGTGGACTGGTCAGAGCGGGCTACGGGACAGACAACGGCTAGAGTCAGGGTCGTGGCACGTTTTCACTTTCAGTTTTATTTGATTTCGCTTGAACGAGCTTCACTCTGTTTTGATCTTTGAGCCGGCGACACGTGTCGCACTTAAGCCCCTAACTACTCGTACTTAATGCCCAACCCCAGCTTACAAATATCTCCAATAATGTATCTAATCTTCTTAACTATCTCTCTCTCTCTCTCTCTTGCAGGTCATACACTCGCGCCGGGAGAGCGATGCGGGCACCTATTGGTGCCAGGCGAAGAACGAGTTCGGCGTGGCGCGTTCCAGGAATGCAACATTACAGGTCGCATGTAAGTAGATCATCCAGAAATCCCATAAATAGAATATATTTCTATAAACAAATATAACGATGCTACAGTTCAAAAACTTTAGCATAACTACGTCTTAGGCATTCCTATACATATTCTGCGATTTTCAGCTAAATCACATGAGAGTTAAGGGTAGCTAGTCTAATCAACAAAGACTTTTCCTTACAAAACATCGATATTAACTAGTCAGCTTGATTGATTTCAATTATACTTTCCTTTAAATAATAATGCGCTTAATAATATTTAGGTAGAATGGAAAGCCGAAAACGTTTAGCAACACTCGACAGTGCAAAACCACAATATAACATCCACAGCTTTAAAAATATAAAAACTTTTTTTTTGTAAAACCTCATTTTATAATCTCCTCCGCATATCCTACAAATTTTAACAAAATCCTGTGTAAATTAAGGGTTGTTAATCCAGTAAATTGGGGTTTTTATAGGCAAAATGGGTAAAGCTTACAGTCTGGATGCTTTAGCTGATTCTCAGAGTTACTGTAGTCCTTATCATATTTGAAAGGAGTTATAAGCAATCACTTTAAAACCTACTGAATGCAATGGACCTATTTGGTATTGCAAATATCATCGCTAAATCCACAGCTTTGGAAAAATACAAATTTTTTTTTTGCAAAACCCCTTTTTATGATTTCCTGTGTAAGTCCCAAAAATTTTAGCCAAATCCTATGTAAGTTAAGGGTTATTTCTCCAGTAACTAGAGGCTTTTATAGGCAAAGTTGGCTTTTTAGCTTAAAGTCTTCCTATAGTCTGCACGCTATATTTCAGGAACTATTAGTTGTTACTTTAAAATGCACTTTATATGAAAACCACGATAGGCACATGCCCAAAAAAGCCACTCAACGACATTGATCGATTGACGTTGCACATTTACAGCTAATGAACTTTTGTGGCTTGCATTTGGGCAGGCGGAGCAACCCTTCTTCGATTCCAAAAACAACTGCATTGCATGTCCAGTCTGAGTTCCTGTTCCTGTTGCTGTTGCCTGCTGCCTGCTGCCTGCTGCCTGGTAACTGACGGGCACGTCATGCATTCGCATTGCTTTCTAATTAATAAAATAAAGCATTTCGCAAAAATGTTTTGTAATTGATATCCACAGCAGCAACTGTAGATGGAACGATTAGAATTATGAGGGTTGAGGTGGGGCGTATTTTTTGGGGCTGTTGCGCGTTGCCAAGGGCTGTGCCCAAGCAGATTAATTAATATTGCATTGCCGCAGCCCGAGAAGGATTTCAAATTCGTGCAGTACTTGAGCTCATTTAATGGGGCTATCAACGTGGGCCGTTGATGGTCTTCACCTGCTTACAATTGTTTATCTTTAACAACATTGTACGGTTGAACATACTTTTTGCCCGGTTCGGATTGTAAAATTCTGAACTTGTTTGCGGAGCAGCTTTGTTGCCTTTGGCGTGCACTGAAGCGCATTATGCGTTTATTGAAGTGCATTTTGCATTTTACATTTTGTATTCTCCATTTAAATACCCTGTACTCGCTGTGGGCATTCACAAGGTAGCTCGAAGTTGTGTCTGCGTAGGTAACATGGCGAGCGTTTCATGTTAATATCTGAAATATATTTTCCGTCAGCTATATGAAAGCTGTTTCCAAGGAGAATAGATATAGATAAAGAACTGATTTTTGCATGCATATATTTAAAAATAAATTTATTCATGAATGAAGTTAAAAGCTTTTTCCTCGAGGATAACATATGGATATAGCACCAATCTTTGGTATGCACATATCTAAGTTGTCCATCTTTAAGTTTCGAAAATTTCAGAATAATCGCATAATAAACATATGAGTTATTTAATAATAAATTTCAATAATATTGTTTAAGCTCTAATACCAGGGCTGTAGGCCGATTAATCGATTGTATCGACAGATATATCGATAGGTTGATCGATGCTTTAAACAGTTGTTAAACACATTTATGTAGAGAACTTCAGATCTTGACAAAGGTTATTGCCTTGTTATATTTGTAGTTGCAGGGTAACTGCTCGTCGAGCATAGCCGCACATTATCAATTTTTCAATTTCTGTTTGTGAAATACGAATAAAAGAACAGGAAAAAAATACGCATTGCAAATGCCAAAGCTTATTAATATTGCAGCAGGAGCAGCAGCAGCAGCAGCTCAAAGCCTGGACAGCACATCATTATCAAGGCTTTATTGGCATATTGAGTGGCAGGCGAAAGGGGGCGTGGCGGGGTCATTTCAAATGGCAGACGCATTAAGCCTGAAGAATACTCTCTACGCCAGGCAACACTGCAGGCACTTGACCCAAACGCAAAGGGATAAAGCAAGTGCTGCAGCACGTTGTCCGACCGACGCTCACCTGAGCGTATCCTTAGCCCGACAGTTATTAATATTGAATCAATCAAAGCTTAACCGGAAAAACCCTTACCATCTCTCCAACACTTGCTCTATTTCAGTTTTGCGCGATGAATTTCGACTGGAACCGCAAAACACTCGGGTGGCCCAGGGCGAGGTGGCGCTGATGGAATGCGGTGCACCGCGCGGCTCACCGGAACCGCAAATCTCCTGGCGCAAGAACGGACAAACTCTGAATCTGAGCGGCGGCGGCGGCGGCAACAAGCGCATCCGCATCGTCGATGGCGGCAATCTGGCCATACAGGATGCCCGTCAGTCGGACGACGGACGGTATCAGTGTGTGGTCAAGAATGTGGTGGGCACACGGGAATCGGCCACCGCCTTTCTCAAGGTGCACGGTAAGTTCTAATCCCATTAATCTCTGCCTCGACGCTGACTTTTCTCTGCTTTCTGCAGTGCGTCCTTTTCTGATACGCGGTCCACAGAATCAGACGGCTGTCGTGGGCAGCTCGGTTGTATTTCAGTGTCGCATTGGCGGCGATCCTCTGCCGGATGTCCTGTGGCGACGCACCGCCTCCGGCGGCAACATGCCTCTGCGTGAGTATCTATTTGGATATATATCTTTATAGCATATAGTTAGTTAATTAAGCGGAAGTGCCCTGCGGCCATTTTGTTAGTTTGCAATTTAAGCTTTTTGTTTACCATATTTGCATGCTCCACCCCCCCTAATGAGGAGGGGAGGGGGGGGGGGGCTGCAAAAGCTAGTGGCAAACGTCACAACAAAAAAAATTGTTGGTTTTATGCGGTTGCTTTGGCCTTTGGCCTGTGGCTTTTCATGTTTGCACTGAAAGCATTTGCCGAGCTACACTGAGAGAAACGCAGGCGAAGCAGCTGAAAGAGATAGCGAGCTGCTAAGAAAGAAAATTGGAGCTGATTTTTGGCTAAGATCTTTTCTTCAACTAGATCTAAAACTTTGTTGATAACAAAAAAAACAGCCTACAAGATCATGGAGAATCTTCCAATTTCTTCCTCCCTAATTTAAATAAAAGCGCTTCAACTGGATCCTATGTCTCAAGCTTGGGAACAATCACATATACACTCACGGGTTTCTTTTAATAGAATTCTTCATAGAATTCAATCTTACAAACAAAGGCTTCCCTCAACGCTTCTCTCTTAATGCCAACAGTTTGAATTAAAATATAAAATCCGCTTCAACTTCTTCAAAAGATGCATTTGCTATAATATTCCATCAGTAGCTGAGTCCATTTATTTTTCTCCGAAAGAGTGTAGAGTTTTTTTTTTCTAATTTGGATTAAACTTGAAAGTAGACTTCAACATCTTTCTAAGATGCACTCGATATTCCATAGGAATATTCCATCAGAAAACTCAGTCAATTTTTATTTTCCATTTTCGCTTCTCTCTTCATGCCAATAATTTGGATTTAATTAAACTATAAAGTCCGTTACAACTTATTTTTGAGATCCGCACAACGATATTCCATATTCCATAGGAACAATCTTCCATCAGTAGCTGAGTTCAACTTTATTATCCTAGAAAATAATGTAAAGGCTTCTCTCATCGCTTCTCTCTTTATGCCAAACATTTTTAATTAAATTAAATTAGAAAAGGTGCACACAACGATATTCCATATTGCAGGGAAACGATCTCTCTCTGCAACAGATCTGTTCAATTTCAGCCCAACCTTAGGACATTTGTCTCTGCTTCAGAGCTTTTTCAAAATTTCTCTCAGTGTAATAAACACCTAGTACAGTGACAGTCCGTTAGTTGTTGTTGTTGTTGTTGTTGTTGTTGTTGTTGTTGCTGGTGTGATTGTGTTTGTGGGCGATGGCAACGCACACCAGCCCGCCCTCCCCCCTCACCGCACAGTCCGCACTGTGTGTAAACACAACTGTAACTTTTAATTCCGTTAATTGCCAATCTCTGTTGGCAGCAATCAACAATTTTGCTTGCACAACACTCGACTGTTGCAATGTTGTCCTTCAGACGGGACAGGACGCACCCCCAAAGAGTGCAACCAGCCAGCCGAGGGGGGGGAGTGTGTCCAGCGGGGAGATAGTGGGGAACTGCTCATCACACACACACACACACACACACACACACACACACACACACACACACACACACATCCCCACCCCCCTTTCAGGAAGCTAGTTACGCTTCTTTAAACTGCCCTTCGCAGCCAAAAGCCGTAAAAGAAAATACGGTAAAAACACATTCCGTCAGCTAACGGGACTTCAAGGTAGTTCAGCTCAGGGGGGGGGGGGCTAAACTTTTGTTAAGCAAACAATTGGCACAGTGGCCACTGAAGGAGCAGCAACAACAACAACAACAACATTTCAGACCTATTTCGCAGTCAGGCAACCAAGCAAAAAGAAAGCAAAGCTCTCTTTTAATGCCCTCGCATAGGGTATTTTAGCTAAGTCACCAGCTACGTACTTTTTTCTGTTCTAAATAATATTCCGAAGCTGTTTCCGATTTTCTTTTTCCAGAAAAGAGTGCAGAGGCTTTTCTCTTGGATTGTAAGATTGTAAGATGCACACAACGATATTCCACAGGAATAATATTCCATCAGAGGCTCAGTCAATTTTTTTCTCCTATTTTTCGCTTTTCTCTTGCCCAAAAGCAAGTTAGGGTAACATAGCTATATCAAAAACAGGGATCCATTGGATGAAAACAAAATTTCACCCATTCAGAATGGTTCGGTATTGAAATCCATGGTTAGGGCATTTCAGCTTCGGCTCGCCGAGCATCTACTTTCTCTTGTTATTCCTCAGCTGGTGCTTGCCGTTGTCCTCCTATCTTTTATTGTAAGACACGACCACAAAAGCTGGCTCAATGTGTGTAACTACCCCCTTGCTTTGCCCCCTACCCCCGCGGCTGCAGCACTCGTCTTGGCTTGGCTTTGCTGCGGTTGTTTGAGCTGCTCAGCAGCGCCGACTTGGCCATTTTTACGCTACTTGAACTACTAACGAAGTTGAAGAAGACAGCGTCTGATGACGTTGGAGTTAGTTGCTCGTTTTTGGCTTGAACTCACATGGCCCCACCGCCTGCCTCTTCTGCTCTACCTACTCCACTTACAGGTCGTGTGCACATACTTGAGGACCGCAGTCTGAAGCTGGACGACGTCACGCTCGAGGACATGGGCGAGTACAGCTGTGAGGCGGACAATGCGGTCGGCTCAATTACGGCCACGGGCATACTCACCGTGCACGGTAAGTTAATTGATCAACCCCCCACTCGATTCCTAAAAACTAAACTCCCAACTCGAATCCGCCCGTCACACAGCACCACCCAAGTTCATTACGCGACCTAAGAACCAGCTGGTGGAGATCGGCGATGAGGTGCTCTTCGAGTGCCAGGCCAGCGGTCATCCGCGTCCCACACTCTACTGGTCCGTCGAGGGCAACAGCTCCCTGCTGCTGCCGGGCTATCGGGATGGCCGACTGGAGGTCACCCTAACCCCGGAGGGTCGTTCGGTGTTGTCGATTGCGCGCTTTGCTCGCGAGGACTCCGGCAAGGTGGTCGTCTGCAATGCCCTGAATGCCGTCGGCAGCGTCAGCAGCCGTACTGTGGTCAATGTGGATACACAGTTCGAGCTGCCGCCGCCCATTATCGAACAGGGTCCGGTGAATCAGACGCTGCCGGTGAAGTCAATTGTGGTGCTGCCCTGCCGTACGCTGGGCACACCGGTGCCCCAGATATCCTGGTATTTGGATGGCATACCCATCGATGTGCAGGAGCACGAGCGTCGCAATTTATCCGATGCCGGCACGCTGACCATTTCGGATTTGCAGCGACACGAGGATGAGGGCCTCTACACTTGTGTGGCCAGCAATCGCAATGGCAAATCCTCCTGGAGCGGCTATTTGCGCCTGGACACGCCCACCAATCCGAACATCAAATTCTATCGCGCCGCAGAATTGTCCACGTATCCGGGTCCACCAGGCAAGCCACAGCTGGTGGAGAAGGGCGAGGACTCGGTTACGCTAAGCTGGACGCGCAGCAACAAGGTGGGCGCCTCCAGTCTGGTGGGTTACGTGGTCGAGATGTTTGGCAAAAATGAGACGGACGGCTGGTTGGCCGTGGGCACACGCATACAGAATACCACGTACACCCAGCTGGGCCTGGTGCCGGGCGTGAACTACTTCTTTCTGATACGCGCCGAGAACTCGCACGGCTTGTCCCTGCCCAGTCCCATGTCGGAGCCCATAGCTGTGGGCACGGTAAGTCAGATAGAGAGAGGGAGAAGTTTCACTCCAAAACTAGCTATATTTTCCTGCCCTTCCATTTGCACAGCGTTATTTCAATAGCGGCCTGGATCTGAGCGAGGCACGCGCCAGCCTGTTGTCCGGCGATGTTGTGGAGCTGACCAATGCCAGCGTTGTGGACTCCACCAGCATGAAGCTCACTTGGCAGGTTTGTAGCCAACCAACCCACCAACCGACCCCAGCCCAACTGCAGCGCAGTCTCTAACCCCCCGCTTCGTTTACACATGCAGATCATCAATGGCAAATACGTCGAGGGCTTCTACATCTATGCGCGCCAGCTACCAAATCCCATAACAAACATGGTAACGGCCAATACGAATCCATTGCTGGCCTCCAATTCGGCCTCCGCCTCCGCGTCCGCATCGGCTTTGATATCGACAAAACCAAATATTGCCGCTGCCGGCAAACGTGATGCAATGGATGCCCAGCAGCAGGAACAGCAGACCCAGAGCCAAATCCAATCCTCGTATGCCAACAAATATCGCATGCTAACCATATTGAACGGCGGCGGCGCCTCGTCCTGTACGCTGACAGGACTCCAGCAGTATACGCTCTATGAATTTTTCATTGTGCCATTTTACAAATCCGTCGAGGGCAAACCTTCAAATTCGCGCCTGGCGCGCACCCTCGAAGATGGTGAGTATTCCATATCCTTTGCTGCTTTGATGTATTATTTATGTGGAGCCAAGTAGGCAAATATGCAGTTGTCTATTGCCCGCCCGGCGCCTAATGAACCGGCTAAATCGCAGCGAAATCCAACAAACCATATAAATGCCTACACAACCAACCAACCAACCCCCAGTAACAACCCTCCGCAGCGGGGGGTAGTTCGGTCGTCTCTTCCATCTGACAAATGCAGCAGCGGCAACAGCTGGGCTAAGGGTTGGGGGGGCTGTTCGCACTGCAACAATAACCTCTAATACAATAAAAGGATATGTGCGCGAAACGGAAACTGCGTCACATAAATGCCGGGCCATGCCAGGCCAGGCCAGGCCAGGTCCTGGGCCTTAACCGAGCCTTATCCCAAGCTGGCATCAGCTGCTATGCGGGTCCCATAATCGCATATAATTTTGAGGGTCGCACAAAAAACAAAAAGGAAAAAAAAAACAGCGAAAATTTTGCACTGGGATGTCAACGACTGCCAAATACTCGCTCGCAGTTCAATAACAACTTGATGCAGGGTGTTCGACAAGAGATCAATAAGAGTTTATAGACTTCTTCGATTTGCCAGACCTGAAAATATTTGTGGATTGAAACGTGAAAGAGCTTATCAGAAGTTTTTTATTCTTCAGCTCGAATTCTGTGGAAGAATTGAGTTATTCCGATTTGCATAATAATTATTGATTACCTTTTAGAGGAGCTTATCAGTAATCTTTATTCCATAAGTCTAGCGGAAGATATAGATATCTTCCGATTTGCCTCGTATCCTGTCTCTGTATCTGTAAAGTATGTCTTTGGTTTACCCATACAATTTGTTAGCCCTATTGTCCATTATTGGGACACAACACCAATATACCCTTTCTATCAGTTTGTGAACGAGTATGGAAACTGGCAAAAGGTTGGGGTTCCCTTTTGGATATGGCAAATAAAAAGTATGTCAATCATTGAACACTGCAAAAAGCGAATCATGCGTGTGCAAAGCCTGTGGAATGCGAACTAAAAGGAATAAAAAGCGGTGCAAAAGGGATATCAAGCAGCAGGATAACGCGGCAAGCACGTAGGCTCAGGTTCCAGCACACATTGCTGACGAGCGAGAGTAACTCATCCGTGTGTGTGTGCGTGTGTGTGTGTGTGTTGAGTGTGTTGAATACTTGATGTGGCGATTTACATGTGTCGCATGTGGCAGACAGGTGAAAGGATTCGCTCAATGACTCGACATACGCCTAAGGAATGTGCCCTGAGGCTAAACTTGTAATTATTTGTGTAGGGAGGAACGTGAAAATATTTTTAAAATAGAAGAGCTAGGCTATTCCGCGTCGGTTCGCAATAATAAAGTCTGTCGTTGGAAGGAAGGGTTAACGTTTGGAATAGAGGCTAAACACAAGAAATGGAATAAATGATGTCGATTTTTAGGGACTGGGCAAGGAACTTACGACTCTGGTAATATCAAATGGTAGAAATGCCTAAGTAAAACCAAACACAAAAGTGGGGACATTTTAGGTGTAGCTTGAGAAAGAAGTCTTAGAGCATATGCTAATAGAGACTGGAATAACTAAAGAAGTTATAGGAAACTTAGGATCAAGTGCAATAGTTCTTAAAGGTAATCCGTCTTTTGGCTGCAACCAGATCGTGACCGAGCCAGGACTGAAGAGAACTCATTATGGTCTACAAATTGTTTATATTTTATCTGCGATATATAAATATACTTGCCTTTTCACAAGAAATTCGTCAAATCGAGTAGCTTTTGGCATTCATAGGTCTTAAAGGTCTATTACCCAAGTCCCATATCACCATAATGCGCACGCTTTAACAGTTTGGGAATTGTAAGCGAATCAACGAATTAGCTTGATATTTGGCATAAGTCTGCTCTGCGTCTTTCGAAAGTCTATTCTCGGTTATTTTCCTAACTTCAACTTTTCTTTTTCTGTTGAGGGAATTCTTGTGCGGTTGCAAGTCAGTGTTGTTTCCCAAACTTCTACAACACATGTGTTTTTCTCCTCTCTGCTTTTAAATCTTTGATTGCCTAGCTTAAAAAACTTACACAAGTTCGGCATATCTAAGCGAAAACTTGGCGTATTACCGACTTTGTTCGTAAGCTTCACTGTGGCTAAGACACATATTCTCCGATAAGACTGTCCAAAATTTCAGCTCAACATTTTTGCAATCATGCTCTTTCTCTCCTCCTTTCCCCCTTTTGTTTCTCTTTCTGCAAAGATGCCAAACTCAGCAGGCGAAACTTTGCAGACAGGTTTATCACTTCATTTTATCACCGAAAAAACTTCAAAGATGCGCGGCAAAAAGTGAACAATTCTCAATGAGGCGACTTTTTACAAAATAATTAAATACAAGAAAGAGAAATGAGAGCAAACGATAGAAAGAGAGAGAGAGAGGGGGGCAGCAGAGTTGCAACCAGGGCCAGTGTTGCCAACCGTAGCTATAGAAAATTAGCTGAATGCGGTGTTAAAAATAGCTCTATAAGCTTTTTAATTGCTAAAACCTGTCATAAAAAATTAAAAAAAAAGAGCTCAATCATTTTAGTATTTCCACCAAATACGGCCACTTCTGAAAATAGCCAAATTTAGCTTTAAAATAGCTGAATAGTCAACACAGGACCGGGCTTTGGGAATGTCATGGATGGCAAACGTTGAATGAGAGTTGGTTTATAGAAGGAGGGCGTGGCGTGGGAGGTGGCGGAGACACAGTGCCGCAAATAAGTCAACAGACGCTGCTGCTGCTGCTGCAATATGAAATGCACAAACGTCGCGCCTTGGCACCAAAGCGCCCTCTGTCTGCCCGAAAGTGCGTCTCGTGGGTTTGGGTCGCTTTTGTCCCTGTTTTGGGGGTAAGTCGGTGCTGCATGCCGCGGATCTGCGGCGTCTTCTCCGCAAATCAAAACTCATTTCGTATGCATCACATTTCCACTTGTGACTTTTTGTTGACAACAACAACAACAAGAAGAAGAACAGCAGCAAAAACTCAAAGAAATTGCCAACGCAATTGTGTAAAGATAAACAACAATTATTGCTGCTAGGTATATGAAGAGCAGTCCCTCACGCCCTCACTCAAAAAGCCTCCCTCCTGGCAAAGTGTTGCAGTGCCTCGCAATGCAAATTTGATGCGCGTTTGTTAGTCCTTCTCGCACAGGATTAGGTTAGGGGTTCGGGGGCAAATGAAAATCCACACAGGAAGCATTTGGCACAGGTCCTTCAGCAAAAACGGAACTGGGCAAATAAAGGATGCAGGTACAAAAATAGCTAAGGCGTGCAAAGAAATGTGCAAGTGTCTGAAGACGTCTAGTGAATGCTCTACAATTGTTTAAAAATATAGGAGATATTAAAAAAATTGATACAAAAATGATCCAGTCAAGTTGTAAATAAGAAGAAAATATTAACAGATACTTTTGAAGCTGAACTAAAATGTGAAATAGGAAACAAAAACAGCATCAAAGAAAGCATTTTAATTAAAAAAAACTTTGTTTACTTGGCTTTCTTGGCAGATATTTTAAATATGCTCAAAATTGGATGTTAATAATGTGTGGATTTAAGAGAAAAACGTGCTTTTGTTTATTTATTTGAAACTTTAGCACACTGATATTAAAGTGCTGTAAAGAATGATACTTATGACTTTAGAACATTGCCCAACACTTGTTGAACTAAATTTTCCTAAAAAGTAGCACTTAGTTCGGTCGAGTAAGACCTTATTGGAGTTAAGGATAGAAAACCGTGTCATCTCATTGCATCATTCGACTGACAGATCAGCCACTTAGTCCTTTGGTTAATACACAGCTCTATCTGGTGGCAAATGGGTATAAACATCAACGGGAAACCGTCATTTCAATTGCAATTTTCCAATTGGTTTGTCAAATGTGACGAGCAGCACTTTTTTCTACAATTGCCCCGAGGTCGTATATGCCACACAATGGCAGCTACGTGTTAAGCGCGTCATCAGACACGGCTGAAAAAAAAGAAAAGAAAATCTGAAAAATATAAGAAAAGAAAAGAAAGAGAAAAAACCGCCCTCTCCGCCATAGACAAAAAGCCTGACAAGCACTTTAGCATGTCGCAGAACAACAACAACAACAGCAGCAGCAGCAGCAGGAAAAGAAACAAAGCCAAAATGAAAATAAAAGAGGAATCGCAGCAGCACTCGCTCCTAAGTATACCTAGGCTAACCCTATATATATATATACATATACCCAGAAGAGACAGGCACCTATTTAGAGATGTTGTTGCTGTTGTTGTTTCGCATTCGCACGTGTGTTTATTTAAAGAAATTGCTTCAACCGTCGCCAGACACACAGTCAGAGATCTGCTCGGTTAGTTAGCGGCAGCTGCTGGGGGTACAATGCGGTAGGGTGTAGGTAAATGCCGGCGACAGCAGGAAATAAATAAACAAATGAAGATGAGCTTTTGAAGTGTGGCAACGTGAGGTGCCGTGATGAATGCAGCCACTTCATATGCGCGCGCCCCGCTCCTAAAAATACTCCGTTCCCAATGGCGGGTGCTGGACGCTACCCGGAACTGTGCCCGAAACCTGACTGCTGCTCAGCAGCTAACCCACTAAATGGCAATTAATTAGAGCAGACGCCAGCAGACGCGGCTCATTAGAGCGCGCCGCCAGCAGCTGGTGCCACAATCAAAAACGCATTTGCAGCCGAAACCCCAAGAAAACCCTGGAAAACCCATCCTAACTCATCTTTTGCATATATCTTTGTTTGTTTTATTTTTTAGTTCCCAATGAGGCGCCTTTTGGCATGGAGGCCATTCTGCTAAATGCCTCCGCGGTCTTTTTGAAGTGGAAGGCACCCGAACTTAAGGAGGAGCATGGTATGCATATTCCCCACCTCCCACTTAATCCATTTTCCCACACATTAACCCCTGGCTTTAACCCTTGTGCAGGTCTTTTGCTCTACTATCACGTAATTGTGCGCGGCATCGATACGGCGCACAATTTCTCGCGCATATTGACCAATGTGACAATTGATGCAGCTTCGCCCACGCTCGTTTTGGCCAATCTTACGGAGGGCGTCATGTATACGGTGGGCGTGGCAGCGGGCAATAATGCTGGCATTGGACCCTACTGTGTGCCGGCCACACTGCGTCTGGACCCGATTACCAAGCGTCTCGATCCGTTTATCAATCAGCGGTAAGTAGATTTTTGTGAAACTACAGTGAAGTCTCACTATCGAAGATTTACAGAATATTTAAAGTTGGATTTTTTAAATCTTCCCTGTAGAAAATAGTTTGAAGCACAGAAAATACTATTTGTTTAAAGAAAGTTGTTTTATTATAATATAAGCTGAAGAAATATTTATAAAAAACTTTATACAGATGTTGTTTATAGTGGAGTTTCACTGTATATGTTGAGACTCCATATTCAAGGCTCACAATATTGCGTGGTGAAATTTACGGAACGTTTTCTTAGAATACGAAGACTTTAGTTATAAAGAGGCTTCACTGTTTACTCAACAGTATATATGTTATATATATTTTTTAAGGAGCTTTCTTATTAGACAGATTAACATTTTTAAGCTTAAAAAGTCGTTTGATAAAGTTACATTTCACTGTACTCTAAATATATCGATTGAAATCGTGTACACAAGCGAGAAATGTTTAGGCGCAGCCAACTTAACAGGCACATGCTATACTTTAGCGTTGCCAGATCGTTTAGATTTTCCGTAAATTAAGCAGATCTTGTTTTAATTAATTTATTTGATTTTCTTTTATCTTTATTCTGCAGCTATCCCATCAATCAGGATCATGTGAACGATGTGCTGACACAGCCCTGGTTCATAATACTCCTGGGCGCCATACTGGCCATCATGATGTTATCCTTTGGCGCGATGGTCTTTGTGAAGCGCAAGCACATGATGATGAAACAGTCCGCGCTGAATACCATGCGAGGTGAGTACCCGAAATAACCAACTCTCTTCTGCCTTTTTTTTTTTTCTGCACCGCCACATCCGAGCTGCATCCGTTGCGTTCAGCTGGTGGCGCTTCCTTCCCAGCTAGAATTTTTACACAAACACACATACAGATTTACATTTGCATGTATAAATAACGCTAATTTTCCATTGTTAGCGCCACATGCACACACACACACACAACAAAATAGGTGCGAATAAATATTTTAGCAGGGAGCAGCACAGCACAAATTTTCATCCCGGGCACATAATAGAAATTAACATTTTGCACGTCACGTTCTATGCTCGGGAGTAAACCGCCTCCTCCTGCTCCTCCTCCTGCCCCTCTACAGCTGCAATTATGCATTTAGTTTTGTGTGCATTATTAACCAACAAGTTGTGTGTGTGTGCGTGTGTGTGTGGCGTGTGGTGTGTCCCTGGCAATGTTCAACACTTGCAGTTGGGGGCACAGCTTGTGGTCTAATTGAAATTAGCAGCATTACGAGAAACCAAATCGGGTAAGGGACTTGTGGTTGAAAGCGGGAAGGGGGGAGGGAGGCACAGGGCGTTTAGCCTGTAAACTGCCGCATGTGGCACTGATGTTTAGGCTTTCGGTTTAGCTGGTTGCACAGTAAACGCTGCTCGTTGGCTTGTGGCACGACGCAATGAACAGGGCATTGGCAAATTAAACTCGTAGGCGTGCAAATAGTATTCGATTTGGGTCTAAAGATGTGAATGGATTAGGCAATGGATATTGAAAATAAGGAAATGTCACAGAAGTGACTACTACTGCTAACTACTACTACTACCTTCTACTTCTTCCAACTGCTACTACCTTTTAGTGCCACCAAATACTTCTACTACCTCCTACTACTACTATCCAGTTTAAATGTTACTAATTCTACTACTATATCTACTACTATATCTACTACTACTTTTACTACCACTACTACTCCTACAATTACTACTACTACTTTTACTACCACTACTACTCCTACAATTACTACTACTACTTTTAATACTGCTTTGACTAATGCTTCTACTACTACTTCTACTACTGCTACTGCTTCTGCCTACTACTACTTTTACTACTACCGCTTCTATTTAATACTACTACTGCGTCTGCCTACTACTAATTTTCCTACTACTGCTACTACTGCCACTTCTAGCAACTACTACTTCTACTAACACTACTACTAGTACTACGTTTACTACTACTACTACGCTTACTACTATTACTACTTCTACTAACACTACTACTAGTACTACGCTTACTACTACTACTACGCTTACTACTACTACTACTATTACTACTAATACTACTTCTACTAACACTACTACTAGTACTACGCTTACTACTACTAGTACTACGCTTACTACTACTACTACTTTTACTACTAATACTACTACTATTGAATGTTTATATTAAGGCGCTTTCAATGCCCCTAGTCAAGCGACTCGTTACCTTTAAAAAATACAACTGGCTACTTCCATGTATGTACAATCAATCGACTTAGTTATCTGTTTTCTTTTTTGCTTTTTGAACATACGCCAACATCTGCTAGTTGGCACATTTAATAGTCATAAAAGGAGCTTAAAATATATTTTTAAAGCGCTTCAAAAAGTCAGCTCTATGCAAACTTTTAGCGAAAGCGTATTAAGAACAAGTCCTCAAAGCCCGCATGTTGACTATTATTTTCAATTTCTATAGTTTACAAAATAGTTAGCGATGTTTTTTTTCACTTTTATTTTTGTGTTCATGGTCGTAAGTGTAGACAACAACATTGCTTTTCAACTTTGGCATTGTTCAACAAGCCGCGGCTAACCGACATTTTAAAACGAGCGCGGAAAAAAGGCGAAAAGTGGGCGAAAAAGAGGTGCAAAAAAAGTGCATTGCATATTCATGGGCGCCAGTTGCACATAAACTAAGCAGCAAAAAGCGCAAAGCTTTTCATGCAGTTCACCTGAACAGCCATAGACAATAAAAACGCGCCCAGCCCCGCCCCGCCCCTGCGACGGCAACAAGCGCCATAAAATACTCGCTTGATGCGCAGTTATAACCCGGGGACAGTTTAATTGGTGCATTTTTTATGCATTATTTTTTTGTTGCTCGAAAGTATGCAACACATTTTTGCGCAAGCGACGGGCGCCAACTGGAAAATTGACAATAATTTATTTGATTTTTCACTGTGTGTGTGTGTGTGTCGGTGACAATAGGGGAAATTGCGCATACGCCCCCTTGACCCCTGGCAAAATATTATTTTAATGTGCTGAATTTATAGCACTGCAGCGCGCAGCATTGAAATCCCATAAGCTAACCAAAATCACTTTCGCCGCAATTTCGCCAACTGTATTTTTTTAAGGCCTCACAATAAAAATTTAAATATTTTGAAAAATTCAATTCAATTCAGTATCAAAAGTAAATGAAATTTCTTAAAATATTTAGTGTTTGCTTTTGCAGCGAAATTGTTTTTGGGAACAACCCAAACACTGCGTTGGCCTTTGTTTTATATTTTTATGCCTTTTTGTTAATTTCCGGCAACAATTTATTTGGTTGCCAATTTGTTGCAAAACATTTAATTGCTCTGTCTCTCACACTCTCTTGTCTCTCTCTCACACTCTCTCTGGTTTCTCTCACCTGCAGGCAATCACACGAGCGACGTGCTCAAAATGCCGAGTCTGTCGACGCGCAATGGCAACGGCTACTGGCTGGATGCCTCCACCGGCGGCATGGTGTGGCGCACCTCGCCCAGCGGCGACACCCTCGACATGCAGAAGGATCACATTGCCGACTATGCGCCCGTTTGCGGTGCAAGTGGTGCAAGCTCTGGCGGCGCCACCGGCAGCAGCAGCAGCGGCGGCGGCAATGGCAGCGGCAACGGCGGCGGCGGCGGCATCGATGATATTCATGGACACGCTGGCGAACGCAATCATCAGCGGTAAGTTTTTTTTTTTTATTTTACACAGTTAGGTAGCCGGAAAATGCTGGGGCATTGAGAAAAAAAAAATTGAAACTGGGGACCCACTCAAAGCGAGGACGACAATAAAAATTCACCAAACTGTGAAATTGCATTTTTCTGGCGCGTCGCAAAAATGTTTTCGGCAACTTTCTTTTTTTTTTTGAGAGAGAGGGAGATTTTTGTTTTCGTTTGGCAACGGCGCCGGGCAGCAAAATCAAGTTAGAAATGGAGATGTTGCCGCGCTATTTATGTTGATTTTTGCAGCAGCCAGTGGACAGTTCCCGGCGGCGACCAGCTCCCGGTGGACAGACAGCTCACATAGTAGTTTTCAGCTCCCCCGTTGGCACAAATGTAATTATCGGGGTGTCGGGTAGTAGTTGGGCTACCTTTCCATTTGTCTAGCTTTAAATTGGACAGCTTTAAGCTTGTCCTTGCTGCCAAATGTAGCATACTTTTCAGGGGGGAAGCATATGTGCTAAGCCTGCGTGAAAGGTGTCATTTGATGAAATATTTTACGCATTCGTATAAAACGAGCCATAAAACTCATTATTGTTTACTTGTTATGGCAAATGTGTAATTCTTTGTTGCAGGCAGCCCTGCAGTATTTGGACTTAGTTTATATGTTTATGCGAACTAGGCTTTCAATTCATTAGAAAGTTTTTAATTTGCAACAAACTGATTTGGAGCTCTTTACCATTTAGGAATGAAAAAAGAGTATTTAAAACAAAAACTATATTAAGAATCGCAGACGTGTAAAATATTTGTCCTGAAGCCGATGCGCAGCCGAAATACATCGGAAAATACAAATTAAATCAAAATTATGTTGCTTTTTGCTTTTAAGCCGAACAAATATTTATAAAATGGATAGGTTGCCAAAACTAGCTTCAAAAACTATTTCCTTATTCGTTTTTTTCGATTTTTATATAAAAAGAAAGGTTTTTCTTATTTGGAATTTCCAAATAAAATATTCAGGAAAAACAGAGAAAAGGCTGTGAGCCTTTTTACAAGAATTTAAAATTGTTTATAGTAAATAGTTTAGTTAAATATATTTAGTCGCATTTGCAGTCACAAACAGGGTATTACAAATTCGTCACAACCTGCTCCAGTTGCATTACATTTGTTTATGCCGCGCCGACAGCTTTGTTTTGTGCAAAACATTTTGGAGTACAGCCCGAAATATGTTTTCCATGTTGTTTGAATTTATTTATTTCTAAATTTTTTTTTCTGTTACATTTCGCATAATTCATTTATGTTTCGTCCGTGGAATGGTTAATCAAAGCTGGCAACATAATGTGCAACACAGCAATTGCAGGCGCGGCTAATTTTTTTGTCTGGCAATCAGAAGGCATAAAATAATTGTTTGCGTTTTGTAGATGTTGTTGAATTTGGGGAAAAATGTTTGCGCTGTTTCGCCAAAATGGCCAAAAATCGTAATTGTTATTTATTTGTGGCTAATTTTGTGCTGGCCACAAATTACGCATAGCAGAGGTCACAGATTTAATCCAATTAAATAATTGATGCACAAGGAAGCACATCAAAAGCACACACAATTTTATAAATGTTTAAAGCGTTTTAGTTGGGCAAATGCTCAGAGTGTGCTTCATAATAATTCCCCGCGAATTGGCCAAACAGCAAAAATCACAGCTGTCTGCCAAATGGCAATTAAATGCCAATCAAGCGTAAAAAGCTGAAGTGTTCCATCCAGCAAAAAAAAATCAGCCCAGCAACAGCAAGTAGCATATATCAATAAAAAATAAAAGCAGCAGGAAATGAAATAAATATAAATTTAAATAAATTTCGATTTATCCATAATTTAAATGCAATTTTCCGTGCGACTACTGTGCGCATAAATTTCTGCCCGACATAATTAAAATTATTTTCGCACACTTAATTAGTCATTAAAAACACAAATTGAAAATGTGCGCAATTCAACGCAAATATTAATAATGATTGCAACAAAATTGTGCGAGCGAGCGAAATGTGCAGCAACAATAACAATAACAATTGTAATAACAATAACAATATAAAAGTAATCACAATATAATGAGTGTCATATGTGCGAAAATAAAAATGTGAGAGAAAAAAAGAAACAGCATCCGTATGAGTTGGGGTCACTTTTAATGATACTTTAACAGTTTGTATAAAGATAGTTTAATACGCTTTTATTTAGAATTTCAAGAAGGATGATAATATCTAGATATACATATATATTTATGTAGACAGACTTTTATCTATGTAGGCAACAATTTCATAATGAGAAACTTGCGAAGAGAAAGTGTAGCAAAAAAAAAATTAATCTTTAGTTAAATATTTAAATAGTTTAACCCATTTTTTTTAAAACTAAACCTAAGCCTATCGAGCTAGATCCAATTGTAATCAAAATGGTGGCATCTCTGACCACATGCTTCACAGCATTCCAGCCAGGTGGCAACACTCGCTGAGACTGTAGCGAGTTATTCCAGCGAGTGGTTATCACTCGTCGCTTAGCGCAAAACACTTTCAATTCGAATTCAAAATTTCGACATTTTCATATTCCCAATTATTCAACTCCACGTTTTTGTAAACCCAATTCGCTCGAATTAAACACAATTCCTTGCAGCTTGGCCAAACTGCGTTCCATTTAAACTGCTTACAGTCAGCTATTTTTTTTTTTAACATAGTTTCCACTGACATTTAACTGTGACCCCGGCTGGCCCCCCCTTTTAGTGCGGTACAAAGGACTCATTCAGGGCAGACATTTCCCTTCGCCAAATGAAAACTCATTAAGGGCATTAAAAGCGTATTTGGAAATGCACGCACCGGAGTTTTTTTCACGTCGACTGCGCCATGGCGACTCCATCAATACGCCGTATATATGTACATACATATTTTAGTCAGCTTTTAGCTGGTTTCGCTTTATTTTGTTTTTTTTTTTCGCTTTCCCTCCGGCTGCTTTTTAATCCGCTTTCAGTATTTAAATACGAAAATAATGTTAAAAATTTTGTATTTGGGGGTGAACATTTCGCTTCTTTTGCATACCCTGTAATTAAATGAAAAGTAGAAGTGGGTAGTTTAGGTGATGAGTGTCTGAACTTATAGGAATATATACTTTTTATTATTTTTTGGCATTAGTTCGAAATATTAATTTGTCTGTCCGACCAACTGGCTATCTTACTGAATTTACCCTTCATCTCAGGAGCTATAAGGGCTAGACCTCAGCAATTTGGTATCTGGCTGCTTTGATTCATATAATTTACGATTTACTAAAAATTTAGTCAAAAAAGATGCTCAAAATTATAATATATAAATATAGTCTTGATTTGTATATTATATAGAGCTAGAAAAGTATATGACTTTCAGGCAATTATAAATTGGCTACAGGGTATATGCAGAGCAATCATCTAGCACTTATTCTCATCAATTTTCCCTTCAATTTTCAGATAATTAACATTTATATGAAATACAATATGTATTAGGAAGCATTACACCTATTCACTGAGTATCTCCTAGTCGAGCATTTAAAGCTTTAGCTTTTTTGCTTTACTTTTTGCCCCTGCTTATTTATCTGAGTGCGTGAATCGCGTTCAAAGTGGAGTCAGTTGGAGCTGGTGATAAGTATTATCGCTGCTTAGAGCCGGGTCCATTTGCACAACATTAGCTGGGTTAACGGGCAGCTGGGCGAGGGGCGGAAGGGCGGGGGGCAGTTGGGCGCTCAGGTGTGAATATGTAAAATGTTAAATCCGAAATAAATTCCATTTTTACACATGAGCACGCGCCGCTGCATGAACGCTGCTCGTGGATCTGGTTCCGGGCGCAGGCGAAATGCAAATTTCCGCTCCGACTGCAGACCGCACGCCATAAATTCCCAGCCAAGCAGCGACCGCGCACTGTCCGCCGCCCAAAAATCATACGAACCGACAAATTTATAACCGAAAAATGTTTTCCCTGCTGCCAGTTCAGGCCCCTTGCACAATCCTTTCGTACGTTATGGGCGTGGGAATATTGTAATAAACAAGCGACGGCAATAAATGTTTTTCCCCTTTTGTTTTTATCTCTTCATTTGCAGCTACGTGGGCGAGTACTCCAATATACCCACCGACTATGCGGAGGTGTCCAGCTTTGGCAAGGCGCCCAGCGAGTATGGACGCCACGGCAATGCCTCACCCGCGCCCTATGCCACCTCGGCCATACTCAATCCCGGCCAGCAGCAGCAGCCGCGTTATCAGCAGCGTCCAGGCCCAGCTGGGCTGCCCGGCTCCTATGGCATGCAGCGACCCATGCATCCGCATTACCAGCCACAGCAGCAGCTGCAGCAGCAGCAGCAGCCACACTCCAGCGCGAACATCTATCAGCAAATGTCGACCACCGGCGAGATCTATCCCAGCAATACGGCCGGCGCGCGCTCCGTCTATTCGGATCAGTATTATTATCCCAAGGACAAGCACATGCACATGCACATCACGGAAAACAAGCTGAGCAACTGCCACACCTATGAGGCGGCGCCCAATGGCGGCCATCAGCAGCAGCAGCAACAGCAGCAGCAGCAGCTGGCATCGACTGGCAGCGGCAACTCGAACCAATTTGCCAGCGTGCGGCGACAGCAGCTGCCACATGGCTGCAGCATTGGACGGGACAGTGCGCGCTTTAAGGTGCTCAACGCCGGCCCGGCTCAGGCTCTGGATCAGACGCTGGCCAAGAGCCATCAGCCGAATCTGCTTGACTTGGATGGCTCCTCCTTCTGTTACAACGGCTTGGCGGACTCTGGCTGCGGCGGCTCGCCCTCGCCCATGGCCATGCTCATGTCGCACGAGGATGAGCACGCGCTTTATCACACGGCCGACGGCGATCTGGATGACATGGAGCGTCTCTATGTCAAGGTCGATGATCAGCAGCAGCCGGTCTCGCAGCAGCAGCAACAGTTGCTGCCCTTGGTGCCGCACGCGCAGCCACATCAGCAGCCGCTCGAGCCGCAGTCCTGGCGTGCTCAAGGCACGCGCGGCGGCCGCAAGGCGCACGCCGAGGAGCCGCTGGCCAAGGAGGCCAGCGAGCTGATCTATGCGCCCGGCAGCGTGGCCAGCGAGCGCAGTTTGCTGAGCAACTCCGGCAGCGGCAGCAGCAATCAGCAGCCTTGCCACAATGTCTGACCCCAGCTGGGTCAGCTGTCGGCCCAGACGCAGGCGCAGGAGCAGCTGTATGCGCGGGAGGTGCGCGAGCTGCTCGCTTGGTGCGAGCGCTTCAACAACGGCGGCGCAGAGAACTTTGAGTAAGCGAATAACTGGGCGCATACGGCTTGCGCTGACTGTTGACAGTGCTTTCAAGTTGAGTTCAGGCGAGTCAGTTAATTAATCCACAGAATTAAATAGAGAGAAGTATAGAGAGCCAAGTGAAAGCTTTCAGTTGAGCTTTAAAACTTGCTATAAAGCTCACTTAAAGCTCTCATTCGCTTGCCTTGGCTTGTTTTTCATCAAATGTGAGTTAACGAAAAGTGAGAACAGTGCAAGTAGCTTGAACTTGAAAAGCGTTTGATAATAGCGACAAAGAACAAATGAAAATCAACATAACAAAAAAAGTCTTTAGAGCATAGAACTTGTTAAAAACTGAGAATTCAGAAAGCTTCTTAAACAGCATATTAATATGCGCATTTATACGCTCGAAAGCTTGTTTAAGCTTTCATGAGCTTTAAAGTTCAAGGCTTTGCCTTTTTGCTGTAGAGCTCAAATTTAAGCGATCTTAGATGCATTCAGTGAATGCAATTAAGCTTGCTTAAAGCTTTACTTCTTTCTTAAAGCTCTTTAAAAAGTTGCTCTTAATACCTGTTAACTAACGCGCGTGAGCTCGACTTAAGCGTAACGATCCACTGCGAATTATGAAGCATATTTGGTTTATGATTTATGTGTATTGTTGTAACTAAATTTCTCGGATGTTTTTTAATGCCCATCCTAAGTGCATTTGTCACTAATGCTGTGACTAAGACTGAGAGCATTTTTGAGTTAAGTTAATAATTTTAAAAAGGAAAGCAAAGCAAGAGAATTACTCTTAACGGTTTCGTTCTTCAACTACTCATAATGAAGCTGAGTTGACTGTTGACCAATCCAAGCAGCGATTGGCTCTATGCTAGTGATAGACTAACTACCCACACACACTATCTGTCTCCCTCCCTCGCTCTCTATCTAGCTCTCCCTCTCTCTCTGCTTTAGTGCGCAGTTTAGGCTTAGTTTTAGCTATAGATGATTGTAAATGTTAAAGAAACGTATGATAAGTTCCTCCAAGTATGCGGGCAGCTAAAGCCGGCGCTTAAAGTTATACTAATTGGTTAGTTAGATTGTTATTAAACAGCTTAATCAATAACTAAATATAATAAATTATGTAAAACTATTTGGTAATTGTATATAATTTATTAAGCTAGACATATACGAAATTTCAATTGTATTCGAATATGCAAGTAGACAACTATGAATAACAAGTGAATCAAATTGTGCATATAGTAATTTAAATATCATTATATCAGAGCCCTTTATTTAGTTGTTAGACAAATACATATATATAAAATATAACATATAACTATATATACAACTACTTATGTAATTAGTGCGTAATTACCACCAGGCATATATGACAAAACTCCTTCAATTTAATGGCTAAACACAATTTGTAAACCCCATTTACTTTCTAGCTGCCGCACTAATGAACTGTACTTTGGCATAAGGCAGACAATTAGATATGCATTTACATATACATATGTGACTGCCAGCCCCATACCATATACATATACACACACACATATACATATATTCAAGCATATAACATAAAATATTAAATGCATATATTATAAAATATTCGTATGTATGTTGTTTATCAATTAGAAAATACCGAAATTAAGTGTATGTCTATGTGTAATTATTGATATTGAATACGCGTATTTACAATGTAGCAATTAAAATGCAAATAAAAATGCCATAATTATGAAATTCAAACACAAAGCAATCGTATCGCATATTTATTCCATAATTGTTTGTATTGCAAAGTGAACTAAAGTCAATACAAGCGCTGCAAATGGCGTTTTTTT
This sequence comes from Drosophila borealis, assembly GCA_035045885.1. Lineage (NCBI taxonomy): Eukaryota > Metazoa > Arthropoda > Insecta > Diptera > Drosophilidae > Drosophila > Drosophila borealis. Next base: position 111,897 of record JAWNOR010000039.1, on the reverse strand, counting down.
TGGTAAACGTAATGAAAACATTATGAATACTCTCTAATAAACATCTGTTCATAAATCAAGTTTAGTTCTTATAGATCGAGTCAATACCTAATGGTGTGTAGCTGAAAATTGGGAGAAATAGACGCGATTACATTTTATTTTGCGCAAGAAAGTAGGCAACATTATTTGACATTTTCAATTGAGCTACGTTAGAAATGCGGTCTATGCTCATGATAGCAGGAAAGTTGCCAGGTTCTATCTGAGCTACATTAAATTTAATATTTGAAAATCAAGACAATTCTATGCAGCTGATGAATTTACTAAGCGATGACATTTATATTTAGCGCATAAAAGTAGGCAACACATGTTTTAAGTACGAAATTTTAATAGTTAGCTTTGCTTCTAGATCCCTTTGTTTAATATGTTTATATTATATTATAAACAAGAACTGTGCTACCTATAATTGGCGGCTATAGCTAGTTACATATATGTGAGGGAAATTTAACTCTTAGGACTTACAGCTATACAGCTATATCAACTAAGGTAACAAAATTAGACAATAGCCCGTAGTGAAAGGATTTACTTACAAATTAAAGTAAGTGGAACTGCATATTACATAAGAGAATATATATAGACGTCTTATAGGTATTAAAGATAGCTCCTAAGACATTCTTCGCATTTTAACCCTAGAAATCCAAATTACAGACAAAAGGGTTACCAGCTTCTTCTGTCAGCTACAGCGAATCATCTCGCGGATCGATTTAGCGCCTTTAAATCAGTTTAATACTCATATTCAACTCCTTTGGACCTTTTAAGCTTTTGGTCCATTATTAAATCCGAGTCTCGCCCTTAATTTAAAGATATTTTCGAGAAAAATTTTATCAGTGCACAAAACTAGGCAACACAAACTTATATTTTAAAATACCTTTCCCCAAACAATCGCTCAGGTATAGAACTAATTGAAAAGTCACCACGCACCACGTTTAACAGCTCTCCATGCAACAGCTACCCCCATTTAGGGCTCCCCGCTTTGAATCTAGTTTCAACAAAGCAACTCGTTTTTAATTAGCTGCAAAAACCCAAATTATGCATATACCCAGATTCAATGTGCGTGTGTGTGTGACGGTGTGTGTGTTTGACCGCGCCCATTTTAACTACAAAATAATTACGTGCTAGGCAATTAATTGCCAAGGGGTTAGAGTACCACACACAAAAAAAAACTCACGAGCGCCATGTGGCAACATCCGGCAGCCATTTGTTACAAATCGACAGCCACTTCCGGTGCGCGTATGTATGCCCTGTTCGGGGGGCAAGTGGCAAAGGCGAGCACACCAACATTTGTTATGAGCGGTTTGCTGTAACATGCCGGAAAAATAAAAAGGAAAATGCATTACAAAATGTGCTTAATGCAAATTTAATCACTTTATGACAGATGGGCGAGGGGGGATGCTTACAATTGCATATGTTGTCTATGGTATTAGAGAACTCTGTTGTAAATATGATTACTAGAGAATAACAGCATAAAATGGTATTATGCGCTATAAATAAATAATCAACATTTATTTTACAAGTCTACAGTGGAAATCGCACAAATGTTTTGTTTCGAATAAAAATATATATGATAATATATGATGAATAAATAAATATATAAATCATAAAAAAAAAACTAAGTAAAATAGAAAATTTGGTTAATTTTTACGTTCAACGTTTCCTAAAAAATTTAATTTAGTGTTTCACAATTAAAAACAATTCGAACAGCACAAATAGTCCGATTAACACATAAACAATCGTAAAATGATTTGTTATAAATGAATAAACAATAAATTATTAAAAAAATTTATTAAAAATAAAAATGAATTTAAAAAAAATATATATATGAATCATATATATCATATAAATTTCATAAAAATATATTATAAAATAAATATTGCCTATTTATTTATTTTTAAAATCAAATGAAGTCCAGCTTAAAATCGGTAAGCCGTAAAAATGTAATAAAAACTAAGAAGCAATTTTTTAACAATTAAGAAAAATTTCCAGACGAACGACATAAATACTCCGTTAAACACATATTCGCAAATTCTCTTTATGCTCGCATAATGCACTTGTTAAAAATTTGCGCAATTTCTGCCTCATTTTCAGCTGGAGGAGAATCGATTTTTTTTTATGCCATGGCACTTGCTCTGGCAATCAATTATGTAGAAAATGTTGCCAGTTCATAAAAGTTGCTGTCATTAATATGTAAACAATCGCAGCAATTGTTTTGAAAGTGCCTTCCAGGCCCAGAGACAACAACATTATGATGCCGCCAGCCGCCTGTTGCCTGCTGCCTGCTTACAATGTGACTCTGCTGCTGCTGCTGCTGCTGGTCCTGGTTGGTCCTGGCTGCTGGCGAGCATAAAAACAACACATAATCATTTTATTAGCAGCAAGGCGAAACGGCGGACGCAGTGAAGCGGAGGCAAAGGATTCCGGCGGATTGTTCATCCTGTTGCCATTCGTTCGAAATGACTGAGCAACTGTGCGGAGTACGTGTTGGCCATGTTTCACTTGTTGTTGTTATTGTTGTTGTTGTTAACGCCACTTGAGTTAACATGTTGCACCAGAGATCCCATCATGTGTCAAGTGTGATGTTAATGTGTGTGTGTGTGTGTGCGTGTGTGAATCGGCCAGCACGTGGAAGTTTTCTCGTTAGCGAAACTAATTATCCGTTGTCGCTGTCAGCAAAATATCGTTAAACGGTAGGTGACAGTCGCACGCAGCTCTCTATCTATGTGTGTGTGTGTGTTAGTTGTGTGTGAAGCACTTGAAGTAGAGTTCATGTGCATAGCGTCGTGTATGTGTGTGTGAGTGTGCTGGTGTCAAGACCCATACTGACCGCCATTTACTGCCACAAGAGCTTCATCAGGCGTGGCAAAGAACCCATTCTAAGAGCTATAAATGAATAAGGCAGATTTAATCCTAGCTTTGCTAATGAGGAAATCAGACAACAGCAAACAATTAAAAAGGGTTGTAACAATTTAAATTTGTTATAATATTAAATCATTTTCTTTAGTATCTTAACGTGGCTGTAGAGTAAGGGGCTTTGCATACTTAACATAAATCAATAAACATCATACGCCTAAAGTCCCTTAAATACTATCTCCCATAAATTCTTCAGCTCCTGTTTGTGAAAATCATTTGAATAAGATTGATATTTTCCAAGGCACTGAACTAAACTGTCGAAGAGCAGCTGAAACATACACTATCAAAAGTAAAGCATTGTTTACTTCAAGCCTCGACCTCGAGCCAGGCGAAAATTTAGATATGTAGCTGAATGACAAGACATAGGTTCCAATTTTCCACCCCCATAACTCGGTCAAATCTTATCCGATTTTCAAGAGGTTTGGGTCTTTGTTCATGGCTTGGCCTCTAGATCAATTTGGCATCTAAATCTGGCAACATTATTCTGGGTTGAAATTCATGTGAAAATGGTACCCTCAAATATCCCATAAAGACATATATGTAGGTCGAAATTTCCCACTCTCACAACTCGGTTAAGACTCAACCGATTTTTATAAGGTACAGCTTTTTCTCCATGGCTTGGCCTCAAGATCAATTTGGTATCTAAATCTGGCAACATTATTCTTGTAGATTTAAAAAAAATATTTATTTTAAATTATTTCGATAGATAAGGATTTCAGAATAGTTCTGATTTCAAAGTAAATCAAATGCTTATTTTCTTGATTCTGTATTTATTTTATTTATTTTATAAACCTTAACAATGTTAAGGTCCCGGAAACGACTCTTCAGACAAGGCAACAATATTGAACTTCCCATTACAATCGAATAGACGCCAGAATTTATGTGCGCAGCTCAGCTCATAGAAATGCAATCAACGTAAATGTCATTTGATGGCCCGAGCCTGTTAAGGAGTAGCTGTGGGGCTGACTAAAAAATCATTGGGCCAACCTGTGCGCAGGTGGGGCAAATAGGAAAGGAGAAAAAAAAACAACGTCAGCAAATGGGAAAACTGTTTAAGTAAATTAACAATTCATTGCATGAAAAGTTTTGAAATTTTGTTGGCGCACATAGGAAACAGAACTCACTGCGCTGGACGCCCCATTGACAAGGCAGTTTTATTGTTAGAAAAAAAAAAGAGAAGAAAAACGAGAGCTGAAAAGTGAGTCAAACAAACAACAAAACAAACAAAAACACAAACGGAAGCTGGCAAACAAGCGGAAGGCTCTGGCACTCAACTAATGGCAGCATAATGCGTTTATTGTGGAATCACGAGCACAACAACAACAACAGCAGCAGCAGCAACAGACAGTCGCAGATGTGCGACCAGTTAGTCGCCGGGAAAAGCCCAGGGAAAGCCCAGGGAAAGCCCCTCAGTGCCACACACACCCCCAAAAGCAAGCGAAGGGCGGAGCGCGCGCGATAACCGAGCGCAAATGTCAACGCAAAAGTCAATCAGTGCGAGGTGGGGCAGGGCGGGGGCATTGAGGGTCGCAGACTGAAACTTAATAGAACCGTGTGCGATGACGCCCCCCTCCCCCCCCTGCGTAAAACACGCACGCACTTTTCAATGGGGCAGCAGACAGGCGGCAGACAGCGCCACATTCAAAATCAATTCAATTGAAATACATTTTTTTCATTCATTCTTTATTTTTGTTGCAGCTTTTGGGAATTGGGAGACCTTTTACCTCTTACCCCGGAGAACCATGGCCCCAACTGCCGTGTTGCTGGTTTTTGTTTGCTGCTTGAAAAGCGCCCATTGAAAACTGCCGAAAAACTGTTCATTTTCATTTTCATTTTCATTTTGAGTGGCGGAAATGAATGATTTCCGCCTGCAGCCGCAGCCGCTAATGAGACGTAATGTGACGTCCATGACTGGCCCGCCTAGACCAGAGCTCTGCATAAGTAGATCTGCCAACTGGTTGCTCTTCTGCTGTCTCATGCTTTTCCCCGCCTACACGCCTGGCTTCACCCAAATTAATTGCCAATGCCCGTAATGTCGTTTGTCAAAAGTTGTTGCATACTTAGCGGCGCGATGACAGACCAAATGAGTGGCAGCCACTTTGTGGCAGAGCATCAACTTCGCCAGATACTTATAGCTCATTAAACAGGCGCCTGTCGAAAGTGCAAGTCATGCCACGCCCATAAACTGCCAAACGGCTGACAGACAAAATTTTGAAAACGTTAAACATTTAATAAATCACATAATGAGGCGTAGCTGAAAAAGATTTCAAAAATTCCCTTGTAAGTTACTGTACTCAATACTAAACAGAAGGAAATATTCGAAAAAGGCCGATATATATGTATATATACATATATATATATATGTGTTTGTGTGTGTGTGTTTTCTTATACCCTTCCATGCGATTCTCATGAATTTTAGTAACCCCTGTTTTTTTAAAACAGTAAGTTTTTCGTGTGTTTATTTTCGTCTGTGTATATAGTGTGAATTTATTTGTGCATATCTGTAGATATGTGGATATATATGTATACATATATATATACATATGTATGTATGCATTTATGTGTGCATGTATGTATATGTGTATGTTATATGTATGATGCATGATCACAAAATACACGCAGTCTGATTTGTTCGCGCTCCGCAGCAAAGTACATATAAGTCATTTTAACCATTGCCTTTCTACGCGATTCTCATAAATTCAAGTAAGCCCTACTGATTTTCATGCATTAACTGTTTTTTTTTGTTTTTGATTTTGTGAGTGAATATAAGTGTGAATAATTTGTGTGCATATGTACATACATATGTATGTATGTATTTATGTATGTATGTATGTATGTATGTATGTATGTATGTATGTATGTATGTATGTATGTATGTATGTATGTATGTATGTATGTATGTATGTATGTATGTATGTATGTATGTATGAATGTATGTATGTATGTATTTATGTATGTATGTGTGTGTGAATGTGTGTGTATATGTGTAGGTATGTATGCATGTATGTATGTTCGTATGTATGCTTACTTGTTGTTTTTTTATGTATGTATATATGTATGTATGTATGTATGTATGTATGTATGTATGTATGTATGTATGTATGTATGTATGTATGTATGTATGTATGTGTGTATGTATGTATGTATGTATGTATTTATGTATGAATGTATGTATGTATGTATGTATGAATGAATGCATTTCGTTTTCTAGTTTTTTGTATTAAATATAAGTGTTTTCTTTATTGTGTGTTTAACTAGTCTGTATACATTAGAGTGAATATATATTTGTCCATATGTAAGTATGTAGGTATATGTTATATACATGTATGTATGTATGAATGTTTTTCTTTAAGTAAGGCTTACAGGATTTCAAGGTGTGCTATATTAATAAGTTGACTTGTCAGTCTTTTAATCGGTATCTCTGCTCATAGTCTCATTCCTATTGTCTTGCTCAGTGTACATTATATTTAATTTACAAGCGGATATAATTAATTGCTAACTACGGTTTTCGTTCTTTCATATGTTTAATAGAAGTCACTATTTTAAATCTTATAAATACGAACTACGTCGACATTTTCGATTTCAATCTTTTGTTTGACCACTGTCTGGAGCTGTTTGACCAAAGCTCAATTAATTACCTTCAAGAAATGCTTAGCCAGATTTGTAAATCTTTGGACAGGCGGCACATTTGTCACACGCTCGCTTTCATCAGCTCCATCATCTTCATTCAGCTGCGTTCATTCAATCCATTTATAAGGAGTGCAGGGTAGCTACCCTTAAGCTGAGTTGCCAAGTTTTGTGTTGTGCTGAGCTTTTCAATATTAATTGCATAGCTTGGGATTGAGCAAGGGACATCTTTGGGGGTCAGCGCAAACACAAAGGCTTTGACCCATGTCCTGCTGCCTGGACTTTTGGCTTTTGATGAATGGACAAGAATTCGACATGGCATGAATGAGCATTTTAAATAAATTAGTTGTATTACAGTTGCATTTGATTTTCTTTTCTATTTTTTTTTTGTATGAGAGTAAATAAATTACGTTGTCAAATTGAATGGGTCCTGATAGAGAGCTTTGATTAGCTCGCCTTAAGACGAGTTGATAAATCAAAGTAAAAACCCACACAAAATGTGCAGACGTTTAAATAAAAATTAAATATACATGAGTAAGAAGAAAACTTCATAAACGAAATTCACTTAAAGTTTAATTAGAAGGCACACAGGCCAGACAAAAGAGTGGAACGATTTATGCCTCCGGGTTATAAATTAAGATAATAAACCACCAAATTGTTATAAGTTAATTAAGCTAAATGAAAAGCTTTTAAGCATCAGGCGGCGAGGCACCAAGACATCCAAGACTCCCAAGGATCCAATGATGAGCCGAGACCATCAAGGTGAACTTGGGTGCAAAAAAAATATGCCATAGTTATAACTGAAAGCAGGTTGAAGGATGTCGGCTGAAGTATGAGGAATGACGGCCAAAGCAGCCACCAAGGACTGGATTCTGAGAATGCAGCAGTTAGCTCGACCTGAAGACAAATGTCTGGCAATTTGGCTAAATGGCAAAACTCGGATAAGTAAAACAGTAAAACATGCACAGGAGCATAATAAAGACAATAATTATTATTGTCATGTGTGTACACTTTGAAAAACTAGCGTGAACTAAGCAAGTAAAATATAATCGATATATAGAAAGATCAAAAAGATATATAACAAATACTTATAAAACAAAAAATATTTCAGCATAGAAAGGAGAAGAACAACATAAAGTATTAAAAGAGGATACAATGGAATATAATTCAACATGATTTTTTGAAAAAGTTAAACAACTTTTTATATAATATAAAAAATATATCAATATTATAAAACTTAATTTTCGCGATAATCATAGTAATTGTATTTAGTTCAGCTATGGATTTTTTATTATTCTCAGAGTACAATAAATCCTTTTGGTTATCTTGCAGTTCAAGGAAGGAACGAATTATATTAAACAGAAAAGGAAAGAACCAGGATTATATATTTTTGTATTTATTTATTTATTTCATACTTTTTCTCTTAGTTTTTAAAATGAAAAGAAAATGATATGTATTATGAAATATTCCACATCTTTCTGCGATCGGCTGAAAATGTTTCTTAAAATATACCTTACGTTTTTTCAGTGTATTCTAACAAAGTTTCTGCGTGTCTTCATAAAGGGAACTTTCCTCAACCGAAATGCCTGACAGACATCGTGCGTTAATTATGGCCATCTGCTAGACTACGCCAGACGCTCCTCAAATAGCATTAAGGAAATTGCCTTGAATCGCATACCTATGCGAATACACACACACACACACACACACACATACACACATTTGCAAATAGTTATTTGTTGTTATTGTTGTTTAGCTGTCATTGTTTGGCCATCAACTGTCTGAGTCGGAGAACCGCTTAAAGGCTTTGCGCATATTTAAACTGAGCCGCTTAATGTTGGTAACTGGCTGGTTGGGCTTCTGACTGGGGCTATTACAGTACTCGTTATTGACAATATGATGTGCTGATTGGCATATTGAGCAGTTGCCAGCAGACTGACAATGTTCTAATAGTTTCCAAAGAGGTAGTTTGCTTGGCAATATTACTATAACACAATTGAAAATTGCGTTATGTTTGGTTAGCTAAGAACTATTACAAAAATAAAAATAACAAAATACTTTAATAGGTATTTCTTCCTTTGAAAACTCTTGGAATTGATTTAAAATTCATAAACAACGCCTAACAAGCTTTGAGCCGAGCTTTCACAAAGACACAAAACACACACGCCTTTATTCGACCAAAGCTCAGCCACTTGCATTGTTTATCTATAGAGCTTTTAAAAGCTCACTAATACTGTGGCATCAATATCATTGCTTATTGTTTCAATTAGCACGCTGATACAGTATTTGATTAAATCAAGCAAGCAGCTCACTTAAAATATTAAAAGTCCCAAGAGGCAACTATTATAATTAAACCAATGTACATGACCAAATCACATGCCAAAACATGTTTGCCAGCAGTTGCCGCAAGCACACAAACACACACACATACACCCACACAACCACACACAGATGCGTAGGCAAACAACTGATATGAGAAACACTTGGAGCATGGAGCAGAACAGATTGAAGTACACGTTTAAGTTCGTCTAAAGCCACACAATATTTGCGAATGACAGTTTATATTCAGTTTCAGAACTGCGCTGATTAAACATTTAATGTGGCAGCCCTGGTCTTGTGCCCGAGGCTAGCTACTTGGTATTGACAAGCGACGTTTGGAGTACTCTGTCTGAATGATTTCTTTCTCAATAATATGAAAAGTGAATTCTTTGACGCTTTTGATTCGCACTTTGCTGCAGGCCACATTGTGTTAGGCAGCACGTTACCCATTTTTGTTTATTTATGTTGGGGATACGCGAAGGGAGTCCACTTCAAGTCTGTTGTAAACTTGTACGTGAACGTAAACTTTGTTAAATACACACAATTAATTTGATTACAAAATTACAAAGCAGTTGAGCGCCTCCGGTTCTGATTTGTTGTTCATCTATTTATTATACCCTGTTTTCGTGCTATGGGCCGAAAGGGGCATGGCAAACTTTTTCATATACATCTATTTGATAGGAGAAAAGACCTCATAAATAAAAAAAATGTATTATCCTTTATCCTATCTAAAAACAAAAATCATTTGGCTTTGCTTTTTTAAGTTTCCAAGCCCTTCAAACGCCGCAAAAAAACGACATCTTAACCCTTTTTTAAAGCTACTTTTAATTGTCCTAGACCTTGGAGCTAGAGGCTCTTTTATATTGATATCTGCTATATACTAAAATCTAATATTTTTAGCTAGTAGTCAACCAAATACTTCAAAATCGATAAATATCGATTTAAACATTTAAAAATACATATTTCCTTGTTAATCTATTTTACACGAAACGCAAGTTTACTTTGTATTAATAATAGGAAGCGATAAATATCGGTTTTTTATTTATTTTTCATCTCTTAAAGAACTTTTTTTTCGGAAATTAAAAATGTAAACACCCTATACCCATTCGAAGACTATTTATATATTTTACATTTATTAAGGTCAAGTCTTGATATGACGATGCTACCTTGACTTTTGTACGAGGTGTTACCTAGTCGAGCACTTTCCCTTTGTGAATTCCAACTTGTTAAGGGTTGTCTATTATAAAATGTGTCAAAATTTCGCTAAAATATTTGACTGCTCATCGAGGTGTTGGCTAAGTGTAGCCGCAGGTCGAAAGCAACTCATCCTTGAGAGTTATGAGCAACAAGAAAATAATAATAATAAAAAAAGTGAAGAAAACTCAAGTGTTTCGAGCAGCTGTTCGAGTGCTCTTCAACATTTAATGAGTTGTATCTGAGTTGACTGCTCCCCCAATCTGTAATTTGTGGAAAGTATCCTCTTAGTTCAGTTCTGTTGTCAACTGCAATTTGTGTGCTTAACGCTGCCTGAAATAAGATTTCGGTAGCGTCTGCTACTCATGTGGTTATTGGAGCTTACTGTAATGGAATTTTTAAGTGAATGTCACAAATGTAGAAACATCACAGCAGCTGCTCAAATATGCAAAGACTTTTGGCCACACGCAGACACACCTCACCGGCTTATTACGTATACGACCTGCTGGTTTTTTTCTTTCATACTCGCGCCCCAAAGTATGCAGCAAAAATATGTGGGGAGTACTTATTTTGTAGACAATAGCGATTTTGTGTTTATTTGAGCTTATATGCACATCATCTATCATCAAGTTAACACAACAGCACACACCCTGCCACACACACACACACCCGCACACACACTAAGCAGTTACTTTTGTGCCCGCATTTTCAGCTGGAGCTGCATCAATTTTCATAGTTCCATTATTATGATTGTTATTAACTTAAATAGAAAATACTTGACTGTTTCATAAATCTTAACGCTCAGCCCGCCCGCTGCGCTGCTCTCAGACTCTCTCTGAGGGACCGCTCCTGTGGGCCTGGCAGCGCTTTCCATCTCGGGTTGGGGTCATGTTGCGTCAAGTAGATTTATGTTGTGCGAATATGCGGGTGTGAGCTGTGTAATTTACAATGATGAGTTCTGTTTTGATTTATTTTTGTCAACGACTGTTTCGAGCAGTTTTTTTTTTATTTGCTTCTCAAAAAGCATCTACTCAGCAACTTTAATAATTTGGGTAAATAGGAAAATGTTTATTAAATGTTGTGTATAATTTATATGCTAGTCTTAACGCTTTATAAGGATTAAAATAATTATATATGTATAAATTTAACATTGTAGTAAGAGCTGGAAAAAGGTATATGCCATAAACTTGGCAACATTTTGGTGGCCTCTTTTTGGCATGATTGTACTCTATATGTCAAATTTGGTGGTCCAATAGCAGAATTTCTTTATCGAAGATATCATATCAGATTTGTCAAAATTTTGAGTTTTGAGAGTTAAAGAAATTGGTAAAATTTTCACAAAGTTGCAAAAATTGTCAAATACTGGGAATTATCATGGACCTAAGAACTACATTAATTTGGCTAATCGCAAAAATTCAATTACCGCATGACAACTTATTTAAATGCAAAAGCAATTTGCGTTTCACCTAGAAAATTAGGCAAGTAATTACACGATGCGAAGGCGGAGGGGGGAGGAAAGATTCATGTGATTGTGGAAAGAACAACAGACGTTGACAATGGAGACGAGGCGAGCTTGACAAAAGGCGCAAACTTTTAATAAATCCGCAAATTACTTAATAAGCAACTCCTTTTTGCGGTGACGACAAATGCGATAAGGCCAAAGGATAAAAGACGCGACCATAAACAAAGCGCCGTAAACTATGCAACGCTTGCAGCGTGTGGTGGAGTCTGTTGGGGTGGGTGGGGCCGTGGTGGGTTTGTGCGTGTGTGAGTGCAACTGGAAGCATGGGAAGGGCAAACTGGAACTGGGCTGTTTAGCATTAAACCAAATTGCGGCAGATGGCGCTTAAGCAAAACAAGAGCAGTCCGAAAGAGAGAGAGAGAGAGAGAGAGAGAGAGAGAGAGAGAGGAGAGCACATATATCACATTGTAGTTGCTGGTAAAAATGTTCGCATAAGCGATTTTTATTTCGCTTTTGTAAGTTAATTTGCGCACTATTGTCCTGCCCGAGGGGTTGTAGTGCGGCTCCAGCTCCTTGTTGTTGCTGCTGCTGTTGTTGTTGTCCTTTTTGTTGTTGTTGTTGTTGTTGCGGATGTTGTCGCATTTCATGTCTAGCTGGGGTACGTAGCGCTTTTGTGCTGCGTCGCCTTTTGCACTTTTTAATGTAATTCAATTTCAATGAAATTTAATCGTCCGTACATGCGGTCTCCCCCTTCCCGCTCCCGGTCACCTCCCCCTCGACGGCCCGCTCAGCTGCCCCATGGCTGGCATTTTAACATTATTTGCGTCATTTGTGGTGGTTAATTTCAGTGCGCGCTTTTACTATTCAATTATGTTGCCCCCACCGTCGATCGCAATTTTTTATGCACTACTACTCTTCTTCTTTCTTTGTGGAGGACAGTATACCGTGTCCTGTGTCCAGTGCGGCTCCTTTGTGCCGCTGAGGGCGGCGCTAATGCCGCGCCTGTTGTCACATTATAGTTGTTCGCATTGTCCTTGCCATTATCCTTGTTGTTGCTGTTGTCGCTTTCATTGTTATGAAAAATTAAATAGGCATAAATCATGCTAATGGCGCATTCAAAAATTTATTATGCTTTAAACCAGGCACCAGGCATCAATTTATATATATGCATTTGCAATCATATGTGTGTTTGTGTGTGGCCCGGTTTATGGGGTGGATTCCGTTAACAGGCGCCGTGGCTTGCGTCCAGCATGCGATTGAGTCAGAGTTTAATCAAAATGAGTCGCTGACTCTGCGGGAGGTATTTGGCTGATTTTATTTCGATTTCAATTAGTTGATTGAAATGAAAACTAAAACAAATTTTGATATTCTTTTTCGTATGCTGTTAGATGGCGATAATGAATGTGCGTAAATTTTCGTCATTAAGCTTTTTAAATACTCATTAATTAGTCAGGTCAGGGGCGGATTCAAGTTTAAATTATATTAAAATAAAGATCTTTTGAGTCATCCCAAATAATAATTGTTATTAAAAATTGTGGATATATTTATAAGTTTTCAGTATAACTTTTTTAAATAGATAGACAGAAAGTAGATCATGATATAATACAGTTGCCTTAAAGTTTCACTTAATCTCTTTGCTGAACTTAAAGCTTTCGGCCGTATTAAATACAAACAAATGTGCTTTCAAAGCTCTTGACTTTTAACAAAATGCTTGATCTAGTGTTGGAAAATACGTGTAAGGCATGTGATAAAATTAGTTAACATAGTCCAAACCTTAATGTGCTTTACAGACTTATTTTATAAATACGCTTGTGTAGTTTTAGGTAACTTTAAAAAGCATATGACATCCTTAGGCGAATCCTTAAAGAAACTATAAAAGTTTGAACTAAGTCAAATTACTTATCCACATGCTGAGCACGTATGTTCCAACACTGGATAATGCATCTATGCAATTATCAAAAGCTTTGAAAGCACATGACTGAATTCAGCTTTAGGCTCAGCAAAGTGATCAAGCGACATCTTACGCAAGCTGTCTTATATCATAAATTACAAGTGGAATATTGCCCTCTCAAATTTTGTGTAATTTTTGAAAGTATTCAAAACTTATCGACCATATAGAAATACGCACTGGAGCTTTTCAATGTCCCATCGGCAAAATCTCAGAGCACAAACGATAATCAAGCAACGAAAAGCTAATTTTAAGCTAAAGCCAACAACTAACGACTCGCAAACAATGCCTGAGCGTGAATAATTTGGCGGGTGGGCCACGGTTTGTGGCGGGGGTATTATGCCGCGTGCCTTTATATTTAATCCAGGACAACGGCGACCCACATAATGCAAATTGCTTTTATAATTTGCACAGCAGCAGCGAGGACGACGTCATTCATCAGCCTTACGAAGGACACGGAACGACGCGGATTTTCGGGTTTTTAGACAAATTTCCAAGGATTAACAGCAGCAGGGCTTTGCTTGCATTTTTGTTGCTCTCTGTTGTTGTAGTTATTGTTGTTGTTGCTGCTGTTGCATGCAACGCGACGTTGCAAATGTTGCAGCATTCTCGACGCGCAGTTTAGCGCTTTGCGCTTCATTCCATTTATTATGTCTGCGTTTATCTCCTTTTTGGGTTATTTTCATTGCCAAAAATATTTCAAGTGGGTTTCGGCAACTGTGCAGCGCTTTTTATTTGCTTTTAGGATTTCCTTTACGACAGCCCAAACGCAACGTTCATTGCAAATTTTTCATACACGCACCACACTCCACACGCCAAGGCTGCAAATACAGTTACAGCAACTGCTGAAGCTACGGATACAGTTGCACATACACACACACACACACACAGATACAGATTTGCAGCTGCAGATACAGGAAACAAGCGTGGGCATTGAATGCGCCCAGCAGAGTCTGTCAGTAGTTTTGGCCGGATTTGCTGAACTGATGCTAGGTAGAGTATAAAAAGCAGTATATCAGCTATTAAGTTAATTTGCTCAGAAGGGAATATAGCTAAAGCACATTTTTTTATTTATCAGATTTAACATTATGAAAGTTGAATTCAATAAAAAAATGTTTTAACATTGAACAAATTGACAAAAATAAAAATAGTAAATGGAAATGGGATTGAATAAAGTGATTTTAAATATATTATAATAATAAATGATGACATATAAGTATTAAAATACGTCGAAAAAGATTTTGATTGTATTTTTTTTATTAGAATACAGTGCATATGTTGCATATAAAAGAAATAAAGAGTACTTAAAACTGAGATCTACACGTTTTTATTTGAATATTGAATTTTACAATAGGAAATTGATTTCCATGCACTATTTGAAAACTTTAGTTGCTAAAGGGAATATTTTTATAGATAAGTATGGAAATAAAAATAAATTAAAGTAAAGATGGTATTTCACAAATAAAAATTTAAGAAAAAAAACCAATTATATTTATGTATTAGAAAAAATAAATAATTGTAAGTTACTATTAATTTTTGATTTAATTACTGTTAGTATATTTTTATAATAAATACATATATTCGTATATTTTATTTTTCAATTAATTGTATATTGTAGTATGAATTATGATTTGTATGTCGTGGCATTTGGCATTTGACAAAAAAGTGTATTTTAAAAAATCAAAATTTAAAAGAATATAACGGAAATAAATATTTAAAATCGAAAATATATTAAAAGTAAAAGTAATATAATGAAAAATGTCAGATTGAATATAACTGGAAATCTTTAAATATGAATTATACTCATTTTCCAAAACATAAGTTAAAATATATTGCAAAACAGAAGTTGCTAGAGCTCATTTTGCCCAATAGCATAATTTACATTTTCCATTTTCTAACCATTGCCCTTTTTTTTTTAATAACAATACTTATTATTTATTTTTGTTATATTACTTGTGCAGTTGTAGTGCATTTGGAGGTCGAACATTTGGGAACGCAATCAATCTTAGTCGCTTTCCTTGCGCCTTTGTTTTTGTGTTGTTTTTGGCCTTTGCCCACCTATCGCAGCATTGTTGTTTACATGTTCATTCGCGGGATTTTTCACTTGAAATTGGAAAGTCGACAGCGACGTTTTGGGGGCCATACAAAGAGAGTTAAGTCCCCACATGAAGCATGCCACGGACTCAATGTATCCGTGTGTATCTGTAGCTGTGCCCGTGGGCAAACCAACTGCGTTTCTATGCCTGGAGGTGGGCGTTAGCGGGCGGCAGCTTATTGTTTGGCCACCATTGTACCATTAAATGAAGTTTTTGGCTTTAGTCTGGGCGCGTCCGTTTTGCGGTTTGGCGTGCATTAAGCTTGTTATAGCTTTAATTTGGAGCCATCCTTGGGAAATCGCATCAACGCAGCTGGAGATCGTTAAATAATTCATGTCAGGCCAGAAAATAAAAAAAAACGAACTGAAAAAAATAAAACAAGAAAAGATGCAATGAAAGCCAAATTAAGCAGTTGAAACCGTTTAGCCAAAAGGGGCGCAGATGCTGCTGCTGCAGGCTGCTCCAGGACGCAGCTGGGCGCCAGGACGCCAGGATGCCAGGACGACAGCTGATTTACGGTGCAATAATTTTCATCTCATTTTCATTACATTTGGGCTTAGCTCGTGGCGTTCGCTGCAAGCAAGTGTCTGTGCATTGAGCAGCTCGTGCTCTCGTTATCCTCGAGCCAAGGTGAGAGGCTGTGTCCTCTTTAACTCGCCCACTATTTATCATTTGCCAAGTGCTTATACATAAGTTCAAGTGCCCGATATGGGTTAGCAATGGCACTGCCAATAGGCCTGCTCTGCCTCTTGGCTGCCTGGTAACTGTTTGCCTCTTGGCCGCACAGCTGCACAGTTTCCATAAAGTTCTCTTTTTTTTCCCTGCCATTTACACAGTTTCAAGTGCCTTCCGAGTTGTGAACAAGTCGCAAAAAAGGATCAACAAGGCACTCAACACCAGCAACAACAGCAACTGCAATTGGAAAGGCAACGGCTGTGACACTTCACAACGTCGACAGATTAACATCAATTATTGCACAGGTGGGCAACAGGTGGCAGACAGGTAGGCAGAAATAACAAATATTACCGTGTTTAACTGAAAGTGTCTACTTCCATTATATCTTTATTGTAGATTGTATAGAGACCAAACCTGAGTCCTCATAGCCAAAAGCTACTGCCTATCTGGCTTTTATTTTAAATATAGCAAAATAGCTGACAGCATTTGGCTACTACAGTAAACTCTTTTGAAGTGCAACTTAATAATTTATGAAAAATTCGAATTCGATCGATTTAATTATCTACAAGGAACTCTGCAATTTATTTATGTACATGTAGGATAGTTTAGTTTAAAGCATAACTAACCTATGAAAAAAGCTTTTTAAAGTTAGAAGTTTTTTATTATTTTTTCAGCATAAAATTCTCCCATAATATGACAACAGTTGTTAATTTAAACAATTTAAAATTGTGTCTTCTTTGTTGTTCGAGTATTCAAATAAATTCTATCTTTGGCAATGTTCGCGCTTTCGCCTGCTTTGAATATAGCAAATATTCGATATATTTGTAATTTATCGATTGTTTCGCATCGCCTAAGCCTTGCAAAAGCTGTCATCTTCGCTCACATTGTTCCATCGCTTCTATCGTATTTAAAACATACAAAATTTCTGTGAACTCAAGTTATAAATTAGACAACAACTATCACTCGAGTTCAAATATCGTCATGTTTCTCGATGCCTTTGGAGCACCCAAGGATGTGACGCCGGATAATCTGCATGAATATACGTACGATCTGGTAAGCTCTAGTTGAATTCTGCGCAACAAGCTGACAGATTTGTGCGGCATCATTTCCAGCACGGCGTTATGCTGCTGACATCGGCCGATTATGAGGTCTATATACCGCCGCGTTGGCATGGCACTGTATATAGCACAGAGGAATTGCTGGATAGCTATCGCAAACGCTTCAAGGTGAGTCCTGAATTAATTCTAAATGGGTTTTCATTATTATTGACATGCCTACTTTTCCACTCGCAGCCCGATTCCACGCTGTTGACCTTTCACGCTCTGGAACCCTATGAGCCGGAGCTAATCTGTTGCGAGCGCTGTGTAGTGGAGATAACCGTGTTGCCGGCGGGCCAGACCCTGCACACGGGCACCGAGATAGTCGTGTTTTTGGTCAAAATATACGAGGTGAACACGCTGATCACCAAGGAATTGGGCACCGAACTCAATTTCTTTCCGAGCAACCATCACTATCATGTGCGCATCATGAACGAGGGTATTGACATACTCTACGTGGACGACAAAATCTATTCTGGCCAAGTTATCAGCGGCGTCAGCTATCAGCATCAGTGCGTCCAGAATCTGTTAAAGAAACTGCAGCCGTTGGGCGTGAAGAGCCTCTCCGGCCAACAGCTGCCGGATCAGCTAAACAACATGTGCCGCAAAGTGGATGCCACCCCCAAAAAATAATGCTCCTACTCTCTACTACTATTACACTCAGTAAAAATGGATTTTTCATTATTAAATATCCTTGTTTTTCGACTTGGTTCAATCTGATGGCGACGCATTAGACACAGTTGACTAAATGAACTGTCGACGTGTCTCTCAATAACTTCTTGTTGTTCCCAGTTTCGATTTCGCTTCAAATTTTACTATTTAAATTATGTTTCTAGTTGTTCTCAGTTTCCATTTCGCTCCACATTTGTTTAATATCAAATTATATTCGGTTTGCATGCTGCAAATGCTTTGGCATATTTGGAGTATTCTCGTAACCTATTTCTCTACAAATTCGCTAGAGCTTTTTGATTCTGAGCAACATTAACAAAATGGGTTTGTGTTGAATGTCTTTTATTCCGTTTCAATTTTTATCATTAACTGGGTTTGTTGTCTCGTATTTTTTGTAAAAATAATCTATTAATAACAACAGCATATTTTATGATAGATTTGATATATTTATTTAAAAATTATTTTCAAAATTTTGAAATTTTTTTTTATTGCCATTAATTGATTTATCTAACTTTGAAGATATTTGCCATAGCTTATGTTAACCTCGATTTCGATGGAAAGCCAATAGATATTGTAACAATTGAGACCTTAACATATTATAAAGAAATTTAAAAATTTAGAAATAATTCAAGTTTGCATTACGAAAAAATTCATTGAATTTCGAGCATAACTCTCCAGCCTATCCTAAAAAAGAATATTATAGATATTTCATTGCATAACGAATTTCTCTTCCAAATCAACAAGTTTATTCGCATTTCTGGAACTGTAAAACGAAAGCATTTCTGGAATATTTGGTGAATTCGGGGCGTTTCACACTATTGTCCATTATGCAAAGTGTGCCTTGGACCCTTTTAAAGTTCCCCCATAGATTAGTATTCATAACAAAATGTCATATATATAATACATATTTTGCTTTGCCATGGACAAATCCCTGGGGCAGTCCGCTGCGTGACATCTTTGGTTTCATTTTGTTTGTTTTTGTTTTTTATTATTTGGTGCCCCCCTCAGTCCCTTGCTCCGCACAGAAATAATCTTCTTTTGGTCTTTTCAATGCGGCCTTTGGCTATTTTATGGCTTTGCAATCGTTCTGTAACTGTGCCTGGAATATCTAATGGATGCGTGCAACTAATTGAGTTGCCTCCTTGCGCTGCTGACTGCTGCTGGCAAAAGGATTTGCTTTCGCTATTGTGGATTCATGTTTGCATTTTGGCCAACCTTTTTGCATAAATTCATTTTTGGCCAAAATGGCTTAGTCTTTAATGGAAATGGTCACAAGGATTTGCAGCTGCAGTGCGGGGGCTACGGCAGAAATAACATATCAAGAGGTTAAAAAGTCATTTAGAAATGAATAGAAAACTAAGCAGACAACTATCCGCTTAAAGTTGGGCTTGAAATGGAAGTGAAATGAGTTTTTCTGCAAGTTTAACAGCATATTACTAATTCTTTTTTCCTAGAAAATTTTTGTTAATTTTTTAGATTAGTTGAAACCTTTTGACCACAACAGGAAACAGGAAACAGTTAAAGTTCTAATTTTGTTTCTAAAGGAATTTATAACCATCTGATGGAATGGTCAGCGAGGTGAATACTACTCAGTCTCTCCTGCTAGAGCATTTATATGTCAGAGATCGACATCTCTTACCTCGTGTCATATCAAATGGCATTCCCATTAATTTTGTCTCTCATTTTACTAATATTATCAATAACCAAGTTTCTCATCTAGCAAGAAAAGCCAGATATTCTGATTAGAGCTCTTAACTGGCTAATCCGAATACTTGTACACACTAGGATACCAAATCAACAAGTGGGCACAACAATTGTTATCGAAAGGAGGCATTTTGTCTAGAAAAAAGGCAAATGATGTGCTATCGATGTATCGAAAGAAAAATATATATTGTGACATCAATACAAGACAAGGTAATCAATCTAGTTCTGTTCGTAGCTAAAGCCAGATGCCTCACAAAGAAGGAGCTCGGGAAATTTATACAATTGCAATCATATAGACTTGACAAATTAACATATTTACATCGTCTTCACTAAGCTCGGCTTGCTTTGACTTTGACAAATCTATTGATGCCATTGCAGCTTCACACAAAAACTGCGATTGTTGGAATACCTAAAAACTAAATCTTCTCGGATTGGTAAGTTGTGAAATTTTTAAACGTGCTTCGGCTCCAATTACATTCTTGTGTAAATAAGCTGTTTGCCTGAGAACAAACAGCACAAGTTCCTAGTAAGAAATACCAGGTCCAACTTTCGGCTGGATAGCTCATAAATTTGTACAGCACATACTCGTATGACAACTTAAGTGCGGTCAATGTTTGGGGTGCTTTCCATTAGGAAAACAATTACAGACAACGACCACTGACAGCCACAAAAGCAGTGCGTGGCTGTTACCAGGACTCCAGGACTCCAGGACACCCAGATACTGCCCGATGCCACCCCGAGATAGTCGCTGCCGTCGACATCGTCGTCGTACATTCTCCGTTTACCAGTGCGAAGATAACATTCAGCGAGTTCATGGCGGGCTCTGGCCATAAATTACGAATATGTCATCGCTGGCCAGCACTTGGCTGTGTCTATTAGCAGCCTTAGAATGTCCGAGTTTGACAGTGCTTAGGCTTAGTTTGGGGTTTTGCTCTGGCCTTGGGTATAAACCCGTTTGCTCTTCCTGCATGTCCCTTCGAAGGCGGCTCGTTTATCAAGTGCAGCCAAGCGCGACAGCTGCCAGCCCACCCACAGGGCGCAGTCTAAACGGATTTTAAAGCAACGATTGAGTTGTGTTTGCGGATTAGAATGCCATATCCAGGCGCTGTTACTCTGAAGATAGCAATTGCATAACTAGGGTTAAATATCTATAACAGTTGTTATATTTAAATAACGAGGTTCATTTTGGGCCTTTTTAAAAAAATTAATAACATCCAATCATAAACTATTGACAAAAAATATCACGTTTTCTGCTTATGCTATAATACCACGAAAGTCAGCTTATGATATGACAGCATAAGCAGACTTTTCTTTCGCTTAAAAGATTGATAAGATTGATTTTGAAGCTGAAACTTGTTGCGAATTACAAGCTTCAAGCGACGAAGGCGAACATATCCAAGTCCATATTATCTGCATTTTTCCCTTTCTGATATATAATCGCATTCATTTTATTTATGCTTGATTTGCTTATAAAGTTTTTTCTGAGTATATTAAAAATCTGTTAAATTGTTAAAGTGATTTTCTGCAAAGGTAGAGCCAGGTAGAGACAGGTAAAGCGAAGCAACTCCTACTCCACATTATAATATATTTTTCTGCAGGACGTCTAGGTAAGTCTAGCTGGATCCATCCGTTCATCTACTAAAGCTTGAAATTTGAAACATATATTCTCCTATAATATTCGGAGGAATTTCTTATTTTTCGATAGCTCTTGACATTTTCAGAAATCGATAAATATCGAATATGGAAATAACTCGAAGATTATCAAAGCTAGATACACCAAAACATGGTATCTAGGTATAGACACTATATAGTATAGATTTGTGTGTAGGCTCTCGTGTAGTATAGACAGATAAAGAATTTTCCATTTTATGGATACCTCCCCCACTTCTTTTTGTTTTATTAATATGTACATATGTCTGCTCACTTTGAATACATAAAATTATCTGTTTCAAATGGAATGTGTAAATATAATTTGTTTGAATTTAATTAATTCTATGTACTTGAGAATTGGTATTTAGCAGAAATTGTCTACATACTGTCTTGATTTCCATAGATTTCGATATATATATATCACCAGTAATTGCCTTAAACAATTTAAATCGCTTCGACTGGTCGCCCTTTGGCCATGCCTGTCATTCCTATGTCAGGCAGTTACTCCACATAAGATTAGCCGCTTTCTGGGCGGGGGGTGGGGGGCTGCAAATAAATTCTAATGCTCAAACATAAATTATGCCCACAAAGTGCCGGAGCGACGGCCGCAGAAGGAGTTCCAGTTTTACGCTCACGTAACGCGCTGGGCCTGGCGTCACATGTGTGTCTAAGTGATTTTCAATAAGTTGGCAGCAGTTTTGGGCTGTGGAGGGGGGCGGGTCAAAGTTTTTGGGGCACGATTTTTCACAGCTACAGATGTCTATATTCGTGCGGCAGGCAATACGCAGAAAGTGGCATAATTTATGGCTCGCCGACGGTGTAGGGGAGGGGAGGGACATGTGTGCGATTCTAGCGAATTTTCGCAAGCGTCAATAATGACGAGCGATTTCTCATAGCCAGCGCCACACTCGTCGCACTCGGTGGGCGGGCAGCGCTCTCATTTTGCCAAAGCACCAGCCATTTGCAGCAGCTGCGACCTTTGATATCCGCAGCCAAATTCCCACACACAGTCGGTGGCACAGCGCCACGTTCCTATCCTGTCACGAGGCACGTAAAAACAAACTTGATTTTCGGCCATCAAAAACGCCATCAGTCTTCCCGATGTCTGACAAATGTTTTCTTTGACTTTTCCTCCCCCCTAGCCTCGCCGTCTTATACGCTTTCCCTCTTCAGCAAATCGGAGACGTGCTCGCTGCATTTTCATTTCTTGTCATATTTCTGTGAAATTATTTTTTAATCACAGTTCAGAATGTCCCAGCCACCGAACGTGAATTTTTCTAGTTGCCTTTTAAGTGGAAATCAATAGGGAAAATTAATTTATATTACTAGAAAGCCATAATACTTATCCTCCATTGTCACTTTGTTTTTGCAGGGGTATACAAAATATTTCCATATCCAGTGAGCAGAGCGCACTATAATCTGAAAAGTACATGGATATCCTCAAGGTTCATTTTATTAGCAGAAAAATTATAAATATATATTCCTAGACTAGGAGATAGTACATAGCACGTGTTCCCCAATTCTCAGCAGAATAAAAAATAGTTGCTTTGCCTTGGTCAAGTATCCAAAAAGAAAAGGCTTTAGATGTAGAAAAACTTAAGTTGATCTAATAATAATATAGCATATACGTAACCCCCATGGACACTTTTCTTTCGAAGTGGAATAAAAAATATATGTACCTGTTCTTAAATTACCTATGTACTCAAAGGTACACGAAAGTCCTCCATGCTCGCATTATTTAGAGTTGTGTGATAAATTGATTATATGTTTAGAATGTAAATGTTATCCAAACAATAAGATTTTAGTAGCACACGTCTCGTCTTCCATGTTCACTTTATTTGCAGTGCTGCTAAAATTGTGATGCTTTTTGTCCTCCATGTTCAATATTTTTTCCACTTTTTTTTACCAATATCAATGCACAGAACGCCAAACATATTTATAAGAAGCAAAAAATTTGCTTAAAATTAAATTTTTCTTTGTCAAGGTGCATGTCCTCCATGGTCACTTGTGCTTTTCGCTATTAAGCACTACAAATTATAATATAATAAGAGCTCCTTCGATATTCTCAGGGAAGTCTCAGTCTCCTTTCTGAACACACTGCAAACATTTCTAGACTAATTTAAGTATCAGTTTTCACACGCTTACAATGTATGTGAATGGTTACACACTCACACACACATACACTCACGCACACATAAACAAAATCCAAAGTCATCTAAACGACATACTGAAAAAAATGTTGTTACTTGGAAGTGGGTAAAAGTTTTCTCATTTGAGATATTTGCAGCTGGCAAGCTGGACGGGCGCCGCCATTAATGCAATCGAAGGGCATTTTTGGCCAAGATCCTTAGCTTAACTGGGTTCGGTTATGGCCGCCAGACGCTTATGGTAAATGCCGCAAAATGGCAAGCAAATCAGCGCCAAACGACAGCGCAAACTAAAAATTGCAATTGTGACAATGGTGACAATCTGCAGGCGACAGCCGAGCACAGGAGGCGACAGTGCCAGGCGGCAGGCAGCTAGACAAACAGACGGCAAACACAGCCCCCCCCCCCCCCTGACGCACCCATCCACCCGACCAATACGCCAGGCCCCATACTCGGGGACGTCTTCATCTCCAGCCTGAGCTGCGACAACGTCAAGCAAACGGCGACACTTACAATCAGTATGAAATTTACGCGATTTTCATTGCGGCAAATGGTTCGTTTTTGGTATTAACATTTCTTGCCAGCAACGCGGATTGGATCGGGGGTGCTGTGGGTACAGATGATGCAGGAAATGTTGGCCAGAGGGTGGGGGTATGGGATGCATAGAAGCTGTGCCAATTCTCATATTTGTATGCTCTTTGCGAAAAGCTTGTACATTTGAGCATTTGGTTTGAGGACAGATAAAACTTCAATTTAGACTCAAGAAGAGATTATTAAATATTATTAACGGATCAAGTTTCTAAAATAATATAAATTGAAGTATAAATAATATAAATTAAGTATCTTAACACTTAACTTAAAATGAAGCTTTCAGCTTAAAGTCCGCTAAACATATTAGTCTTATTATTATAATAATACAAGCTAAAGGGCCATGAAAGCACATGAAAGCTCTTGTCTAATAAAACTTAAAGTTAGCTTTTGTCTTTTAAAACTGAAAATTATGCAATGAAACACAATCGATGTCAGATTGAAAAGCACATGAAAGCTTCGTTTACATCAAAAGCTCACCTATAGTAGAATTTCTATGCGTTGAGGCGATTAACTGTGAAAGCACATGAGAGCTTTACCTAATAAAGCTCAAGTTACTTCTGCTTTAAAGGCACAGCTTGTCTTTTATTAAAGTAAAGTCAAGTAAATTAACAAGCAGCGATACGTTAAGGGTATTCATATGTCGTTGTGCCGTTTCTAATTTCCGTTTCTTGTTATTTTTGCCGCTGAGTTTTTCTTCTTAGCACGCCATAACCAACAACAGCAAACAGCTCGCGACTGCCACGGGCCAAAAGTGGCATCAGCTGCACTTGGCGAGGATATATCCTGAGCCGCTTCCTGCCGCCTCTCCTCTGCCACCACACGCCTCCAACTTCTTTCTATCTGGCTGTGCACGCACGCTGACTGACTTGGCGCTCGGTGGCATAATGCAATAAGCGTAGCCAACGATAGCGACGACATCCTCAGCATCAGCCTCATCCTCGTGCTCGCTCTCGCTCTCGTTCTCGTCCTTGTTCGCGTCTTAGTCCTGCGCTAACTTTGAGCCTTACAACAAATAACAAACAAGGAGCTGCCAGAAAGGCGCTGCGGGTAGTTTGCTCGTGGGTGGGGCAGAGAATGGCGCGCATGTGTGCCAGACAGGTTATGCGCTATAAAAAATTTAAGAAATTGCCGCCAGTGGCTGCCAAACGACAATACTTTCGAGCATTGCACAAATCAAAATACTTTCAGGTTCTTCCACTTTAGCCTTTGTTGTCTGCTTCTTGTTGTTGCACCCCACCCCACCACGTGCCACACGGCTGCAAGTTCCGCAAAACAACTGATGCCCAACCAAGGGGCAACAACAAGGTGCTAAATAAATAATGTATTAAGCATAGCATCAATAAGATTGGGTTTTTGCTTTGTTTAAAAAAAAAGAATTTTTATTCAGTTAGAATATAAGTTAAATACAGTCATAGCTTCCATGAATGTACGAGGGACGACTGCGACGGGTAGTCTGGTTAAGGAAGCTTTCACTTTAGGAATATATCATTTTAAATGTAAGCTCACTAAAAGTGCTTAAGACAATGCGCCTATTATTTGATATAAATACCATTTCCAATCAGCTTAAGTTTATGGATTTTCGAATTTTGAGGCAATCGTTTGTCGATTTAAACATTTAGTTTCACATGATGCTGTCCACAATGTTCACTTTACTTTGTAAGGAAATGTTTGACCATGGAGGACAACAGCAAGCCAGACTATAAAGTATCTTTAGATTCCACAATTAGAATTATAATTAATAATTAATCTCTGGCGTCTCATGTAGCAAATCACTTTTAATAAAAGCAATCCTTATGCTTATTAACTCTTCGATTACCTCTGATATTGTATTAAATTGTGGCATATACCTAAACTGGATACTTTGCAGCAAATTGAATTCACTGCAACCAGTTCTGTTTAAAGCTCAAATATTCCAACCGTTCATGTGAAACCTTTCAAAGACCTTGTGACAGGACATCCAAAAGCGCATCGCTGTGTATGTGTGTGCGTGTCTGTGCGTAAATCCGAAATTGCGTCATGTTGTGTCATTCCCAGGCTCAGCGACTGTGCGCAGCTTACGCCCAAAGGAACTGGGTTAAAGGTCATTATGCAGGGAGTGTCCCAGCTCCTGCCGCAATGCTGTTTAGTAGCTGCTCATTTGGCTAAATCCTTGAATCCTTTGGCCACCTCAACTGTTGAATGCACGGTAGTTACCAGCAGAAGAAGAGCTGCAGCTGCTGCAATAATAAAATTTAATTTAATTTGTTAGCAAAATTTTAAAAGGCTGCAGCCGGTCAATTAAATGGCCGCACGCACGCATCCTGCGGCCAGGACTCTGATTTCTTTTTTAATCAACAAAAGAGGTAGAGAGAACGAGTGGGTGGGGGGGGGGGGGTTGGAGCGGAGGCGGCGAGTGGGCTAGAGATAGCCATATATAAATCAAATTACATGGGACAAAATGCCCATAAAGCGCATAACCGCAAAATACACTTAAAATGGAGGCAAAATGATTGAATTGTGTGCGAATGTCCGAGTGTGTGTATGCGTGCTGGTGTGCATTTATTGCCGGTGTATTTGTGTGTGTGTGTGTGTGTGTGTGTGTGTGTGTGTGTGTGTGTGCGTGCGCGTGTTTGCATATGCCAAAGCTGCAGCTCCATAGCTGCCCCGTTGGTTGGCTTATTGCATCGGTTTTGCAGTCGTGTCGGCTGCCTTTGATAAAATTATCCCCTGCCTCCTCCCCCAACCCCTGTTTCAAAACTCAAACATCCGTTGTGTGTACATATTTTAAATTTAATTACTACACGCTGCAACAACAGCGCCAAATCCAAGCAACCAACCAACCATCCAACCATCCATCCATCCATCCATCCATCCAAGCAGATCAACCTACCCATTTACCTGTACGCCCTCCGACTACCCCGCACTGCCCGCACCCTTACCCATTTCGGAGATCCTTTCATTTGTCGCAATGGCTCAGCTCTGGAGCACCATAAATTTCCATTCGAAAATAGTTGGCAGGCCATTCAGATCTGTGCTGTCCACACACAGCTGTAAGCATTTTAATATGCGAGGGCTGCTCGAATATATTTTATTAAATTATACAGCTTTTCAATTTATTAAAAGATTTTATAACATTTTTTTAACAGTTCTTAGCTTTAAATCAAAAACTCACTTTTTCTATAAAAATTGTACATTGTTAATTCAGTCGCTATTTTTTTGATTTATATAAATATTAACTATTTTTCTTTGACTTCATTTAGAGAAAATCATTTCAGATTTTAGAATCATGCATAAAATATATTTGGCGAATGTGTAGTAAGAGATTTTTAAATACTTGTAATGTCAATATTAAAACATAAATAAATATATATATTTGTGGAAACAAAAATTTAAAAAAAAAAACTTAAATATTCAACTGTAATCTCTTTCTCTATTTCTGCGATACTTTTAATGAATATATATATATATTTTTGTCATTTTTAAAATTGCATGCAACCAACCTTTCAAGCCTTCCACTTAAATAAATATATATGTATGGAAGCCAGTTTGCCTGGGCCATATGTGAATGCCTTCCAGAGTGTTTTACCCTTTGCCGTGGGCGCATTTTTGTACATTTAACTCAATTTGTGGCTTACATTTAATTAATTTAATAATACGAAAATGTATTATGTATATATACATTTTTTTTTAAATAACCGCAGCACAACAATTTTCTCTGTGTGGCTGGTTGAGTGTGTGAGCTTGTGCAGGTGTGTATGTGTGTGTGTGTGTGTGTGCTCCAGAGATTTCAATAAATAATGGCCAAGACGACCGCTAAGCTGCTCTATAAGGATTTCATACATTCACACGTAGTTGCAGTTGCAGCACAAAGCGCCGCACAGATGGCGCCAGTGCCAAAACGATTGTCTGTTGCCAATAGATGGCGCGCAAACACAGTCCACATGCTAGCAAAAGCTTTGGTTCTATGTGGAAGCCAATTGACATGCGCTGTTTAATCATAAGAGAACTCTAAGATTTTGTTGTTTCATAGATAATGTTGTATTGAGTGTGTTAGATAAGCATTTCAAGAGGTTTTTGCCTTTACGAATGTTATAGCAAACGATGACTAATTCTACAATAAATCTGAAATTATGTTTATGAGGCTTAAATCATAGAAAAATCGAGTATTTTGTAGACGATATTTTTGATAAGAGCATATATTTTTCAATTGGTAGTTATAAATCAGTAGCTTACTGATACGCAAAGTCATCGTGATTCATTATTGTTAAAAATGTATGCTTAATTTACATTTGCAAAGAAATTCTTCCCATAACAATTTTTTAAACTAAAGTACTGAAAAATTTTAATGTTCATTTACTTTTGACATGTAAAGTTACAATGAACTTAACGGTACATTTGCAGGTTCATTAACCCAAGCAACTCGCTTGAATTATATTTAAAGTTAAAATATATATATTAATTATATATTAATTATAATTATATATATGTAAACTATATAATGTATATAAATTTTCGATCTAGCAAATAACCGCCGTGTCTGTTGTATATATATATTATATTATATATAAATAAAAATTATATTAATATGCCTTCAGCTTGTGGACTGTCATCTGATCCCTGATCTGCATATTCGAAAGATTTAATTATTTTTATTCGCACCCACATATTTTTTATATAGTTATGTAACCTTATTGAGTTGCTCTTGATATTGGGATTGTGTTTGTTTTTTTTTTTTTAATTATTTTTATTGACTCTGTGAATCATGAGCTAGATAAGCGGAGTAAAAGCGTCGCGTGCAGCGAGTGTAACCAGAACATTGAGAGATCCACTTATCACGCCCAGCCAACCCCCTCGCAGCTTTCAGCCCTTCCGTTTGGATCGACAACATTTCACTTTTCATTTGTTTACACTTCAACAACAAAGCAGCGCCGGCGCAGTGGAAAAAAGCTTTGTTGTCGCCAAGCAAAAAGAAGCAGAACACTAAAAACAAAAAAGGCAACAACAAACCGACAAAAAGCTCGAACAGATGAATCTATAAATGATGCACTGCAGCCGCATGAATGTCAGTACTCAACGAACGAGCTGAGTGAGAATACAACGAGCTGAAATACTCTTTCAATCACGTATTACAACGTGCATAATACCTAATCGAAAGCAAATCCTTGTGATTCCATAATAATGCGTCAATCTATCAGGTAACTTGATTTATATAAAACCACATACTTAAACCCTCCCCCCCCCCCCCTCACTCCTTTAGAATGTACAACTAATTTAATTCGCTTGACTCTTGACATATTCTCGTTTTTGTTGTTGTTGTTGCAGTGCCTCATTTTGGCTGCTCACATTTGTGGCCTTAAATGGAGTCTGGGCCCAAGTGCCCTTTCCCGGCCGGTGTCCAGAGGTTAAGATTGTGGACACTTTTGACTTAGAGGCGGTAAGTACCACACAATTGTCAACCACTTGAGCACTTGAACCTGCCCCATTATTAATCAAATGTAACGCTTTAATTAATTGTGCCAAAGGCAATCATCAAGTTGGCAAATTAGTTTTCTGTGAATGCCTATCTTGAGTTACATTCTTGCGAATTTCGTTGTTTTGTCCATTTTAATTAAAAATTTTTTAATCGAACTTGATCAAATTACAACTTCAAGAAAGCAAGCTGAAAACAAGATATAATATTATATTAAATTGATATTTTTCAATCAATTGATTAAATATGAAAAAAAAAATTAAATTACTATCGAGATCTTCTATAAGAGTTAATTGTTTTTGGGACTATAATAATAATAATAATAATATTATTATTAACAATAATAATAATAACAATAATAATAACATATTTAACTTTTATATTCCAATTTGCTTTTAAAAAAATATCTTTATATTTTATAATTTAATGTTTAATAGCTCAAGTAAATCAAGTTAAGAGTTTAATAATATTTTTTTATTAATTTTGATCTAATAAGTTCCTAAAAAACTGCTGCAGACTGTACACTTAATTATGACAAATTTTAATAAGAAGTCTATGAACTTTAATCAATTATCAAAAACTATAAGTCATTTGATAACAGAAATCAAAACATGTTGACCATATGGCTGTTATCAATATTTTAGCATAGATTAGATAACAGCTTGACACATGGATTCCTAATCTGTTATTATTATCTATTAATCAGAATTATTGTTGAACACGTTTCGCCAAATTTCAAGTATCTTCTGGAATGTCTCATGACTAAACACCTGCGCTGCGATTGTAAATCTTTAACAGCCCATTAGCTCAACTTGTTAATATTTTTTTAATTTTTATTTTTCAGTATTTGGGCGTCTGGTATGAGTATGCGAAGTATCCATTTGCCTTTGAAGTAGGCAAGAAATGTATTTACGCGCGCTATGAACTCGCCGATAACAGCACAGTTTCTGTAGTAAATGCGGCCATCAATAAATTGTGAGTAATTCAGCTTATAGTTTTTGGGATACATCTAGAATTTTCCTTATATTCTCGCACCTACAGCACCGGAAACCCAACGAATGTGACGGGCACGGCCAAGATCATTGCACCCGGTCAACTGGCCGTGACCTTCTCCGCGAATCGTAAGTAAATGCAGCCGTGTATCTGCATCTGCATCTGTATCTTCATCTATATTTGCATCTATAACTTTCAGAACAAGCCAATAGGGCCAACTATCTGGTACTGGGCACCGATTACGAGTCGTATGCAGTTGTCTATAGCTGCACCAGCCTCACCCCACTGGCCCATTTGAGTGAGTATGCGGAAGCTTAGGCCGATTGGCTGTTCACGTCCCGTCGTGGCCTTGGCCAATTTGGCATGCAAACGACAAATCAGTTATTACATTTGGCATAATTAATGCAACTCCATAATTAATTGCATTATGGTCAGCCAGGGACACATTGGCCAGCACGTTAATTACAATCATATGAATTTGCCATTGCAGAATTCGTCTGGATATTGACGCGCGACCGTGAGCCCAAAAAGGAGACACTCGAGAAGGCCTACAAGGTGCTGGATGACAATAAGATAACCCAATCTGTGCTGATCGATACCGACCAAAAGAACTGTCCCCAACTGGAGAGCAATGGCACAGCTTCAGCTGATGAGAACGTATTTGTCAGCAATGCATTGCCGCAGGCTATTGAGAGAGTATGAGGTTGGCTCCGGCGCTTCAACGAGCGTCTCTTCGATATATTCATGAACTTCTTAAATAATTAAATGCAACAGTTTTTAGCAGCTTAGCTAACACGAAATACTTATATCCTTAATGTATACTCAGAGAAAACTATAAATTGAAAAAAAGCAGAATTTGTTAGATATAAATGTCATAATTGTTTACTAGCAGAGAGTTTACGAATGTTCAGATTATATTGTATATACGTTCTGGTATAATAAATTAAAAAATTATAAAAAAAATAATATTTTAATTTTGAAAAAATTACCCACAAAATATTGTAAAATATAGCATACAAGATTCAAGAAATTCAAAATAATTATTAAAGTTTCATTTTGGAATTGTAAGCTTGAAACTTATGAATGAAATTAAAAATGATTTTCATTGTGAATATTTATTATAAGTTTAATGAATTATCTCTAACGAATCAATATTGCAAGCTAAGGCCATTACTAATGCAATTTTGTAGAAACGGCATGGCTCTTGTTTCTGTCAATCTATTCGCAGTTCAGACTTTAAAACATGTGCAACCCACGAATCGGCGTGTATGTGATCATATTTAAGATAATATTATATTACAATTATAGTAATCGTTAAAATTCCCAGCAGCTTGGGCATATTGATGCTCTTGTTCGGCAGTCGCGCTATGGGATTAGAGGTATTTGAAGGTGCATGTCCAACAAATATGACAGCCATTGGTGATTTCCATATGGACAAGTACGTGGGCAAGTGGTACACGTACTCAATGTTTCCACCACTTAAAAAAAAAATGGCCAAATGTCGAGCGATCCAAATTGATACGTTACCGAATGGAAAATATCAACTAAAAATGACGGAGCTACACACCGTGTAAGTTGGTTTAATACAAAAAAAAAACAAAAGTTTAGATTCTGAAATGAAGCAAATTATAGAAAGGAGACTTTGGTGGTAAAAAAAGCGGATATTGAAAGCGTGGATAGAAAGGGTGGTAAATACACATTGAAAACATCAACTTCTGGTATGTAGAAACTATGACATCTTTAATTATGTATTCAGTAGAAGACAATATAATCTTCCTTTATTAGCCTTTATTGGTGGCGCGGAGATGTATGTGCTGGTCACTGACTATGATAATTTTGCTATACAGTTCATGTGCATTGATTCCAATGAAGTTCTTAACTTTCGTAAGTCATTTCACCAAGTTGCCTAAGACGGCTGCGTCCTAAATCCCTTCGTTTTCAGAATATGCTGTCATACTGACACGCCAACGGTCGCCATCGCAGGATGTTGTATTCGGGGCTCAACTCATTGCCAAACAATTGGGCATACGAACTGATAAACTGAAAGTCGTTCAGCAGAATGGCTGTCCACCCGATGCATAACAGATTCTATATACATTGACTGCGTTTTATTTTTAAATAAAATCATGTACATCATATTTTATAAACCATTGAAAGTTTAATCAAAAAATCACATTAAATTGATACATAATCAAATTAAACGACACAGTAATATATTTACTTTTGACACTGTTTTTAACCTCATTTTTAATAAATTAACCCGTAACTAGTAAACTAGAGCATACTTTTTCCTAGATTATTCGTTAGGGTATGAACATAAATGTTAAAATAAGTTTAAATTGGCCACACTTTAATAACTGCGAATAATCCATTCAACTATATTCAAATACAATTGGTCACGGTCATGCATATTAGTTAGGATAAAATGGATTTTTTTTTAAGATTTAAAGAAGTAAAATAACTCACATTTAAAACAAAACTTGAGCAATCCATGCGACATTTACATTTCTTAAAATTTTGTATATTCTTAGAAAATTGTTATAAGTCACAAATATGTTCAATTACATATACATATGTATACATATATAGATAAACAAACAGAGCGCGTGACACATCTTGCTTTCAATTATTCTTTAGAACTGACCAGACTTAACAATATGCTATTGTACTCAAAAATTATAATGGCCAATAATATTTTATTAGCTCAGCTGCGACTCGTCAGCGTCTGTCCGAGGTTCGAGTGCTTTGTAAAAAATTCTAAAATGACGCGATTATAATGAAACATAACGCTAAGAACCGGTTTAACAAACAAATTTGCACAATTATACACATAATTTGAGTTCCATGAAGCTTAAACTAAACCCAAACTGGTTTCTAGAACTTATGCATTGCTAGCCAAATCTTGAGCTAGAGAATTTTGAGCAATAGAAGGTTATAATGTTTTTTGTTAACATTTTTTTTCTTGGCTGAGAGCAATTATAAATATTTTCTGCAAGGCCTTATGCTTTTAGAAGAGACAAACACTTAATTACTGAACATAATAAACTAGTTTGGAAGTAAATTGAGAACTAATCAGCAAATGAAACAATTGGTATAGAAACCTAAATTGTACTTCTAGGTATTATATGACATGACAAAGTCGATGCCAGAGAGAAACAGAATTTATTTTTCCAAAGTTTAGTGCTGCGAGTTGTTGTCTTTAAGCTGCTTATTTGTTTGAGTTTGGCAATGTTTTTCTTTTTTTTTTTTATTATTTTTAGTATGTGCGGTAAATACAACAAATGTTGAACAACATAAACAAACATAAATCACAAGCCGCAACTGCCATGACCGGAATATATAACTCCCTCTCCAACTCCATATCTCAACGACGCTCTCTCTCCGTTTTTTTTTTATGTTCTCAGTCTGTGCTCTATCGAAAAGGACAATTGCAAAATTAAACAGCGAAAAGGCAAGAGAATCGTCCTTGCCTAGAGTGGCATAACAAAAACCCAAGCGCCCGATGGGCAAATTTTATGGTACAGCGATTTTAGAATTTGTACTATATGCATCCATCTATTTATTTTATTTTTGCTCTTTGTGTTCTCTTATTTTTGAGCTTGTAGTCGCCTTACCGCGCGTGCATGGGCTGGAGTCAGACTGGGAGTCGGGCTCAGAGCCAGTCAGAGATGGGGCTAGCGATAGAGTTGGAGGGACTACAAACTACTCGCTGTGCATACAAAATTTATTTTGTAAACAAAGTAAATGCCATTACAAACAAATTGGACTTTGTGCCATGCTTTTTGTACTTTGTTGCGGGCTCTTGCATTTTTGGCAACGATCTAAAGCTGGAG